>OZ010696.1:15708584-16117588 GCA_963932265.1 Thymelicus lineola | reverse complement strand
TGCAAATCATCAAATATACACAACAATCGACATTAGGTCAAGACTTAGATTATTTAAATAAACATAATAAAGTACACACTAAAAGTAAAATTTTAAGTTTAAATCCTATTTTAGATATGGACGGAATCTTACGCGTAGGAGGGAGGCTTCGAAACGCTCAGATAAATCCTGAGATGAAGCATCCTATTATTCTCCCACACAACCATCGTTTTACCATTTTATTAATTAAACAAGCTCATGAATTAACTTTCCATGGGGGTGCTAGGCTTACATTGTCTCATTTAAGAAAAAACTACTGGATCATTGGAGGGTATATGGCAACCAAAAAATATATTAGACAATGTGTAACATGCCGGAAACAAGAACCGGTATTGCAAAGTCAGCTTATGGGTGACTTACCAGAGGCCAGGGTGAACCCTGAGTGCCCTTTTTACCATTGTGGCGTTGACTATACAGGATTCATCGAAGTGAAGGCTAATAAAGGACGTGGGATAAAAACCAGTAAGGGTTACATTGCTCTTTTTGTATGTATGGTGACGAAGGCAGTACATATAGAACTTGTATCAGATCTGACCAGTTCAGCCTTTTTAGCGGCTCTTCAAAGAATGGCAGCCAGAAGGGGGGCGCCTCGTCACTTATATAGCGATAATGGGACCAATTTTATAGGAGCCAATAAGATGTTACAAGAGGAGTTCGAGTATTTACAACAACTATACAGCAGTAGCGAATTTTTGTCTGAGATCAGTGAAATGGAGATTGAATTTCACTTTTTGGCGCCATCCTGGCCGAGTGCCGGTGGGATATGGGAGAGATCAATAAGGTCCCTCAAACACCATCTCAAGAGAGTCGTTGGTCACCAAAAACTCACTTATGAAGAATATGCGACACTGCTATCAAAAATAGAAGCCTGCTTGAACTCGCGACCACTTTGTGCACTAACGGAAGATCCCGAAGATCTCGATTTCTTAACACCAGCTCACTTCTTAACGACAAGGCCTGGATTAACCATAATAGAATCCGAAAATGACGCCAGAACCAGGTGGCATTTAACATCTAAACTATTTCAAGATTTATGGAAAAGATGGAAAGTAGAATATCTGACAATGCTATCAGCAAGAAATAAATGGAAGGGAGTTAAAGATAACATAAAGGTGGGAGATCTGGTCGTGATTCATGAAGAAATCGTGCCACCCGGAAGGTGGGCTATGGGACGAGTTACAGACATTCATCCTGGAGACGACGGATTGGTTCGAGTTGTCACCCTAAAAACCAAGAACGGTACCATAAAGAGGCCTGTTGTGAAACTGTCAGTTCTACCAATTAATAATAACACCCAGCTAATCGACCATACCATAAAATCACCAGACCAGCCCTTGTCAGAGAAAGAAGAGGAACCAGAAGTAGACGAAAGCACAAGAAAAAGAAGGAAACCAAAAAGATTTTCATTTGTTACCGTAGCTACCGCTATGTTATACTTCATGACTCTATTGTTACCAGCCAACGCTATTTTCAATATAAAAGAGTTATCACCAAACCAGACTTTGTACTTTGACCCCATGACCAACGTTCAGCTGATCAGAGACAAGTGGAACTTAATTCTTTATTATGACATGGAACCATATTGGGACGCTATTGATTCCTATAGTAAAATTTCGACTTATTTGAATAAACTGTGTAGTATCATTCAAAACAACTCCCATTGTCATATGATAAATTTACAATTACATAATGAATTCGAAGAACTAGAATACTACAATGAACTTTTATTAACTCAGCATTTTAACATTCACGCCAGCCGTCGGCGCAGAGGTCTCATTAATGGCATCGGATATCTTGCGAACCAACTCTTCGGCGTATTGGACTCCTCTTTCGCGGAAAAATATACCAAAGATATTGAGTTAACCAGAAACAATGAAAAACATTTAGCCGAGTTATGGAAAAACCAGACGTCAGTAGTAGAAGCGGAATTTTCTTTCATGAAAAAGATGAAGGAAACAGTCGATAAACAACACAAATTTATTAACAAAAAATTAAAACGAGTTAGAATCTAATACCAATATAATACAACAAGAATTCAAAACATGTCTTCGGTACAAGATTTTACATTATCGGCGATGGCTGCAAGCGGTCTACTACAAGGTTTGCGTAGGCTACAAGATGCATTCATAGATACAATTACTGATATTTATCATGGTCAAGTTAGTGTTCATTTATTGAAGCCAGAGCAGATGAAGAGTGAGTTGCGAATCATCAACGGCCAGACGCCGAGGGAAGTTACTCTACCTATTACAAACGTGGACACAGATTTTCAATATATCTACCAATTGATAAGAATGAAAGCTAGAGTGACGGATAAATTTATTATATTTGAGATAACATTTCCTCTAGTTAGTAGAGAAAGTTACCAGTTATACAAGATTTTACCAATACCCCGACAAATCAATAATAGCATGATCACTATAGTACCCGTATCAGAATATGTCGGTGTGAATTTAAAACAAAATACATATTTCCTTGCAACAATTAACGAATTGAACGCCTGTTTATACCATAAGGAAGCTTACCTATGCCAGCTTTTTAAACCTATCATGAGTCTAGAACGTGATGAGTGTTTTTGCAACAAAGACGAGAAAAACCATGCAACATGTAAAATTGAGAAATCACCATGCGTAAACAGATGGATAGAATTACAGTCGCCTTCACAATACTTGTACTTCTGTTGTGATAAATACCCTATCAAAATAATTTGTAATGATAAAATATCGCTTAAACAGCTGAGTCGCGCAGGGATCATCAGCCTCGATCAGAATTGTATGCTTAAAGGGAAAGAGGTTACCTTACATTCCTTACAACTACAATCCAATAATTTAAATTATTCACCAACGATTTTAATTCCGGAGCTCGATCAGATTAATAACATAGTAAATTTAAAAATCCCGGACGTAGAAACTTTACAAGAAAACCAACAGTTAAACACGTCTTTAACAATACTTGGAGACCAAATAGAAGGATTGAAAGCGAGTAAAGCAGAAGTAAATGATATATCGATGCATGATATTCATCACTACACTACCACCACGTACATATTGATGACCATAGCGATAATCGCAGCAGTAGGATGGTGGTGGAGAAGAGGTCGATGCAGCCGTCGGCTCCAGCCGGTGGGCCTACTCGTCGCCGTGGGGAGGGTCCTAGCCCTCACGGCCATCAGGTGGAGCCTCAGCCAGTGTTACCAACCTCAGTGCATAGTGAAGTGCCTCGTGCTAGTGTGCAATCGAGTGAGCGCAATGATAGTGTTCGGGTTCGTTTACAAAACTTTGCCAAACGGTGGCCTAGTGCGCGTGGTATCAGTGCGGGTAAAAAGATGGACAATCGCCACCTGTTCCGCGTAAACGTGTTACGGTTGAAGACTCTTTAGTATAGCATAATATCTACTACATATTTTCTTAAAATAATATTTTAATAATTTTGATTTTTACTTATTACCATTCATTATTTCTTTTACCATTTTGTCTTTAATAATAATTTTAATAATTTTGATTTTTACCTATTACCATTTATTATTTCTTTTACTATTTTGTTTTTTATTTTATAATCATAAATACTTAATTATAGGATGCGGTTATGTATCTTTGTAATAACGGCTTGCATTGTAGTTGCTTAAAATAAGATATAGGTTTATTTACAATTTTATTGCATAATATTGGAGCCAAAATTGTATAGATTCATTCTCATCTCAGGCGCGGGAGTATGTTCGAGCGCTAAGCGATCGAACAGCTCAGCAGTTTTGCATTTAAGCATTTTTGCACTAATTAATATTAAAAGTAATGTTCAATCATATGAGTCAGTACATCGTTAACCATTGGTGTGCTCACACCAAAACCATTTCGGGCTCCGTAGCATTAAATAAGTCGCGTCGTATTAAATAAGTGTTTCTCACTTTGTGTAACCATAAATAAACTACCAATTACCATAACTCGGAACTTCTTATTACGGTCCGCCCAATCAAACCAACACTACCAGAACACCCTTTTTACAATACCTACCTCTCCTAGAGGTAATATGGGGATAATTTTTTTCCGTCACGCACGTGCGGGGTATCGTGAAAAAGGTCTCTCAAAAATAATATGGGTCTGCTAAGTCCATTTTTCGATATAGGGTTTTGTTTGGGAAATATTTGTAAGTGTTGGACACGTAAAAAAATTCATGGCAATACCATTAAGATCAATTCAAAAGGAAAACTATCATGGCTATATTATTAGCATACGTAGTTATTGAGTTCTATAAACTTAGAACTTCGGAACCCTATATTACCAGTGACCTGACACGCTATTAGCCGGTTTTTTAACCAACTTCAAAAAAGTAACAGGTTCTCAGTTCGACTGTTATAAACAAAAATTAACTTTAACATAATTTGAAAAATCAATCTTTAAAGGGTTAATTCAGGGAATGTTTATACGAAACTTCGTCATTTTTAGGGTTCTGAAGTAAAATCGTGACCCTAATAGCTTCGTCATATCCGTCCGTCAGTCTGTCCGTCTGTCCAAAGCAAAGCACCGAGACCTTTAGTGCTAGAAAGCTATAATTTGGCATGGATATACATATTTATTAAAACTCCAAAATTGTAGAATAAACTACTGAAAATAATTTTTTCTCGGGGTACCTCCACTACAGGTAACGTGAGGATTAATTTTTTATTTATCCCTATAGTGTGGGGTGTCGTTGAAAAGTTTTTTCAAAAATATTATGGGTCTTTTGAGACCATTTTTGGATGTAGGGCTCCGTTTGCGAAATACGTATATTTGGCTTGAAAGTGCTAATTTTGGGTACCCAAGTCAAGTCAAGTGTCCCCCCAACGGCTAAACGGTTGGAGTTGGATAAGTGAAAAAAATCTCAAAAATAGGTTATACGATGAATTTATAAGGAAAACTATCAAGGCTATGTTAGCATAAGTAGTTAATGAGTAATAGTCAATAAACTTACTACTTTGGAACCCTATACTGCACGTGGCCTGACACGCACTTGCCCGGTTTTTTTCCTATGGGTGGGTCATTAATGGCTCACTACTGAGCACTCACTCTTGAGGACGCCTAGAGCATACTCCACCACTTTGCTCCAGTGTGGATTGATGGAGGGATTAGAAATCAACCCAAGTGTCGGAAGTCATTACGCCGGGCGAGGACCTTCAATATGTCATAACGACTGTTATCTTACGACAACAACCGGGACCGACAGCTTTACGTGCCCTCCGAAGCTCGGAGAGCTCAAGAATTTTTTGCCACTAGCGGTCACCTATCCAACTACCGACCGCGCTCGCTATTATTTAACTTCATCGATTACTATTAGAACCGACACAAGCCGCTGCACCCGGGCTATGAATGCTTCTCCCGAT
Organism: Thymelicus lineola; assembly: GCA_963932265.1. Taxonomy (NCBI): domain Eukaryota; kingdom Metazoa; phylum Arthropoda; class Insecta; order Lepidoptera; family Hesperiidae; genus Thymelicus; species Thymelicus lineola. Next base: position 16,112,196 of record OZ010696.1, on the reverse strand, counting down.
GGGTAATTAATGGGTTGTAAGAACATGTCACTTTTGCTGTAATTTTGGTGAAGAGTTTAGTATCTTGCTGACTACCAATCACGCTACAATATCAGATCGTAGTTATCATTTCATTATCAACACTAAAGATTTGTTTAATATTTTACTCATTTACATAATACGATATATGTACTAAGTGTAGGTGTTTTAGCTTCAACCCATAATGGACTATTACAAGGCACGGGTCTCCTCTCTTCATAGTATGGACAAGTTTGCTGTCAATTTATGAAAAACATGTTTTATAATGAAGGGATCTTTATTTTCGGCGTACGAAGTCGCGGGTAACAGCTAGTAATTATATATAATATTGTTAGAAGTAACAAAAATAGTGTGGAGACCATGGGTGGCGGGCATGAATCATTTCGTTGGCAGCTTGTAGGAAATGTTGAAAGAGGCAAGCGCTGCCTGGGGAGTGCTGCCCGCAGCCCGGTCTCCTCCTGCGGTCGTGGATCCTTCCACCGGCACCAGAATAGTTTGGCGAAGCTCATGTAAGGTGGATAGGTTATGATGACGTATTATCTTTTGATTTGTGTTAATCTCCTTGTACCGACATCGCCTATAATATGTTTAAGCGACGTGTGAAAGCACTGCTAGCGGCAATGATATTCTTTGGCTAGCGGGTAAAGGATTGTACAGTATGTTTCAAAGGATGTTTATATTGACGATAACAATGCCTATATAAAATAATAGTGCCAAATCAGAAGTTAAAATGGTTTTGTAGATTTTGTATTTAACGTCAAGTGTTGTACGTATTGTAGTGTATGAGCATAATATTATGTGATGATCGTTGCAGAATCGGCGCTACCGAAGGTGGTGGTGTGGGCGATGGGGCGCGGCGTGGTGCGCGGCGCCCGGGGCGGCGCGGCGCGGCTGGCGTGCGGCGCCCGCTACGAGCCGCCCGCGCCGCTGGCCGCCGCGCTGCCGCCCCTGCGCATCACGTGGACTCACGCCGGACGAGACATCGACCCGCAGGTGAGCGCTCGAGCGGGAGAGCGACCCTCTCTCACACTCACATTTTCAAATATCTTTATTTTACAGGAACTGGATTATTTATTACTTTATTTTACTGGAACTAATCATTGATTTTTCCGAAGAGAAAGATTTTCATACCGCTTTCACAAAAATCGTGCCTATTTTGCGGTCGAATATCTTCAGTGTTTCGACTACACCGTAGTGCGCAATGGCATCTTTCTCAATGCCGGTGCTTGTAGATCTGCGATGAGTATGCGATTCGATCAGGGCAGTAAGCAGTAAGCAGTAATGAGCCGGTCGGTGTTGCAGAGCGCGCGCGGCGGCGTGTCGCTGGAGTCGGAGCGGTGGGCGGGGGGCGCCGTGTCGCGGCTGACGCTGGGCGCGCTGGGGGCGGCGGACGGGGGGCGCTACACGTGCCGCGCGGCCGACGCTGGCGCCTCCCTCACGCTGCACGTCACCGACGAGGACACAGACTACGCTGAACTCGGTATGGAGTATGTAGTATGAACACAAACCTCACTTGCCTTGGAGAGGGAATGTAGAGACGAGGCGCGGCGCGTCACGTGTTACAACACGTACAGTTCCGCTGCTTCGTCCGTGAATATGGTGTCGAGGAACTCGAGGACCTTATTTTGTACCAAGAAATTGTCAAAGTCAACAAGCACATAATTTCACCGCACATCACGTATATATACCATACCAGGTTCCACCAACATCACCTGGATACCTGGCATTGCTCACGTCATTTTCTACCTCGCACGTGTAAACTGTGGAACGAACTACCTGCATCGGTGTTCCCTCTAGGCTATGACATGGGGTCCTTCAACAAGCGGGTCTATCGTCATCTTCTTGGCCGGCAACGCGTTGGTGATACCCCTGGTGTTGCTGTGTCCATGGGTGGCGGTGATGACTTAAGTACCATTAAGTGACGCGTCTGCTCGTTTGCCTGCTCAAAGCATTAAAAAAAGTCCAACGCTCCACCGTCAAATTGAAAGTAAAATTGTTGAAAATAATAAACGGCACACACCAAACTCCGCGGCATTCCGCCTCCTGTAGGTATGCGTTAGATTTTTGGCACTGAGTATTCGCAAAAATGCGTATATTTTTCAATAGCCATCAATCGAACTATCAGCGAGGTATTCAGGCCGGCCGCGGTGGGGCGCCCGGCCGTGCGAGCGGGGGGAGGGGGCGCGTGCGGCTCAATAACACTATTTTCCGTTTCCATTGAATTCATTTCGTTACCGTGCCGTGACGTTTGTCGTGCCGGGTTGGTGCCGCGACAGTTTGTTGTGGACCGGCGCGGTGGCGCTGGTGTTAATTATAACGAAGTTCCTTATCGCGCGTTATGAAAGGGGGCTAGACGGAAAATTTTCTTACGAAAAGTTGCCACGATACTTTTTGAAGTGATTCAGAGAGTTTTACAGAGATGGCGCTGTACAACTTTCTGAATCACGCTAACTTTCTGAATCACTTCAAAAAACAATACTTAAATCGAAAGGAACTTCGTTCCATCCGGGTGTCCCTTGACACCTCTCAAGTTTTTTATTATACAATATACAGATAAATTGTAAATATAACATTATGTTGTACCACTTTATGTGTATTTGTGTTATCTATTTTTTTCTGTTTTTTTCCCCCTACTTAGCGTTCTGATTTTACTATGTTCATAATTTTATTCCGTTCTAATTTGCTAACACCCCAACTCAGAGTCACTAACGGTTGCTTTAATCATTCCTTAGTAAAGAATCACCATACAAATTCTGTACTGAGCCGTTAGTGAGTAGTGACTCTGGAGTTGGGGTGTAACTCGTAAGTCAATGAACTAATGCAAAAGGACACTAATTTGATGTGTAGCTTCATGTTTCTGCAATCGGATCGCGGAACTTTGTCGTTTGCAGTTGCTCCTTGGTTGCCGGTTGCCGCTAATTTTAGGGTTCGGGACGACGAGCGCCAGCCGCCATGTCGCTGAGTGAGTAGCGTCGCATAGTTAGGTCGCTGATTTTATTTACGCGGAAAAGGAAACCTTAATCCCATAGGGATTTGATCAAATCTACGTTTTTATTTTTATCATTTTCCTGCGACATATCGGTACATACATAGTTATGGAAGTCAAAGCCAGTTTTGAATTCGTCCTTTGTACTTCATGATAGCAACCGTCCGTTGCGCACTTGAACGCTTCGTCGACCAGCCTTCTGTTGAATATATCTGTATGTTGTGATGTTTCTATTGCAGGCGACGTGGTCGGCGAGATGCAGCGAGACCAGGCGGCGGCGAGCGCCCCCCCGGGGCCCGGCGCCCCTCGCGCCCCCCGCGCCCCGTGGCCCGCGCTGCTGCTGGCGCTGGCGGCGCTCGCCACCTCGTGACGTCACGCTCCACACGTCCTACCTCGCTGCTGTCCAGTGTGACGTCACGACACGTGGCCGAGCTGGCCGACACGTTCCTCGCGGGTCCAAAGACAGACATTCAGTGCTCGTGCTACTCGTTTAAAGTGATTAAACTGAGCGAGTTCCCCAGTGGTCGCGGGATGTAGGTCGCTGAAGCCGGTGCCCTACTCTGTTTGTATATTTTGCGCTGCCTGTAAATACTGTAAATAGCGCCCCGTCAAGAGAAGTTCCATGTAAATAAATACCGATAGTAACGTTGATGTTGTTTTCGTTCGCCCGCCAGGAGCCCAGCATGCATGCTCCCCCGCTGCATGTCGCAATCGTGTCATGCTTCAAGTAACGTATGGGTAAATGGGAACATGTTGGCAGGACGGATAGATGGTTCGAGGGATTCCTTCGCTTTGGTAGTACCGCCGATGCCAATAAACAATTATAATTAGTGTTTGAGGACAACGGGCTGCTTCGGACGTTGCGTTGCTAATTGCGGCAGCGTGCAGCGTGCGTACGACGTGACGTGACGTGCGCGGTGCGGCCAACAATAAACAGTAGTAGCGGTAGTGGCGGCACAAATAGCGCGCTGAGCCACTTCGTGTTCTTCTGACATTTGCACAAATAGCATCGCGCTATTTTCGGATGAGTTTTGGTTGATGGCTGCGAGGGGGGAGGGGGAGGGGGGGGGGACAGCTACTGCCCGGAGCGGAATTTGTAAACAAACACACAGTCGGTGTTAGATTAGATCAACTCGGGGCAAGCGACTGGTTTTCCTTATACTGGGTTTCCAAGGGTCACAAACTCATAATCATGATTTCTCTGTTCTAAGATCTCATGAAGAGGCTCTACAAGCTTTTTATAGGTTACAAACAAACCCTATAGTAGGTATGTTGGCCAGACACTATGTACTGTAATAGCTGAAAAACGAGCGAACGAGCCACCAATGCCATGTGGTCTCACCACACCACCCATGGACAACAGGAACTAGGACAGGTGAATAATATATTATCCTAGGATCATGCATAGGACCTTTGTTATTAAAATGATTGGTATAGTCTAGCAGTCTCCAACATTATGCATCCAGCGCCATAGCCTCGTCAGCCACGTAGTCTCCGCGAGCAGGGCCCTTGGCTTGGACTCGACACGGATGGACAACAAAAGACGCAATTAGTAACATAAACACATTATTATTACTTACAAATATCGTTCGATAGAATCAATTCATTAAAAACGTTCTATACTTTTCCGCTTTCTAACACTGTTACTAAAAGTGCTGCCATCTAGTAGCCTCGGTGTGCACTACACGACCTCTCAGGATGTGTAGTGCTCGACTGAAGCGTAATGCGTGAACCAAAAACTTCACCGATTGTACTGAAGGTGACGCTTCCTACATTATTCACCTCAAACCTCCATTATGGTTGTTTGCATTTTCATATATCAATGTTTCGCTTTTTTATCTTCACCTGAATACAACACAAACAAAAAGTCATTATTTCGATAAAATAGGTACTTTATGTGCGTATTACAATTTAATTATCACTTGCTTCGGTGAAGGAAAACATCGTGAGGAAACCTGCACACCGGAGAGTTCTCCATAATGTTCTCAAAGGTGTGTGATATGAAGTCTACCAATCCGCACTTGGCCAGCGTGGTAGACTATGGCCTGTACCCCTCACATTGAGAGAGGAAACCCCGAGCCCAGCAGTGGGACAATTATGGGTTGTTGCTTTTAGGTAAGTACTATTTTAGTGAAACCGTCCGCGCGTCCGTAACAACATTACAAATGGAGTTCTGTTTGCTTGAAGGAAAAGGAAATGAAAACCGCTATCTCGATCTGTGCATCGATGTAGGTAGATAATGCAAACAAGTTGATTGAAGGTCCGCGAAGTGGCGAAGGCAAGTCAAGTGCAAGGTCGTTCGTTCAGGCGGCGCGCGGCCGGGGTCATCCACCTCCCTGCCGCCGCGGCGCCGCGCTGCCCAGTGCCCAGTGCCCTCGGCATCGGCATGCCTCCACATGTGAAGTTGTGAACAGTTTGGGATTTAGCTTCATCGTGATGAGCTCTCGACGGCGCACTCGAGGTTTCGTCCATCCAAGGTTCAATGAGGTCAAATTAATTACTCTTTAAATGCATACATAATGGGAACAGCCTGGGAAGTAGGTGGTGTAGGTGCCTTCAGTTACTCATTTAACTTTGTATTGTAACAATCAGTTATATGTGCAGGTTAATAAGACATACACACACCGTACTAATAGCTGTAATACACAAAGAATGATAAACATTTTTTAAGTCAGTTTTGATAAACAGTTTTTAAGTCTATATTTTTGTATGTATGTTAGTCTGTAAGGTATTTATGTTATGGGCCACGATGCCTGAAATAAAGATTTATTATTATTATTATTATTATTATTATTATTAAACATACCTGCGTAATGCGTGAACAAACATTATTTTATCTGTCATACCAATAGGTATACATACGAATATACATGTCTACCCGACTGTACCCCGCAGCCCGCAGCCCGCAGCCCAGCTGGGAATCGAACCATAACTAGGACACATTATTTTATTTTATTTACTAACAAAATTCACAGGCTGTAGCCTGTCATAATCTGTGCGCAATCATGTTTTTGTTTGTCGCGTAACAAACAAATTGCTGATGCAATAATGGAACAAAATTTAACGTTCATATCATACACCAACACCAGCAACTGCTCCTGACTCTTGACTATTAGAATTAAAGCTTGGCTAAATATACGTCAGTCTATTCCAAATAATTATCGACCTTAATAAAAACTGTCACAACGTCAGAGCGCCACGCACATTTTTTTATTTTGTATTTAGTTTTAGTAACTAGCGCTTCGTGAAAACAATGATGTTAACGAGGAGAGCTACAAACATTGTGCACTACCATTGGCACTACCTAATTGTTTTCGTACAGTATTTAAGGAATTTCAGTGTTATCTCTCTGCACAATGATTTCCACCGATGACCTAGTGTAAGTACATTAAACCGTCGCGTCGCGTGGTCGAGTTTCAATGAAACATGGGGTTTCGTATCTACAGTAAACATAATATCCAGAAATACCATTATCTCACAAGAATTAACTTCATATCAGATTTCCAGTATGGTTTTCGTCCTAATCGAATAAGTACCTTAGCAGCAACCGTAGATTTAATAACTAAAATTAAAAAATATATAGATGCTAAAAACCTTGGGCTTGGCATATTTATAGATTAAAAAAAGCCTTTGATTCAATAAGCCATTCACTGTTACTACAAAAACTTTCGCATAACGGAATTAGTGGCAAAGCGTTAAAATTTTCCGAAAGCTGTTTAATCAACATGTATCAAATTGTAAAAATAGGTCATTACCAAAGTTCTCCACTACCCGTTAATTACGGTGTTCCCCAAGGATCGATTCTAGGCCCACTCCTCTTCCTTATTTATATCAACAACATTACGGATCATAAACTACATGGTGAAATTTCTCTATACGCAGATGACAATAGTATTTTCTATTTTGGAAACTCACTTAATGAACTAATACCACGAGCCCAGTCTGACTTATATTTACTACATAAATGGTTCGAATCTAATTTGCTAACTGTCAACTCGTCAAAAACATCATATTTGATATTTAAGGCTTAAAAAAAACCTACTCACATACCGTTAACCATAGATGCCAACAAAATAAATGAAAAGACTGAAGAAAAATATCTAGGACTTACTTGACAACGCCCTTACTTGGAAGGGTCATATTAGTAAAATAAAATCTAAACTATTAATTAAGATTATTATGCGGTTGCATTAGATGCTTACCACGTTGTATTCGATATACCATACATGTATAATACATTGGTAAAACCGCATTTGGACTATTTGGTTGGATTATTTGATAGTTTCCGGTAACATCTGTATTTGCGGAAGATCGCTTTACGATGCGGAGGGAAACAACACTCCCACGCCCCACGCGCTCACCGAGCACCGAGCACCGCACAGCGGACTGCACCACACGTCACGTGACACACACCGGGACGCCGGGACACCGGGACACCGGGACACCGGGACACCGGGACACCGGGCGGAGGAAAAAGACCACAAAATATTACAGTCACGATTTCGCGTAGTTCAGTAACTGGAGTGACCTGATGACATATTGCACAACGCACATCATGCAACTCGTCGAGTCACGATGACTTGCAGGTTCCGCGGTGTCTGCCCACACTCCCCCCCCTCCCCCCACCCCCCCGCGGTCCATCCGACGTGATCAACAATACAAAGTACAGTACAGGTACTTATTTGTCATTGCTAAGCTATTCACTTGCTTGATAATAAAAGAGATAAATAGGAATCCAATCTCATTAAACAAATGGTATTCATTTTGGACTCTTTTTAAATTACTTTTTTTTATATTTCAGCCAATAGGTAATTACACTAATTAATATTATTACAACCCAGGAGGAGCTTTATTGAGTTTTACCTATAATAAAACATAATAATTTTATAAAAAAACCGGCCAAGTGCGTGTCAGACCACACGCTTTGTAGGGTTCCGTAGTAGTAAGTTTATCGATTATAACTCATTAACTACTTAAACCTCAGACTTAAACTAACATAGCCGTGATAGTTTTCCTTGTAAATTCATCATCCTATCAAATTCATCACTATGCAAATTGTCTACTGTCATTTTGAGTATACGTGGTAGCGAGTGGTATAACCATGTAGAGCTATTGACTTACCAGCCACCAACAGACACTTTTTGTATAACCTCCGAGCTGAGCGGAACGCTGTTGGTTATCACTTCACCGCGTTCAATTAGTGATTGGTTATCTTATTCCAGTCACTTATTAGTCTGTTCTGAGTCGAGTGTATCAGCGGTAATCGCGTATTAATTTTTGTAACGATTGTAAAACTTGTGTTTATTAGTTTCTGACTAAAATTATGTAAACGCCCACTGTGTCGTTATTTATTATTTATATTGTCGAACTACCCACTTCTTCGACATGTATGTCCATGCCAAATTACAGCTTTCTGCTAGCACTAACAGTCTCGACGATATGCTGTGGACGAACGGACGGACGGACATGACTAAACTATAAGGGTTCAGTTTTGACTACGGAATCCTAAAAAGATAGGTAAGGCCGTTCGTTTTGGCAGGGGAGTTCCATGGCCCTAGATGTGATTTGCCAATCTGCACTCGGCAAGCCATCATGAATGTAAACCCAGGTTCAGCCCTACTCCAGACTCCAGTGCACTTCTAGTAGTACTTGTAAATACTGTGATGATGTGATCATTGCTTATTGTAGTATCTTTACTGATAGGGTCGCCAGGCGTTCGGATAAAGCCGGACATAGTCAGGCTTTTTGAAAGTGTGTCCGGCCAAATTTAACAATGTCCGGCTTGTCCGGCTTTTATTAGGATTTTTACATTTGACCAACTTATAAGAAATATATACAAGGATACAAAACAATTAATATAGATGGCGTTAAAAGACGTTCCTGAATGTAAAGAAGTTTCCGAAACCATAGGTATTGTAAAAGAAAATAACGTTAAAGTCAATGAAATTTAATATCATTGCGTTAAAGTTGTAGAAAATGTTTTGACCAACTGCAAAACCTTAAATATTTTTTTATTACTATCTATTGCAGAACTATAACAAAAATATATTTGAGATCCCAACAAAAAGCCTTTTCAATTGACTTGCCATACGATACGGGTTTGTTTAACAGGTTTTATTTTTAAATTTTGATTTGGTTAACAAAATTTTTTTTAAATTCTGTTCTTTACGTTATGCCTTCTTCTTTAGCTGACAAAAACATGAATACCAAATTTCAAATCATTTGGTTCAGTAGTTACGGGCAAATTGACTGCGAAAGAAGGACGGACAAACACACGAGCGATCTCATAAGGGTTCCATTTATTGTTTTTTTTTGTGCGGAATCCTAAAAATTGTCTTACTGATATTAAGATACAAAATCCTTGATAGTGAGAATGAAGATAATAAGAATGTCCCTCATTTTTACCCAAATGTCCAACTGGCTGGACTGTCCGGCTATTTGGTTTGACGGCCTGGCGACCCTACTCATAGACACAAGTATAATACATGTAAATGTGTATTGTTTAATCAACGTGCAACTGCGCAGAAGATAATACAAATACAATATAATATGATACAATATAAACAAACATTATATTATAATGTTTGTTTATATTGTAAAAATGGCAAACAACATACATATAGTATCTTACATTCGATCGGTTCGCAAGGATGTGAATGAATACCTAATTAGGGAACATACCAAAACCACGTGCCTCATTTGAAAAAGTTGGAAAAAATGGGTTACGTGGTTTTGGTATGTTCCCTTACCTACCGCTAGTCGTTAGATCGATCGTGTCGAATGATTTATTCCAATTCAATTCAATTCAATTCAGTTGAATTTCAAATAATGTAACACATTCATTTTCTCTATCAATGTCAAACTGTCAAATTAATAAAACCCGTCAAAAGAGAACACCCTGGGAATGGGCAATTGGTAACTTAATTCGTTTGAAAGTTACGTTGCTTAATTTGTTTTGGATTGGCTTTTTTATTTACTTCAAAGAAGGAAAAAAATCCAAACCCGTTTCAATTTGTTGCAGGTAGTCACATTATGTTTTTACATTTTATTTACTTGAATCACGCGCAGTTATCTGTGACTTCTAAATAACAATGGGAAATTATTTAAATTTCATTATTACTTATTTAAATGTTCGCGCTTGATAATGCAAGAATGACATACCAGGTCACAATAACAATTATAAACCTATAAACTACCCAAAATGAATGCATTATTTTATGAATTGTTACACCAGGTTACAATACATAACAGTACCCCCCCCCCTCCCCCCTCCCCCTGTACCTTCCTACGGAAATACAATTATTAGCAGCCACTGGTAGAATTTAGGTACATCGTAGAATTTATAGAAATGAATATCTATGCAAATTGGTACAGTTGATGGGTAGTGATGAAAAAAAATATTATGGATATTTTTTTACTGTAACGAAAAGAAGTACTAGTAAAGTAAGAGGGGTTACATAATGTAAGTTTAAGTTTTATTACTTTAGTACACACCCGGCGCTACGACGCAAAAAAATTGTATGGAAAAAGTCGAAAATCAACATCAGGAATGTGCCGAATGTGCCGAATGCATTGTTTTATTGGTCTCAAACCATCTTTGTGTTATTGCCTTTCCAATGAAAACAGTTTGGGGCACATCGGTTGGATGGTTCAAACTTCAAAGTCTATAAAGGACAGCCGCCATTGAACTATTATTACTAGCGTATAGAACTGACAACGCGAAGTCGATGTTTGCGCAATGAACTGTTGCCAATTGGCTACACTTGTCAGTGGATTCAGTCGATTTTGAAAAGAGAACGGGTGCTCGTTTTTGAAAATACAACCTCCCGACACGACACAAATTTTGTTCGCAATGTCTGTTCTGGTACATTATACTTCAATGATTGCCACAAACATTTTTTATTACTTTTATTAGTATAGATAAAACACAAAAATTGTTATGCTTATCACCAATTATATTATTAGAAGTTTAAGTAGAAGTCTTAATACATTTTCTTAAATTAAAATTTCGCGAATACTCGACCGGTCGGAATGTTGATTGTACCCACAGTCCACACCACAGAACACATAATTATATGGTCCACACTCCACAGCGCGCGCCGCCGCCGCGCCGGCGCGGTGTATCATACTATCATAAACGATGAGCGGCGTACATGTACATATAGTATCTTGCGTTTGATTGTATCGTCGCTATAAATGTGTGCGGTGTGTCGCGCGGTGTTTATTCACGCAACGACGCTCGCCGGTTCACGTCGCACCATGATCACATTGGCCTTCGTGCTCGTGGCCCTCGTGGCCGCCTACCTCTACAGCACCAGGACCTTCAAGTACTGGGAGCAGAGGGGGGTCAAGGGCGATAAGCCCATCCCGCTGTTCGGGACAAATCTACGGAACTACCTGGTGCGGAAGAGCGTAACGGAAATGGCCGTCGAGATGTACTGGAAGTATCCTACCGAGAAGGTCGTCGGGGGATTCCGGGGCACGAGGTGCGAGCTGGTCATCAGGGATCCGGAGCTCGTTCGACAGATCCTGACCGTGGACTTCAACTACTTCTACCCGCGGGGGCTGGTGGACAAGAAGTACGGGATCGAGCCGATGCTTCGCAACCTATTCTTCGCGGACGGGGACTTGTGGCGGCTGCTGCGCCAGCGCATGACGCCGGCGTTCACGAGCGGCAAGCTGCGCGCCATGTTCCCTCTGATCGTGGAGCGCGCCGAGCGGCTGCAGGCGCGCGCGCTGGCCTCCACCGCTGCCGCGCCGATCGACGCACGGGACCTCATGGCGCGGTATACTACCGATTTCATCGGCGCCTGCGGCTTCGGGCTCGACGCGGACTCCTTGAACGACGATAATTCCGCGTTCCGCCAGCTCGGGATGAGAATATTCGACACGGGGACCGTTATGATAGTAAAGGCGGTCCTGAAGGATCTGTTCCCCGCCCTGTTCAACAAAATGAAGCTCCTAGGAAAGGTAGAAAAGCAGATAGTCTCTCTCGTTAAGCAAATCTTGGAGGCGCGAAATTATGAGCCCTCCGGGAGAAACGATTTCATCGACTTGTTGATTGAGTGCAAAAAGAAGGGAAAGTTAACGGGTGAATCTATAGAAAAAAAGAAGCCGGACGGAACTCCCGAGATCGTTGAATTAGATATGGACGAGCTTTTGATGGCGGCTCAAGTGTTCGTATTCTTCGCCGCTGGGTTTGAGACCTCGTCATCGGCCACGAGCTTCACACTGCACCAGCTGGCGTTCCATCCGGAGGTGCAGAGGAAGGTGCAGGAAGAAATCGATCGGGTGCTCACCAAGTATGACAACAAGCTGTGCTACGACGCCGTCAAGGAAATGACCTACTTGACGTGGACCTTCAAGGAGGGGATGCGAATGTTCCCGTCTCTCGGCTTTCTGATCAGGGAATGCGTGCGCCCCTACACCTTCAAGGATTTCAACTTGTCGATAGACCAGGATGTGACGGTGCTGATTCCTCTCCAGGCGATGCAAAACGACCCGAAGTACTTCGACAAACCGGACGAGTTCCGCCCGGAGCGGTTCGACCCAGATCAGTTTGAACAGGAAAACAAATTTGTTTATCTACCGTTCGGCGCCGGCCCGCGTGCTTGTATAGGTGATTTTTTCCCCTTTATTTTACAAACGTTTACTTTGTGACGTGAGTAGGTGTTGTATGTTAGTGTACAAAATTATGAAATTAATGAGCAATCTGATGATAATAAATGGTCATGGTCACCTGACAATCAAAAGACAAGCTGACTCGTTGCAGGGTAAGGGTATAATATTATTATTTTGAATGAACATAATAATATCATCTACATCAGGTATAGGACATTTTGCCGTAACATGAGACGAAAATAGAGCGCAAATTCGCTACACATTCTTATGATTTGACAGTTATATTATCAGTTAGTCAGTCAGTTTAGCTTTATTTAGTAGATGTAGATCATTGTAAGTGCATTGAGATCAACCGCCTTATTTTGAAGTCGGTTAACAATGTTAATTAACGTTGTCTGATAAGGCGGTTGAATTTATTATTTTTAAGTTTGTTATCTCAAAAATTCTTCATTTATTATCCACTCTGAAAAGTATTTTGTATATTTACATATTAATATTCCCGTATGAATTAAAAGTATTAAGTTGTTAAGTGATCCTTTAACGAAGCTACTTCATTGGAGTTGGGTATTTTGTTAGTAGAATTTCGATAATTTGTCGTTAACGGCCGCGCGGCGTAATGGTTCCCATGCCGGGCCGCCGCGCCGCGCCGTGCCAGGGGTCCTGGGTTAGATTCCCAGCGAGGTGGAAATTTAAATGATGAGGATGCATTTGTGTGTTCTCGTCTCTGTGTGTCGTCCACGGCACCCGCGACACGGGGAGTCCTAGTGTGGGGCTATGACTGTGTAGCGTTATTTTAGTTGATGGTTGTTCTTCCAGGCGAGAGGTTGGGTCTGATGCAGTCGCTGGCGGGGCTGGCGGCGCTGCTATCGCGCTGCCGGGTGTCCCCCGCGGCGGAGTCGCTGCGGCGGCCGCGCGTCAACCCCGCCTCCGACATCGTGCAGAACATCGCCGGCGGACTGCCGCTACTCTTCACCGAGAGGACCGCTCCCACCGCTCCCACCGCGCCCACCGCACCGGCCACACCGGCGCAAGCGGTGCACTAGACATCTGAGCCTGGCTAGCCATGTTCGTCCGATCAAGTGCAGCCTGGATGGGACAGAGACAGACCATGTATAGTCCGTTTTTTAGTCGACCCTTATTTGGTAAACAATATTGGCACTACTGTTTATAGATATGAGTGTGTAAGCATTTATTTATATAGTTAAAAACATGAACAGAAATTAGTTTTACCATTTAATGATTATTTATTCATGAATTACTTTCACGCTGTCGACCTTAATTTTAAATTACTACTCCGATAAGAAGTCATTTATTTATACATACAATTATGGGGAAAAAAGACACGTCTAAAAAACGGACTACATAATACATATTATGTAGATACATAATATGTATTATGTTTGCAGCACGCAGCTACAAAATGGTCTGTGTGTGTGTCATTTAATGGACGTTAGAGCGCGCGAGCGAGCACCGTAGAGACTTTAGTCGTCCAGCAGTTTTGTTAATCAGGTGAGTCAGGGAATTAATGTCTCTCTAGACTCTAGACTAGACCTTATTGATGGTAAATGAAAACACTCCATTATTTATTGAGACTGATTTCCTGATCTCCCAAATTGTTGATCGACTGTCCTTGGTGTTCGCTCTAAAAATAATCTTGACTTTTGAGAAGTTCTGAAGCAAGTATATTATGAAGACCGAGCTCAGTATTAACAATTGTTTCACAACAAAATGTTGTGCTCATAAAAAATTTATTTTAATAAGATATTTAATTAAGTTGTAAGTTAATTGTTGTAACTGTGATTAATGTATTAATAACTGTAAAAGGTTGAGCAGCTGTTTTAAATAATCTATCCATCCATAATCCATCTGGGGGCACGGTGGTGCCCACGCCATACAATATTACGGCTTTTTAACAGTCGCTGGGCAAATGAATTGAAGTTTGTTGAGAAATAGAATACTGAAGGTAGGTTACTTTTTGAAGGATGGTAGAATGTTCAGTGTTCACCCTCTCATTTACACAGAATTAAGAATTAAGTAGGAGGGTGGTAGCTACTTCTCACACGGTCACTTAGTGAATTAAGGTCGTAGCTGACTTATACGACACCGCTCCCATCCAACCAAAGTATGAGAATTCAAATATAAACTTAAAATCGTGCTCTGTAGGTGCACTTTACAGTAACAACAAAAATTAGCAGCCCGCGCGCGGGAAGCAAGCTAACCGCAACCCTGCCACTCAATAGTTGTACCTACAGAGCACGATTTTAAGTTTATATTTGAATTCTCATACTTTGGTTGGGTGGGAGCGGTGTCGTATAAGTCAGCTACGACCTTTATTCATCAAAGCAATCTAGGTACAATCAAAGCATTATTAACTAATATAATGTACATCTATCCTAATATATATAAATTACGTGTTACATTGTTTGTCCGCGATGGACTCCTAAACTACTTAACCGATTCTGATTTTTGTGCAGTTTGATCAAACTTGAAAGACCGGATAGTTTACATCTCAATTTATAGTCGCAATATTTTATTGCAAATTATTTCCGCGTGCGAAGCTGCGGGCAACAGCTAGTTTAAATTATATATCACTTTTAATAGGTAGTTAGCCATGTGCAAACATTTCAGAAAATTAGGACGTAAGGATGTAAAGGTCGTAAGCAGGTAAAGGTGATTTTGACGAATTTAATTGAGTTCTGTCATTATCATGACTCCCACTGGGTCGCTGCGGTCGGTGCGGTCGCTGCGGTCGCTGGAACTGGTGGTGATCAGGTTTAGTACAATTAAATAATATTGTATTATAATATAACACTGACGTGGCGGAACACAGTTTGATGTAAACACAAACCAGGCACCAGCTCTACAGACTACATCCAGTTCTACTAGTTCTTTACGAAATTTATGTATAAATTATGCAATCTCCTTAGGTATGCAAAAATAGTCTTGTTGTCATTTTAAT
Organism: Thymelicus lineola; assembly: GCA_963932265.1. Classification (NCBI taxonomy): domain Eukaryota; kingdom Metazoa; phylum Arthropoda; class Insecta; order Lepidoptera; family Hesperiidae; genus Thymelicus; species Thymelicus lineola. Next base: position 16,096,612 of record OZ010696.1, on the reverse strand, counting down.
TTTAATAAATAACATAAGGCTCAACGGCCTCGTTTACATATTAACCGGCTTAATAAAAGGTTATCACTTCCACATTCATGGAATTTTATCGAAGCTGCAAATTATATCTTCCATTCGCGTGGGCTTCTAAATAAACAGCCACAATGATATTAAGTGTTCGTTTTGTTCTCGGATTTCTCCGGAACTAGTAATCAGATTGTAACAATTATTTTTTATTGGTTTATATTACCTACAATTAATTGAACCTAGGGAAAAGCAAAAATTTCATTTTCATTCCATAACTTTTTATGTTTCATTTAATAACTTTACCTCTCCTCGGCTTTTCAACCTGATCGTTAAAGGGCTGATTGGGAGGCTGGGCAGAGCCGGAGTAGGCTGGTCAATCAGGTAGGTCAGTCAATCAGGCTGGGCGAACTTTTGTAAGCAACAACATAAGCATCACAAAACTTGGATATCTACAGGTCTGAGGGGACGTCAATTAATACTGTGTCATTGTGTTAGGTAAGTACGTATAGTCACTATAGTCATAGATTATTATACTGTGCTATAGAGCGATGCCACAGTATGAACTATTCATTACTTCAAACGTGTGGAGATGTGGATGATAAAAACAAATGGTGTTATAATCACCATTAAATAACGTATGTAATTATTGGCACTGCGACTACGTAACTAACAACGAAAAGCGTCATATCATTAATATCACTATCTTAACACGCTCGAGACACGCTGAGTAGCGCCGCACCATACAAACAAACATTTTGATATGCAGCCGGATGACTAGTTTGTTTTTTACATTTAGCTAATTGATAGATATAAAAACTGGCACTTGATTAGGTACCAGTTTTTATGTGTGGTGCCTAAGGAGGTGCCAGTTTTTATATCTTCCTTAGTGGAACAACAATGTATAACAGTCGCGCGAACATCTCAAACAAAACTATCAAGTTAGCGACATCTCTTATTAGTTAATTCAAACGAAATCCCAGCCGCGCCCGAACAGGTTTGCGAGTAGATGAACAGGTGGCATTGGTGACATTGGTAAACGGGAAATCCTAATGAGATTCTTGGACGTATAATTTTTCAGAATTATATATGATAAATGGACATTGAAGATTCCAGCTCCCCTTGAAATATAGCAAGGAAAGCCGTGGAGGTTGAATTACGAGCCGCGGGAGAGGCGCGGCGCGGCGGCGTAGCTTGCTCAGAGGCCTTATATATTTTTTATCGTTAGGTATTGATGAAAATAACTATGGAAGTAAGCTGAAAATGGTCACAAGTAAGCTCATAACTTTTTCTGTTAGAAAGTTATTATAATATCTGATGAGGAGCAAAACTCCTAACTCTTCGAGACTCAGGAGGGCCACGGACCACAACGCCCGCAGCGAATTCGCTTTGCGCTGCTAAATGTGTCTGTACCTATCTGTATGCCGGAATGTAATTATGGGATAGCGCCAATGCGCGGAAAGTATGGGATTTCGTGGCCAAGCTGCCCAAGCCCAAGCCTACGGGAGTACGGGCTCGAGCCTCTACCATCTTTGCCTCCACAATCTCTACAGTTGGTCAAAACATACTAATTCACGGTCGCCGCGTGACGCAACAGGCGACAGCACTCTCATCAACTTTTGGTTGGTACCTATGAACTATGAAGTTACAGAAGTTATGTCTAATTAATGTCATGTTTATATTAGTTCACATGTAATTTCCCGATAATACTGCTGATTATTATTACTGCTTATGTCGCCTATATGTATAAAGTTTTTGATTTGATATCGATATTGAAAAACTGTAGAACCTGCAAGGAACCTCCGCGACTTCCATGAAGACATTTCAACAACAAATGGAACATTAAGAGGGCCATAACTCTCCGTAAATCCAGCGCTTGCCGGATCCGCGAGGACCAGGTATCGGCGGCGCTATTACCATCACAATGCGGTCGCAGTGCTGCGGAGGGACGAGGCGGAGGGAGGGGGGGGGGGGGGGAGGGGCGCTCGTTACACCGAATAAACAAGCCTCGATGCTCGAACGCTTCTTCCGAGGAATCTGCGGCGGGAGCGAGCTAACCTCGCCCTTATCTCCTCCGACTAGAGTCCACGCGCCGCGCACCTCCCAGCAAATCTCTCGCGGGCCGCGATCGCCGTGTAATTGCTTATGGTCCTTTATATTTAACTTTATTCGCGAATTCCTTTGTCGTTCAGCTGCTCGATCGCAATTTGTTTAGCGTTTCGTCCTTGTCGGTGTTAAGTCACCGCTTTGTGAGGGACGGGGCTATTAGAGACGTGTCGTCGGGCTTTTTCTTTGATGTTCACGGTGAATGTAGGTGAATGTAGACCCTGCGGACGACGAGCCGGATAATACAATTAAGTATTTAGATAAGCATTCCTTTGAGAAGTAAGATTAAGATTCATAAACATGACGACCGGTCGGTGGGATAAGTAAATAAAAAAATATACCTAAACGTGTACTTATGTACGCATGTGAGAAGTTATAAGTACCAACTTCTTTGGCATGAAAAAAAAACATTAAAAAACAATTTCAAAAAGAAAAATTACAAAAAAATAATAAAAAAAATAAAAAAAATCAAAAAACCAAGTTTAAAATTTTTCAAAATGGTTAAGTAATTAAATTTTACAAAAAAAAGGTGTGTGTGCGATTCACACACGATAGAAGTGAAACTAAACAAGATATAAAAAACCCCTCGACAACAACACGTAAATTATTAAGTGCCATCTAGCAGCCGTCTTACACAAAATTACTGTAGCGCGCCATCTAGCGACTAACTAAGAAACAACAATCGGTCGGTCGATCGACAGATATTAAATATGCAAGCTTGACAACGAAAATAAAATTCTTATTTTTTGTTGATAAATTCTTTGAAAATATTTAAAAGACCATTTGAAAGTATATATTTAAAAACAGTATAAAAATAAAACAAAAAAAAAAGAAATACTGAGAGACGCGAACCTGCGCATCAGGTATTGTGTATCTACGTCCTGACCATTGAGCTACGGAGAAGTTAGATTCAACGACGAAATTAGCAGTTATATTATATGCATGCTTGCCGAGTATATTTCTGTCTCATTCTTTCCTACACATTTTTGTATTTGTGTCTCTTACCTGTCGTTTTTTCCGTTGCATCCGGTTTGAAATCACAACGATTCTAAAGAAGTTTCACTTCAAAAACATTATTAAAAACAATAAAAAAATATTAAAAAACAATATAAAAAAAAAACAATATAAAAAATAATATTCAAGAAAAATAATATAAAAAAATGTGTCAATTCACACGTGGTAGAAGTGAAACTTTCCAAAATTTTGGTTTCAAGATAATGAGATGAAAAAGCAATAAATCGAATCTTAAAGCAATAAATCGAAGCGCCATCTATGAATACAACTTAGCACTTTTTTAAAATCTATCTAACGAATCTTCTATCTTATTCCTCGCGCCATCTATGAATACAACTTAGCATTTTTACTGTCTGTATAATCGGTCGGTCGATCGACAGAATGAAAGAATGAAATTCTTATTTTTTGTTGATAAATTCTTTGAAAATATTTAAAAGAGCATTTGAAAGTATTTAAAAACAGTATAAAAATAAAGCTAAAAAAAAAATTAAAACTAAAAAAAAGAAATACTGAGAGACGCGAACCTGCGCATCAGGTATTGTGTATCTACGTCCTGACCATTGAGCTACGGAGAAGTTAAATTCAAAGACGAAATTAGCGGTTATATTATCTTACCTGTCGTTGCATCCGGTTTGAAATCACTAACGATTCTAAAGAAGTTTCACTTCAACAATCTTCAATAACAATATTCTAACATTAAAAAAAAACAACTATGTCTGCAATTAACGTCAAGTGCCACCTATCATGAGTTTCTCCTCGCCCGCGCCACCGCAGTCTCGCCCAATATAACAAAGTACTCAATGGTTTCACCCAGTGACCGAATATACCGACTACCTCGCCCTGACCATGATCCATGTAACTAGTTCGAAATATGGGTATTATATTGGGTATTATAAAATATGAATCGTTTGTTTTAAAATAGAAACGATACGTCAACTCATAACAGTGTGTCATGCCATTGATCATTTCGGTTGTATATTTGGTGTACAGTGACTACGGTGAGACATTACTCCGATCAGCTCCGATCAGCTCCTTCGGTGTCAGTGTCCCCACTACCAACTCCCAGCTTTAACCAGTCAATACTCCGACACCGTCGAGTTCCGATGTACCTAACGCGGGGAGCGGCCGCGGCAGTTCGACAAATTGCCTTCGTACATTACTCGTCCACTCGCCTGAACGAGCAACTGAACTTAGGAATTGCACTAGATCATTTTGAAATATGAGTTTTCGTAAATTACACTATTTTATTGAGCTGGCAGCGGAGAAAACGGCGATAAGTTTACGGGATTACTGTTATGAAGCTATTAATTTAATGTATTACTTATTACGTTTATGTGAAGCCTGCCTACCTATATATATTTAGCTTATAACTCGTGTTCCGCAGCTGGAATTGAGGCCTGAGACAGACTGACTCAATGATTATAACGACGGTGGAAAGGAAAAACACTTGAAGCGACACTTTGGTCGAAAATGAGTTATATACATATTTGAAATCAGCGATTTTTTCTGCGTCGATTGGTCTTGGTTTCGTGGCGATCTGACCACTTTTTTGTCGCTTCATGTAATGGCACTTTTAGGCTCTATTTTTTCAGACGCTAAATGAAGTGACAACGAATTATAGCAAATTTAGTCCATCTTCCGCTTGAAGTACTGTCTCTATAGTTAGATTTTTATTTGATGTGTTTTTCCTTTTTTGTTTCGGATACTATAGGTTACTGAAATCGTTTTTCTTCATCATAGGAAATGCTATTTTAAACACTAAAGGTGTTTTTCCTTACGTCTATTCTGTTGGTGCCCAGTCGCTACATTCGTTTTTCCTTGCTTACCTTCTATTTGTATCATGGAGTTGATGTGTTTTAAACGCTTTTATTTAGCTTCACTTCGGAGCATCAAATCTTGTAACGTTAATTTGAATGACTTCCCTTTAATGAAAATTGATGAAATTTGGCAGACATGTGTATTTCCGATGACAATACACGAAAATCATATTTTAAACTAATTTTCATTGTTTATTTGTTGTTAAATTAAAAAAAAAACGATTTTCAGACTTTAGACGCATAATTCTCTATGTTCTATTTTACGTAGAGACTTGAAATTTTCACAACTTGTAGCTAATTTTATAAACTAAACATTATTGAAATAAAAGCGTTTAAAAAAAAAATTTTTTTAGGATTCAATTATTCCTACTTATTTCTCATTGGATATTATGGATTTCAGTTGTTTTGGCAATCGCTGTAATAAGCAGTGGCTTCGGTTAAAGTAAACACACACAAAAAAGACATATAAATATTTAAATTAACTGACATTTTCTTTTATTCCCGAAACGTCGGTTCATTTAATTTTGCTGACTTCATAAATGAAGACGATAGTCTGTTAGAGTAAACCCTGTTTACGAAATTGTGTATTTAAATTAACTATTCAAAACAAGTCTTGTCGCTACAAGCAATGAATTTCGGTCTCTTTTATGTAAGTGGCGTCACTTATATAAGGAAATGATATGTGACATGGCGCTTCATTCAAGTTAAAGTCTCTTAACTCTAGCTTAATTGTTTTGTTTTGAAAATTTTACATAGTGTTAGCAAGATTGAAATGAAAAATCAAAAGACTGAAATGGTAGTGATTTAAAATAATTTGATACAGAATTTCTACCTATCTATCTAACAGCCTTTTAAAGTCCACTGCTGGACATAGGCCTCCCCCTCCCACTCCGAACGGTCCTGGGCCCTCTGAATCCAGCGGCTTCCCGCTGTCTTCTTTAGGTCATCAGTCCACTTGATCGGGGGTTGACCAGTTTTCCTTTTACCAAGACGTAGCCGCCATGCGAGTACTTTTCGACCCCATTGGTTATCTGTCCTTGGAACGATGTGGCCTGCCCATTGCCACTTCAGCCGGCTAACTCTGCGAACTATATAACTTTTGTTCGCTTACCTACGGACTTCATCGTTACGAAACTTATCTCGTAGTGAAATATCTAACATAGCTCGTTCCATAGCGCGCTGTGTGACTTTGAGCCTTCGACTGAGGCCAACAGTAAAAGGTGGTCTTTGATAAAAGGTGGTCTCGGATACGGTAACACTGGCAGTGGCAACACACATTACTGGAACATTTTCCGACTTCAGGCACTGAGTAATTTTGAATGAAAAGATATGTCGTAGTTTCCCGAACGCTGCTCAGCCGAGTTGGATTCTTCGACTGACCTCTTTCTCGAATTTGGACATACCCATCTGGATCATTTGTCCCAGGTAAATGTACTCGTCGGCAACTTCGAGAGCAGTGCCGTCAACAACTACCGATATGGGTGTGACACGGACATTAGGCACGCCAGGATCACTATATCGTCGACAAATCGAAGTTGTGTGAGGTATTCACCATTAATGTTAATGCCGAGCCCTTTCCACTCCATTTGCTTGAACACATCTTCCAAAGCAGTGGTGAACAGTTTCGGGGAAATACTGTAAACCCCTTGCCTGACACCCCTCTACAATTGAATGGGGCTTCTGTAGTTTAATCGAACTGACATGATGGCTGATTTGTTATCTGTAAACACTTCAACACCTCGATATACTGACAGTCGAGCTGGCACCACTGAAGAGACTCCAGCACCGCCCAGGTCTCAATAGAATCTAAGGTTTTCTCATAGTCCACATATCCTACACATAACGGCAGGTTATACTCTTCTGACTTCTGCATCACCTGCCTGAGTGTATGTATGTAGTCCATGGTGCTATAGCTTCTTCGGAATCCGGCTAGTTCGGGAGGCTGGAAATCGTCAATTCTGCGTGCTATGCGATTAGTGAGTACTCTTGAAAACAGCTTGTGAGTGGAATGGGCCTATACTTCTTCAATAGGGTTTTATCACCCTTCTTGAAGAACAGCGTCACCACACTTCTGCTCCACGCTTCCGGGGTAGTACCACAACTGATAACGGAATCAAGCAACTGCTAGAGCACTAGCAATATAGGCCTTCCTCCAGCTTTTAACAGTTCAGTTGTGATTCCGTCATCGCCCGGTGTCTTGTTGTTTTTTAGCTGCTTCAGGACCCCCTAATTTCATACAGACTGACATCCGTGATATCTCCGGTATAGTGTTGTGTCAACTTAGCTCGCTTGTCATTTGCCTATCTGGCGACAGGAGTGTATGAGGAGGTAAACAAATGTCTGTAGTACGTCTCAACTTCTCCCAGGACTTCGGGGTTTTAGTTTTAGGGGGTCAGAATTACGATGCCGGACTCGGTCAGTTGGCTTTGCCCAATCCGCAATCTTTGGCGAACACTTGAGCTGTGATTTTGCTCTATTGTGCTTTTTACACGCCTTGTGTTATGAGAACGCAAGCCACGTCGGCTGTTCTGCGAGATCTGCTTATTGAGCTGCCTGTACTCTGCCACATAGGCTGGAGACTGCACGCATAGTTCTCATCTATCCCTCATAAGACCAGGTGTATGTTCTGAGATTATTTCAGACCTACCACGGGGGCGAGTTTTAAAATTTTTAACCCTAGGTACCTCGTGGACTGTTGCTACTCGACTCATCCACTGTAACACAAAAATCTAAGCACGCGAAACGATTCTGTAACTCCAACTGAAAGCTCTCGGAGCCTTGGATTTGGACAGGTGTTGAGCGGAGAGTAAATTTCATTAGTTTTCAAATGTCCTGTACATTTAATGTGCCTCTTACCATTCGGTAATCGCTCCCAGTTTTAAGCCTGCTAATCACTGAGACATCATTAAATATGTGCCGTTTGTCAGCCAGAATGAAATCTATCTCACTATTTGTGGAACCACCAGGGCTAATCCAAGTTCACTTGCGCTGAGGCTTCTTTTTGAAGAAGAAGTTCATCATAATAGAGATTCTCCTTCTCGAGAAAGTTAGCCTCGTTGGTTCCGACATCCAATGCCAAAAAGACCCACTTTCTCTTCGTCACCATTTCGCATGCCGACTCTTGCGTTGAAGTCCTCCATCACATCTGTGAAATGAGATTTAGAGACCTGTATGTAATGGCTCTACTAATCTCCTCATACGTAATCTCCACCTCATCGTCGGGATGTGTCAAAGTCGGCGCATAGCACTATATTGTTGACGAGGGACTTGTGGACGAGAACCCCGATACCACCTTGGGACAGTTGCTCGCCCTCCCGATACTGAATTTATGAGTGTTAAAGTCTCTAATAATGAAAGTTAGGTTTATAAGATCAATATACGTTTGCAATACAGAAGCGATACGCGTTGGTCATTTATAATATCTGTAGTATTGTTTGATTGCTCATGGAGATAGTAACGTATGTACCTACACTTCGTTTATTTTTCTTTTTTTGGTATCTTTGGGAAACAAAGTAGGGACTTCAGTTATAAATATAACATTGAATTATTACATAACTAGCGCTAATCGTATTTTTCCTCTACTTAGCATACTATGGTTTTGTTACTTAACAGGTTTTTCCACAACCCTGTGTCTTATGCTCGATACGCTTAAGTTGTTTTTCCCCCTTGTCATATCATGCATAGCTTACTGCTGATGTGTTTTTCCTTGTGTTGGTCAAAATACTGAAGTTGCATTTAATGTGTTTTTCCTTCCGCTGTATTTGCCATAAAATAATTAAGCGACGCATAAATCCTTTTATTATGCTAGCATATTTTTAAAGTTTAATTAGTAGATAGTAAATAAAAAATAAAGAAACTATTTTTTTTCCTGTCGCTCTAACTTGAAATTGTAATTAGTTATGATTTTTTTTCTGAAAATAAAAACTTTGATCGGCTCTCCTGTAAAGTTCCAAAATTGTCGCTTCAAGGGTTTCTCCTTTCCACCGTCGATAATATCATTGGACTGACTGAGTACTTTCGTCCTTCTCTCCCTTATTTCTTGGCTGCATGCATCGATGATGTCTGTGATGTTACTGATGTCCAAGGTGAAGGGCGACGCGACGGTGATCGAGCGTCAGGTGGCACCCCTACCCGTTTGTCGGCTATTGACGTATAAAATGCACGGTCGGAGCAGCTCTCACAAAGGAATGACGGCATTTACTCTAATGTGCCCTAATGGTGGTGCACTTTTACACAAAGAAGTTTTGCATGACCTACTTATCGCCGCCGCGCCGCCCGCGCCAGGACAATCAAATATTGTTTGTTGGTTTTCTTTGTGAGGTTGCTGTGGCCTCGACGGTAACATAATTATAGGGATATTACTGATCCCCCATGTGGATTTTTCGATCATCTTAAACTATCCAATGTACAGGCAAATTGTAACGCAGCTTACGCAGCACATTCATTGCATGTTTATTTAAGTCGATGCCCAGAATGAAATATACCTAGGTATTATGTAGTATCTACTTATTATGTATCATTGATAGCGATCAGGTTACTACTCGGTAGATAAGTGATCGTGTTTACTGGTAGTCTATGATAGCAGTGCTACAAAATAGACAACAGAAGTATATTTCCGTCCACTGCGCTCTCGACTACATCCTGAATGAAAGGAGCACTGAGCGCGTTTTTCGTATCCGTGAATGTTGTCTGTCATATTGTGTGCGAGCAGCCGACTGCCGTGTATGGAGTTATCCTTTCGACTTCCGAGTGTACTCATTTTGTGTGTACGGCGGCGGTTTATGTCTATGGTATTAAAATAAACATGACAAGTGCGAGTTAAACTCGCTTGGAGAGTGTTCCGTACGTTGATTATGTATTTACCGTTATTTTTCTATTTTATTTATTTTTGCCGTTTTTTAGGGTCCCGTACGAAAAAACGAAAAACGGAACACTCATAAGATCACTTATGCGTCTGGGTGACCGCCGCCGTTCACAGCCAATTTACTCTGAAACTACTGGACCAAATACACAATGAACGTACGGAACCCTCTCCAAGTGAGTTTAACTCGCACTTGTCAAGTTTATTTAGTAGCGAAAAACAATGCCGACTATTCGGCGATTTTTGGCGACTAGTCGCCATCTCTACTTTTTATCCATTGTTAAACTAATTAAGTGAACCATCGGCAAGAAAAGTGCCCCTGGTCCACCCGGTGAAGTAGTGAACTAAGCAGGTGCACCACGACCGCCGCCTGTAAGATTGTTCCCAAGAACACCGGTTACTTTGGTAAAGTTCTAATTCCGATGGAATGAAAAATCCTTGCTTAGTAATAAGTACCTGTTGAAGAAGTAATGATGAACACGATACTACATTCAACTTTAGCCGTTTACAGTATATAATTATCATAAAACAAGGACACAGGACAGCCAGGCGTGCACACAGCGGCTGAGCGGCGCGCAGTGTGCACTCCACGCTGCACGCTGCACACCTCACTGCCCGCGCAAGGCGCGCAAAACAAGCGATAAATCCAATTCCCGTCACTACTGTAACCTCTCATGTAAACACACGCGAGATATAAACACCGCTTTCTTTGTTTTTAATAAAGTGGAGGCTGGGGACACTGGGACCGGGGACAGCGGGGACTAGGGTTGCCAACATTTCTTCAGCGAAATATAGTATTTTTCAGACGAAGCTATAAAAAATATAGTACACTTCAAAAAAATATAGTATTTTACGGAAAACACAAAAAGTAGACGAAGATATAATATTTGTTACTTATTTTATAAAAAGTATAACTGTTTGCACTTCTTGCATTTTTTAACAATTTTTTTGTCCAATATACAAGTCTCATTTGCTTTATCACATATTTTAACCCGGCGTCATGGGGGTTGGGTCTGTGTGACCCGTCACATTTTATTTCGCTTATAATTCGGTTACTATGCGTGCGACGTTACCGCTCTTCTCAATAGCTGGAGCTCTTGAGTTGTTCGATGCGTTACAAGTAACACGTTAGTCGTGGCTCAGTCGCAGTGCGAGTTACAGGTGCACAAAATTGAATAAGGTATGTGAGACCCATCCCCGCAGTCAGTGTAACAATTTCGCGCCATTTTGTATAGATATTGTTTTAATTATTATGTGTGTTTTTATTACTTTATATTTGATTTTTTTAATTTTATGTTATTGTTTACAATTTAATTGCTAATATATACTTAGTTCAATGTATTTTATTTGTATTTTTGTAGATACTTTAACTTCGCCAAAATGTATCAGTTTTTGGTAAAATTGGAAAATTTGTTGGTGAATCTTCAGGGGAACCTCCGGTAAAAAAGACTAATGCTCGCAAAAGATGCCAAGTGTGTGTCCAGCCAAGTGTGTCCAGCCAAGAAAGACCGTAAGACAAAGTACTCCTGCAAGAGTTGCAACAAATATATTTGTGTAGAACATAATATAGTACCTTTCTGTGCTGACTGTACCAAAGATGACTCGGAGTGATTAATTCTTTTTTTCCAAAGGTAATTTAGTTTCTTACAAAAAAATGACATTAGAACATTAAAACTAATTGTTAATTAATAATATAATTACATTTATGTAGAAGAGAAAATTTTTGTTGATATTTGTCGTTCTTTTTTTTAAATTCTATTAAATATAATTAAAACATAATATAACATGATTTTTGTGTTTCATTTCTTTAAATAAATACCTAAAAAACTAACACGAATAAATATTAACTTTATTATTTATAAAAGTATTGGAATAATTTTGACATTAATGAACGGGTCTGTGAGACCCACCCCAACGTCCGTGTCACACTTTTCCACCCCCATGACGCCGGGTTAATGTTAAAATTAATGTAAATGTAATAAGATATTACATCTGTTTCTTCCTTCTCGCCATTTCGAATTCATAATCGAAAATATCCTTTCTGTGCATGCTGAGGTAGCGGAAATAGAGAGCAGTAATGAAATGACTTAAAATAAATTTGTTAAATTTTGTTCCGCCTGTTATTTTGGAAATATACCAAAATCCCTAAACAAAAATATTGCAGACTATAATGACCAAACATGCGTTTGAATCTGTCTTTGTCGTAAGATTGATACGTTCGGATACACTACACGCTCAAAAGTTAATGAAAAGGCATGCTGATAAATTTTTAAATTAAAAGATTGGTTTGTTAGATTTCGGTGTTGAAAATATAGTATTTTTGCGTACTATATATTTCTTCAACAGTATATAGTACGCAGACCCGAAATATAGTACAATACTATATATTATAGTACGGTTGGCAACCCTAGCGGGGATAGCGGGGACGCTTACATTTCGTTTAACTTTTGCGTTTTCGGACTTTATTTATTGTGTGAAACTTTGCATTTCGGGAGTGTGGTTGTCAGCAGACAAATAAACATAAGAGTTTCAATGTAACTCTGGAAGAGTGAACTGTGAATTGTGATACATACATACATACAGACGACAAAAGATTATTTTGCATGGTAATTGAGCAAGGGACAAGGGGTCTAACATAATTTTTTTTTAACAAATAAATTTTTTGTAGCTTCCTTCATGTGTAGAACCTATCGGCATATTAAACGATGACCACGGAGTCTAAACTGCGAACAATACGATACAGGAAACAGATCCAAAGTGAAAACTCGTGTCAGAGTCAGTCGGAAAGTTGAGCCGGTGCAGCGGTGACCCCGTTGTCCGCAGCTGAATATACAACGCCTGTCATTGTAGCGGACGGCATGGCGCGATGGCGCGATGGCGGCTCGGTGTGGGACGGTAGCACACGGTAGTGACGGTACCTTCGGGAAAATTTTAAATGATTAGCGGCACCACAACGACATGGTTTCACAACGACACCTAATACAAATAATACATTATCCTAAACGTAGGAAACTCGTCATGAAAGGTGTTTCGTTATAGGCAACTCGTTACGAACTTTCACACCGTGAAACAATCTAAAATTTTAACAAAAAAAATAACCGACTTCAAATTTAAGACTTATATGCTTTTGCCATGGATGCCATTGTCAGATCTCGCTCAAATTTATGTGAGACCACACGACAAGCACCAGCTTTCGATTAAAAAAAGAATCATCAAAATCGGTTCACCCAGTCCAAAGTTCTGAGGTAACAAACATAAAAAAATACAGTTGAATTGAGAACCTCCTCCTTTTTTTGAAGTCGGTTAAAAAGGGCTACTTTAAGCATGAAAAAGCGTCACCGACTTTCACGTTTAGGTCACATTGTGTTATAAAATCTCTTTTAACGCTGCTCATACTATTCCTAAAATCTTCAATGCTCTTAGTTACATTTAACAGTGTCCTTCGTTTCCTTAGAAACATCTGTGGCATGTACATCTGCAATAAGATAGTAATGACGTCAGACAATGTATTGGCACGTACGGCGCGGCGGGCGCTCGGGCCGGGACTCGGGGCTAATGGCTCTCATCTGCAGGTGATCTATCTTCAAAGTCGCTCCACTCATCAACGCCACCTGTGGCGTGCGTCGGCAATTTGACGAGGATTACAATAGCACGCAAGACGGTGCCGCGACCTGCGAGCCCCCCGCGACCCCCTCCACCCCTCGCATCCTCCCGTCCTCTCATACTAGCCTACCCTTAATGATGCACCATTACAATTATTGCTAAAGAAGAGCTAAAAGGAAACAGTCATTTTGCATTGATAGCTATAGAGATTACATTGAGCCGGACCGACACGCGATGTTATGTCCTCAAAATGGTTTCTGCTATGCTGCAAGTATATTCTGTGTACCCAGAAATACTAATACATTATATTAATTATATCAATGCGTGCACAATCATGCTACTACTACTATTTTGTGTTAACTAGATCCAGAAAGCTCGATGATATTCATTCAAATAATACCAATGTAGATATTTATATTGTGAGTAAATACCTTTTGTCAATACTATCATAATTGGTAGTCTCTGCGGATAAGTCGACAATTTTAGTACTCCGCAGTGTTTACCTCAAGACCAAGAATTTCAGTGAATTTACACAGTTAATTATAACAAGCGTGTCTAAAGCCAATCCAATAACGAATTTAATGAACAACGTTAGGTATGATCGCGGCGAGGAGAGCGGGGACGTGGCGGGGACGTGGCGGGGACGTGACGGGGACGTTGCGGGGACTGCCGGGGACTGCCGGGAGCCGGGAAGTCGCCGAGAATGACGGCTGCAATATTATTAAAATTTTTATTAATAAAACTACTTTTCGTAAAATACTGCATGTATGTTACTAGCTGAGGAAATTATGCTTTTATATTTATCCTCTATTTCACCCAATTGGGGGTTGAATTTTGAAAAATCCTTCCTTAGTGGATGCCTATGTCATAAGAGGAATACGTGTGCGAAATTTTAAGTTTCTAGCCTTAAGGATTTAGTCTGTTTGTTAATACATCAATACTTTTGCCTTTTAAATACTTCAGAAAATAGTTTAAAGATTCCGGATTTTTGCAAAATATGTATTGATACTATGTAGATAGTGATGTAGGGTTTACGAGGAAACCAACAGTAGCACTGTCAAAGCTGTTAAGTCGACATAGCATATAAGCACCCACTCTGGAATTTGTACATAGCAAAATATAGGAAATTTCAGCTTGATTTTGACCAGACTATTGTTATTTACTGTTGTTGTGAGGCACTGTCCCCACGAGGGCCCCGAGTCCGTCCAGCGACAGAGCTGCACTCCAGGAGTGTAACGAGCCGGTGCCATCGATATCCACTTATGTAATTAGCTACAAGCTGCTAGAGACTAGAGAGGAAATCAATCGAATGTGGAGCTAATAAATAACGCCCGCAGGCGCATGTGTGAGACACGACACATGTGGCTGTGTCATGTGTCGCATCGTGTTGGTCGCGATCGTCGGCGAGTTGTGTCGTTGGCTGTGAAATAGCTTACAACTTGATCAGTCAAAGACAAGTAACGTGGGTTGTCCCGTTCCATTCCTTCTCTGGCACCGTGACGGTGATGCCTTTGAAGCTATGGAGGTCCGCGGGGAGCGGTGGTCATTTATCACGTGGTCCATGTGATCGTTTGCAATGGTCTGCGACAGTTGGATAGTCATTCAGTTGGACAGTTATTCTGTATTCAGTAGTATGTGTATACAGCGTATATGTATAGTGTATGTAGTAATATATGATTTTTATTCGTAATAGTCACTAGTCAGTCGGAATTTTAAAATACAAGGAAAGAAGCCCTACGCGGAGTCCTTTTTATAATATTAGTAATAGAGGCAAGGGGATATCTCCAGCAATGATCTTGAGTCGTTGAGTCGATGACTATTTATGGGAAAGTACGTATGTAGTAATATAATATAGGAGCAAAGTGGCAAAGTGTTCCAAGTGACAGTATTAACATATCGGTCGGTGCGGGCCCGCGGGGGGAGCGCGGGGGGAGGGGGCGGCGGAGGGGAGGCTGGTGCTGACGGACTGAGTTTAATTAAAACCACTCTTAAACTCGTGTCTCGTAGAGATATGTTTACGAGAGCCTTCAGGTAGTTTGAACAGGACGGATAGTTTATAAACATTGAATTTAGTTAACAATAGTATAGGTACCGTTATTTATTTCTATATAATAATTAATAATCATAATAATACTCTAGTTCTACATGCTATTCACAAATAATAAGATACTTTGTGCCTAACTGCCACTCTGCCAGTGAGGGCGTTGTGTTGATGGTCGTCGCACGAGCGGATGAGGTATCTGATGGTAAATGGTCTCCGTCTTTCATGGACCTCTCCTGATGTCCACCAAATGCGTCACAGATGCTTTGCCGACGTGAAAATGTCCCGCCGCAAAGGACCCGCCTGCGTTACTAATGGGTCTCCGAGGATACGACTGAAAAAAATTCACGTTGACCACGCATTACTAGCGAGATCAAACTGGTACCTAATCCAGCGACCTCCAGCAGCAGACACCAAGTGACCAGGGGTCAGTGTTGTTCAGGCGGATGCATCACGGCCAGGGGAGGAGCGAGCAGCATGGAGCTCCTTTACTCAAAGAATGTGAAGTACTGCTTGGCTCTGTTGAGCAAACCTTGTGGCTAATTCGGTCATCACCTCCAAGTGGTTCCTAAACTGGACTGCATCCACAATCTCGACACCTAAATACTCTTGGAGACGTTAAGGGGAACATTCTGAAGCTGTGGTCCTACGATAAATGAGAATTTTTTTGCAGTTAACGCACAAACAATCCTGCAGCCTAGCTGACCCTGCCTGCGAAGCGAGGGGCCCAGGTTCGATTTCCAGGACAGATAAATATTTTTGTACTCAGGTCATGGGCGATATTGTGATGTAATGTAATGTAAACATGGTGTGGTCCACGCCACCCGCGACACTGGTAAAAACCTACTGCAGGGTTATGAGATGAGTGTGTAAGCGTTTTATTTATTCAAAATTGTGTAACATGAAAGTAACTAACTATAAGAAGTGATATTTTACATACCTAAGTATAATGGGGTCGTAAAGGCAAGGTCATTAAACATCTCTGTCTCTAGCAGCCTTCGTTAGCCCTCCGACCTCGTCAGCAGTACAGGACACCTCCTGCACCGCACCTCGCTTGCCGGCAAACATCAGCACTCTGCACCGCTTCAGCTAGCTACAGGACTGTCCCCCAATACAGTGGCAGTATCTACTCTGTCGCCTTTCTGAAAACAGAATTGCGAGTAACGGCTAGTTATAAAATATATGAAAGCTGAAATGTTTGTTATGCTCAATCACGAAAAATTTCTGAATTGATTGCGCGAGGCCGAGGGAACTGCTATTTGCTTTGGATGTTCAGCACACAGATAGTTACACTTGAGTAAATAGTGGAATAATTTTTATTCGGAAAATTAATCGGTTCTTATGTAAAGTGATCAGTAGGCAGTAATTTTTGGTCTGACTGCTTTTACGAACGAATCTCTGGAACGCCCTTCCCAACTTTATTTAAAGTACATTAAATTCATTTAAAAACTAGGTAAAAACCCATTATCTCTCTAATTAATCAGTTTCCATCCTTAGTTTATTACAAGTCACCCATATTAGTGTTATGATCTTAAATGTTATTGTAATTTCCTCTATATTATTCGTGCACCTTACCTCATTTAATCTTATGCTAATCAGCTCTCCACATCTTAAGGTTGTCTGGAAGAGATCGCTGTGTAGCTATAAGACCGCCTTCTGTACTTCACATTCTTGTCTACTTCTAGATTATTGTTGTCTTATTATTATCGGTGTACAATAAAGAGTTAAATAAATAAATTACTTTAACGCCCCAACTCAGAGTCACTAACGTTTACTTAAATCGCTCAGAACAGAATTTGTATGGTGATTCTTTACTAAGGAGCAATGAAAGCAACCGTTAGTAACTCTGAGCTGAGGTGAAGTGTATTAAGCAGTGTGCAACTACGTAGTGCGTAGTATCCCACGTAGATGATGCGGGTACTCGGCCTGCTGGCCCCGCAGTCCTCGCTCATAGCGCTGGCTGTAGCTGTAGCTTCGTAGCCTGTGTACGGACTCCAGACTCCGGCTGTCCGCTATGTATCGTACACGTGCTACGTGCTACACTCGCCTTCCAAATCATACAAAGCTCATTTGCATTCTAACCGACTATTCCCCGAGCGATGAATAAGCCAGGAAAGTCTTCAAAATATCAGAAAACGTCATTAACTAGCATGCATAACGTCCCGGTCGGTTTTACTAGCAAATTCGGTAATATTTGCTATTATCTCCGCTACGTAATGTAATAATCTATGACAATGCACTCGGGAGCGTGCGACCGCGCGCCCAAATTAGAAACCGCGTACCGCACGGCTCGGCGCTCGCTCGACGAACGACCCAACTGGACGCTCGCCCCGACCGCTTGTCCACTCTATTGCCGCGCAGCAAGGTCGGGTGTCGAGTGCTCGCAGCGCCATGTATGATGTTTGCATGTAACGAGGCGTCATGTCCAGGCAGGTGGAAACAGAATCGCCGTGGAGCCGGGAAGCGGCAAGGAGCGCGGAATTCAGTTTTAAAGCGCTGTTATTATGCTGGGGGATCACCCGAACGCCACTCGATGTCGTTTGCGACGCGATACATTGCTGGCTGAGAATTGCGCGAGTAGTACCCCGCAGTTGGCAATTGGCAATGTACGGCGCGAGCTAGTATTCATGTTTTGTGCAATGGTGTCATTCCGACTGTGTATTTTTGCAAGTTCACAAATTTGTAGTTCATTTCAAATTTGCGTCGTCGACGATGTTTGTTATTTTAGAAGCGCTGGTTGTTTTAACCGGCAATGTTCGCGGATATTCTGCTATTGCAAATATTTTAAATTTGAGAGGAGCTTTTAAAAATAATATATAAAATCTAAAACTAAAAGTTGTACAATTCTTTTCTATTTGGAATGATTACAAAATACACATATTGTGTACGTTTTTCAACATTTTTGAAGTGAAACTTCTTTAGAATCGTTAGTGATTTGAAACCGGATGCAACGACAGGTAAGATAATATAACCGCTAATTTCGTCATTCAATTTAACTTGTCCGTAGCTCAATGGTCAGGACGTAGATACACAATACCTGATGCGCAGGTTCGCGTCTCACAATATTTCTTTTTTTTTAGTTTTATTTTTATACTGTTTTTAAATACTTTCAAATGCTCTTTTAAATATTTTCAAAGAATTTATCAACAAAAAATAAGAATTTCATTCTTTCATTCTGTCGATTGACCAGCCGATTATACAGACAGTAAAAATGCTAAGTTGTATTCATAGATGGCGTGAGGAGTAAGATAGAACATTCGTTTTATTGCTAAGTAGATAGATTTTTAAAAAGTGCTAAGTTGTATTCATAGATGGCGCTTCGATTTATTGCTTTAAGATTCGATTTATTGCTTTTTCATCTCATTAACTTGAAACCAAAATTTTGGAAAGTTTCACTTCTACCACGTGTGAATTGCACACATTTTCTTTTTTTTTACTTGGTAGTAGTAACTGCAGAGCGAGGGGTCCTGGGTTCCATCGTGGTACATAAATGTATGCTACGCTATCGTATATGTGGAGTCAGTATGTGACAAATCGTGTTTATTCATGTTGTCCTCCCAGGCTGCCACACGCGGCAGAATTTTATTATTAATATTAATTATGTACCTAGCTACCTACATGTCCACTAATGTCTCTCAAGTCGGATTATTTTATGTTCAGGTTTAATTTTTACTTGAGTTAATTAAGTTGTCATTAAGTTAGTGTAAGTCTACTTTGCAACAATCCATTATAATATACAATACATTTTTATGAAAATTATAGTCTCAACAAAAAACCAACTCCAGTTATCAGTTCCTCATACTGTGGAGATTTATCTAGCGTCTTAGTGGAGGGAGGGTTAAAAGAGTCAATTGTACTACAATCACTACTCCTACAGCATATATATTATATATATTATTATCCGCGGGACATGTAATATTTTTCTCCAGCGTTCTTAACTATGCAGATCGACATACCTAGTTCATAGCGCTTAAAGCATTTGGGAATTAAAATATTTGTACTGCGATTATAAGGAAAGGATAGCGACGACAAGCTCGCAAGGGGCAGCGGCATACTTTATGAGTTACGAGCGAATCAAGAAAATTGTGTGTTTAAATTAAAATGACGATGTCGGTTCGCATCCCGCTCCTTCTCCAGAGCGTAAATAATTTATCTTTCCGGCTTCTTGCGTCACACTTTTAAGAAAATTTAAAACGCATTTGAAAATATTCTTGGTGGATCCCGGTGTTGTCTGAGCGACCAGCTGCCGGAGCACGGCGCGGCGCGGCTAGATAATTTTTACAGTGCTTTAAGTTAGTGGATTTGGCAGCGATCCACCTGATAGTGAATTTACTACTTTACAAACTTTTCGTAATACATAGTAATAAGGCATCCAAAAATATTTTTTATGTGAGAGATAGAATGTGTCTCAGATTAAAGAAATAAAAGGCAGATATAACCTTCGCAAAGAAATGCAACGAATGACGTGAAGCCGCTTTTTCACTATGTGTGCATGACAACCATATTGACAGCTAGCAGTGGCATCGTAGAGACACATATTTCTTTGTGTGTGTAAGTTGCCAGACATTGAAAACAAAGTCGCAATCTCCCGCAATTTAGTAAATATTTTTTGTCATATCTATTTTCAACTTGAAATATTATGCACAATTAAATTGGCAAATTATTGATTATTATATCACTAGTTATCAAAAAGTATAGATATTAAATATGTCAAATGTTCTTTTAATATACAGTACTTAATATGTTGAATTGTTTTAATTTATGTTTTTTTTTCTCTTTTGGGTAGTTATTTTTAATTGAAAAATATCAAAATTTTAATACATTTATTATAATTAAAATACATGAAATATATATAATATACGTCATCTTCATTAAAATGCAATGATGGCTAATCATTATCTTACCTACTTTGAGGAATAATAAAATCCCATTTATGTATCTCGTATAATAGCATTTGTGGGCAATCTGCAAAATAAAATAATTTATTGAGTAGGCTAAGCAGGAACTAAAATAGAATACAATATTTTCTTTCAATCGTGCATTTTATCGTAGGCAAACGTGATATTTTCAGTCAACCAGGTTTACCTATGTTAAAATCCTTATTTTATTCCTCTAATCCTTTGTACAATCTATCTTATGTTTGTAATAACCCAGTGACTGGTATTTATGCATTGGCTGCATTTCCTGATTTTTAGATTTAAATAAATAAAACTATTACTTTAATAAAAAAATTTTTGATATAAATTTCTAATCGATCAGTGTTCAAATAACCTATGCATATTTCCCATAATTAAGGGTAATCTATTTTCATATAAAGCTGGTATAAAATTAAATAATTGTCGAGGTTTTGTGTTCCGAGCGCAGCGCAAAAATATTATTTTAAATAAATAATAAAATAGTGAACAGTTACCTGTGAAAAGATATCTAATCTTCTTTTCCTTGATTTTGGTAACAACTTTAGCAGTGTTTAAAATTGCAAGACGGCATTTTATCTGAGAAAATTATTTAATAAATTTTGACAATTGTGACATGCAAGCTATTTGACGCTTTCTTTAGTACTGACTCGGGTTTGTATTTGCTTTTTTAGTTTGTATTTGCTTTGGTAGCTTCACATTTTAGTTGGATGAATATATCTGCCTTTTATTTCTTTAATCTGAGGAATGTGTAGAGCAATGATTGAAAGGTTAATCCGCTGAGATGAGATTCTTGTGGGAAAATAATTATGCAAGTATTTTGTAACGTCTAATCAAAATAAGTAGATTGCCGACTCAGTAGTGTCTCCGCGACCGATTGTAATATCAAATGGTAAATGTCCACGGGAGCGCGGAGTTAGGAGGGCACTTATATCGCGGAGTGGCGATAAATCCCCGTCGTATCGCGTCTCACCCGCCGCCGCCGCCGCCGCCGCCGCGATACTTAAGAAGTTCCCGCAAACAGCGCCGCATTCGTCTTGCGGCTATCTGCGCGGAACAATGGCTTGCCAAATGATACTTTTAAATTGTATACTCGCTTTCAAAGGAACCTCTTAACTTGAATCATTAAAGGAGCGTGCATCTCCGTGGAGCCGCGAGTCGGAACGCGCCCGCCGCCGCCAGAACGCTATCAGACAAGGGAGGCTCGCACAGTATGCGGTAATTGGAATGCATTGTAAATGGCCTGCGTCCGTTATCTCCGCAGCTCCTCCGCGACTTCAACCTGTATGCACTTAATTAATTATACCGTCTAAACAAAGTTCCATTTGCATGTGTTGTAGACAGCAGTCCTGTTGTTTTATTTGTTTATTCCAAGTACAATATCATTGGTTCATTAATTAAATTACATTTTCATATTGTCTGTCAATATCGTGGAATTTAAATTTTCAACGATTTTGGTATTATTTGACATAAGTCTAGTCTCTGTTGGTTGTGAATAAGTATCAAAGGTTTAACTGGGTTCAGAAAAATCTATTGGAAGGGACCTGTTGGAAGCGGACCTCGCAATATTGCCCCAAGCCGGACATACAACTGTCCTCACAGGTAGCGGCTCGCCCCGTCGTCTGCCTCGCTGCCTCGCTGCCTCATCTCATGCCTGCCTCGTGTCGTCCCTGCCTCGCGCGCCTCGCTGCCTCCCCTCAGGTGAACGGCGACGGATTTAATTAAGCAAATAAACCGCTGTAATTGAGTAACGTTCCACAAACGAATTGAAACTAATTGAACCGTAGCGAACGGCAGTACATCACTCCTATAGGAATTTATGGGGGGTCAATGAAAGCAACATTTTCCTTCGCTTTGCTAATTCGACTTCAAATAGAGTTGAGATATGTAAACAGTAGTTAAGATGTCCTAATGTCCTTATAATTACGTTGCAATGACTTCAAAATTCCGCCATTATGAACATTATACATGATTCGAATTGTATTCAATAGATATATTTTCTTGGAGCAAAGCAGTGTAGTCTCAATTGTCCCCTGCGAACAGGAGACAATATTATAGTTCTTACTACGAGTATACGGCAAATAACTAAACAAAAGAACACTTAAGTTTTCTCGTAGGATTGTCTAATCAAACACTAGGATTGTGCCTTTAGGCAAACCCCGAAAAATATTTCTATTTCGGCCTTTGACTGATGTAGGTACTTCAAACCTAGGAGAGAGTAGTTTGGACAGTCAAACGCCGAAACTCAATTAAATGAAATCGGGGTTTGACTAGTTAGACCCACCTGTAAATTAGATAGAGGGAAGCACTTTAGTATCCCAAAGTGTGTAACTCTGTCACTGATGACGACGGAACCTCGCTTTTCCTATTTTCACGTGAATAAAAACAGCGAACCCTAGCTTAATCCAACTTTCCTTCCATTTGAATTTTTAGATGTTTTTTGGCTTGCAGATCAAAACTAAAAATTTAATATATCAGTCAAAGTTCGAAGCAGAAATCTTTTTCAAGGTTTGCCTAAAGATCTATGTCTGTGGCCAAAAGACTACACAAATCTAGGAAAGAAATCTTCAATTCAAGGTTTAGCTATAACACGGACACAAGACAAATTAGCAAAACAATATTGACTTCAGACCAGGTTTCTCACATTTAAATATATAATAAAAAAAGGAAAAAATGATATATACTATGTAACTTTACGCTCCTTAGATTTTCAGCCGAGGCAGTAGAAATATTTGTAAATTTAGTGATATAACAACATCCTGGGGACATTGCACGGCAATATCGTCTTAATGTTCAATATGCATAGGCGATAGTATCGCGTGTCGTAGTGTGCGGCGGCGGGCGGCGCGCGGCGCGGCGCGGCGGGCGGCGAGAGCGGCGTCGCTAATTATAACCGTCATTTATCTAATAAGCACATAATACCGTTACAAATGGCGGCGCTCCCTCGCATCAATTTAACACTTTACACACGACACACGCACGGCTCTACACGGCACTACACGGCTCCAATGGCTCCAATCCCCAACACTATAATATGTATGTTATTATCCTAATAGATGGCCGCGCCCGCTTCGCTTTGGGAAACCTATTTCTCAATACTCACACACAGCTTACACTTGAAGTATAGACGATTGGTTCATAGATGAATTTATTTAAATTGATAGAATTGTTTTATTTTGTTTCAAGAGAAATATTATAAAATAAGCACTTGATATTACCACTAATTAAAACTGCATCAAAATCAGTTAAGCCGAGATTAACTGGAACAAATTCACAAACAAATCACTGTACCGGAAGGACAAACATTATAAAAATGATTGCTATGGGATTTATTACACTTATTATTTTATCATAGTTGTATTTAATACGAACTTCGAGATGTTATTATAATAGTAAGTAAAAAGTATTTATCCCATATCATCCCAGTGTTCCAATTTTGGAACGGTTACAATTTTAATTTTTATTGAATTACTTTGAACGAATCCTTAATATAAATTTGTTATGTTGGTATTACTGACATTTCTAGCTGTCAGTTGAATTGATTTGAATTTATTTTGCGCCAGTTTTTTCTAGCTAATAAAACAGTTTTTATTTGGAGTTTTTGGTGAAAATTATGGCAAATAAAGAAACGTAAGTAATTATGATATTTTATAATATACATATATCAATTTGGTGTATAAATATCCGTTAGGTATTGATTATATTGTGTAATAATATTTTTATATAAAAAAAGTTATAACTTGTGGGTAAGTGTGAATTTTTTGAACTGTTCCATTATTTGAACAGTAGGAACATACGCCCATGTAAAATTAATTCTTTAGGTTCATAATTTATCTCTATTATTGCCTAATTATGATTTTATTTTGTTTGCAGCTTGATTGTGAATGAGATAATCTCGCAGTTGGAATAAGATGATGATGTGTTCACGGCTGATATCTTCATTACACCTCCTGGTAATGGGCAAAATAGTGCCGAAGATAGCGGTGATGAAGACTTTGCAAGTATAAATAATTTGTCAAGACGTCAGTTACTTGCAGAATCTGAATGTTGGGTTACCAGAATGTCTCAGCTTGAGTAAAGGATAGTAAATGAATTCATTGGACACGATTCACGAACCGGGTGAAGCACCAGTACCTAGCACACTTTTAGTAACGCAATCTTCAACATCTAACTCTTCGTCGTAAGTGACACACTAGTAATAAAAGGCGTATCTGATACTGTTAGATTGGATGGTAAAGGGCATCTTATTGACAAGCAAAATAAACTCGATTTGGTCTTAGTCATAGAATACAACAATGAAGTGCATAAAATGTAATGTTGCCTTACATAGCAAATGTTCTATTATTTTTCATACAAAATAAACACTAATAATAACATTTTGACAGTCAATAGTTGTAAGATTCAAAAAAATATGTTATATAACTATGTTTTCACTATAATAAATAAATAAGTTTATAGAATAGTTTTATTTCATAACAAAATCTATAGTCATCTAAAGGTATCTTACACACATACGTATCATCCTAGTGATCCATTAATGGAACGGTTACAAAACTCAAAATCCAAATCCCGCAAATTTTTTTTTTGTATGTAACTATCTTTATACATCTATCAACGATAACTGATCCGATTTTTATCACAGTTCGGCTTGATTTACTATACTTGGGATGATATGGGTTATATTTGTATGACAAAATAAGCGTGACGTCTCTTATTTTTTTAAGGAAATAGCCGTCAAATGAGCTGACGATCCACATGATGGTAAGTGGCTATCGTCGCCATGGACATTAGCAACACCAAAGGCATCACTGATGCGTTGCCGGCCAAGAAAGAAAGAACTGGCTCTCAAACTCAGCCGGAACATGACGAGTCGTTTAATTAATACACAAATATTATATTTTTCAAGTCCTGAACTATCAAGGGGATAATGTTTACGTTATCGTCTATAGATAGGTATATTTAATAAACTGCAATAACCTTTAAATGAGTAAAAATGCAAGCCATTATCTGTGTGGCTTGTCAGTTGTCACGGTGAAAGCCGCGAGACAGCATGTCGCCTGAAATGTAAATGAGTTAAATGAGTCTTGAATCTTGAAATGAATACCTACCGCTTTATTCCTTATTCTAAGCCTACCGCCGTCGAATCCCTATGTTCGATACACTCACTAATTATTATAAAATGAAGAATATAGTCCAATCATTATATTAATATTATAATAAGTAATAAAAAAAACATTATAATATTTATTATACTTTTGTATATCAATCAATCTTTCTTTTGTTCAATGGTGTTTTTCCATATAAACAAATTATGCAATGTTTGAAGTGAAACTTCCTTATCGATGCTGCGTAAAGGTGTAACGAATAAACAATAATATATGAAACGTTTCTCTACTGATACACGCCACATTGTGTATTTACCTTGCTAGTTGCTACTGCTCCATATAAATTGTGTACTGTATGTGCACTCCCACTCTGGGAGTGCTATTATTTAAGTGGTATATGGTCATAGAAGTCATCATTGTATAGACAAAGCTGTTTTGTTGTTGTACCAGTAATTGTTACAGTTCCCGCAAATATCTGACCGTAGGATAAGAAATAACTTGCTTGAATTGACGACGTTTTCCTTTTATTGAAAAAGCGAATTCTATCCTTATCCGTAGATATCTATCGTTATTTCTTACTCCATTCGGTGCGTATGTTAAGGTTAAGGGAAGTCAAAATAAACAAACACAATAATACATAGCAGGCGTGATTGATATTCTTTAATAGACGGTGAAAAGCATGTTTATATGCAAATGCGTTTAAATGCGGACCGCGCAGCAGCCGCGGGCTATTATCGAACTTTACTATGCAAGCATTATGGCGAGGTTTTCATAATGCGAGTACTAAGTATGCTACTATATACTATAACTACATGAAACACGTAGTACTACATGTACAGGATATTAAAAAATGTACATTTTCGGTTACTGAAGGGAATGTTAGATTTGCAGTGAATGAACCCACGACCGCTCACGTGGTCACGGTCGACATAGGTCTCGTGCGTAGTACTATATAATACTGATTCACATGTAGGTAAGGTAAAGGTAAATCGTATAGTTCCAACAATTCCAAGCGGTGGATAACTTTATCTGATACGCACGGAACATCACCGCTTTGTCATCAAAGAGGACATTATATCAACATAATATCATCTGAGCCAGTTGCACCTGTAAACGGAAGCACAATGGAATTAAAAAGTTAATTTTGAGCGCAATTAACTTTAGAAGAGAGGTCGGGAGTGTCGGGAGTGTCAGGAGTGGGGCAGAGGAGCGCCGTCACTTAACAAAGAATTAACTCTCGATCCAGGGAATGGAGCGGCGATACACAAAATGCAAATACTTAACGAACTGCAATTCCTAACGAGGAATCGTGGACTTAAACCGGCGACCGCCTTCCACTGCCAACTTTAATTAAACCTAACTTCGGCGATGCCGCGATGACATCCCACTCGAGATAATCCCGCCTAACTAATAATAAATCTCCTAAGACGAGCCAATTTAAACTTTACTCCCTTGTTATAGGATTTGGGCGGCGTTAAGTCTCGCCGAGGTAACTGTTGCGTCCTGTGAGGGGTTACTCCGAGCGGCCGCGGCGATATTCGAAGCCTCAGAGTATCTATTAGGGCGCGCGAACTCTGTCATTGACTTGAGAACCTTCAAAAGGAACGAAATGAATGGAGTAATTTCTGGCGTACAATACACCGAGCAAATTAAGTGGCGAGACAAGAGAATTACTGAGGACAAGAAGACGGCGAAGCCTGCTCTAGGATGAGGATTTTAACTAAGAAATTTTTACGTGGTATTAAATTAAATTAACTAATGCGGCCTTTTTGCTAAATACTTTGGATATTTTGCATTGACATGTCATGTAACACATTGCGTTTAAGGATTAACGACGAATTTGATTGTCCTGTAACATGTGGGGTTCAAACCTCAGCCGGATCACACCTGGTTAAATAAATTACAATTTCTCGTAATAATTCAATTAGTTTACAAAATTAATTGTTTCGTAGCCGTAGCCCTAATGGATCGGGTTGCGCTATCAGCGGTAGTTCCCAACAACTTGTCTGCAGATTGTAGATTACGCGAGATCACGAATTCAATTCTGAGGGACGCTTCGACCTATATTAGCATTTAAATCCTTTTAAATATAACTATTAAGTATACAGCACAGGCTTGAGAGAGTTAATTAATGAAATATTAAGCAAAGCATAAAAATAAAGGTAGATGATTTACCGTCTATAAAGATGTATGTTGTCTTCATAAATACGAGCTCATTTGTCTGAGGCTGTGCGCGGTATATTTCTGAGGGAAATTTTTTATGTGGCCGGTATAAGTTATTCAGGCTGCCAATGCGCCTGCACGGAGAAATTAACCTGGCACATATTCCGGCGGCACGCCGCGGAATTAGCTAAACAACAAGCAGCTACATCTTTACTTATTGACATCTTTATTATACTCTGTACAAACCCTGTTAAAATACTTTGCGCACAAGTTGTAGTCGAGCCTCTGTAATGAGTTCCCCTGTAAGTTGTAATGAAGTAAGTGCGTGTTCTTACATTAAACAGAGAGGTAAGGGAACCGAACCGAACATCGAGACGTACTATCTAAAGCACTGAGCAACTGAGAGGTACAGGCTTTTAGGTTAATTTCAAATAGTCAAATAAATGTTCAATCTTCTTATCAGAGGTTGGGTTGAAATAAAAAACCTATTCATACTGACACTCCAATTTCAAATGGAGAATATGGACCACAGAGTACTTAAACACTGTGAAACGGACAGTTGTAACTAAACGGTCGTGCTGGTGTATACGCGCTATACAGTCGCGACGTTCGTGAAAAGTTTTCCGTCCACCAGCTCTTCATCAGCTCCAGCCTCCAACCCACGGACGTTCTATGGCGCATGTCGGCCATGTCGTGGAATACATCAGAGCACCAGACCC
Source organism: Thymelicus lineola (assembly GCA_963932265.1). Taxonomy (NCBI): domain Eukaryota; kingdom Metazoa; phylum Arthropoda; class Insecta; order Lepidoptera; family Hesperiidae; genus Thymelicus; species Thymelicus lineola. Next base: position 16,068,267 of record OZ010696.1, on the reverse strand, counting down.
AGTTCAACGCGCATGACAATATTGGTGGTCTTTTTAACTTGTTTAAAAAAAGGAGACTGAGAGAAAATCGAGATGCCCTCATGTATAATGTTGTCACTTTTTTTTTTTTTTTTTTTTTAACGTGTGGAAAGACCTTCGTCTCGTCCATCCGGCCACGGGAAGCCGGACAGGTATGTGGGACTTGAACCCACCAAAACCACACGGTGTCGACGCCTACCGCATTGGTGCCGGGACTGTGTGCTATTCTCGCTCCACTGCCCCGGCGCGGCGGCCGCTACCACAGCGGCCTCGGCACGGCGCGCTCTCTAGCCCCTCTCCATGCCGAGAGGGTTGGAGCGGCCAGCGGGATGGCCCGTCCGCCTACTATTTCCCGCTAGGGTAAAGGCGCGCTCGACACTGGCGCGCCTTTCAACCCGAGCCGTTACGCCGGACGACGAATTCCCGTATCCGTCACCCGACCGGCTGTTATTGTGGGGCCAAGAGGTGCAGGCCGTAAGCCCGCCTTCTTCGCCCTGTGCGCCGGCGGCGGATGGCGAGGTTTGTGGAGTCCTCTCGCTCTCTCTCCGCCGCCTCTTTGCGGAGCATGACGCACTCCGCAAAGGCCTGCACCGCTGTCCACGACGTCTCACTGTCAACCATGCATTTGATCACGGTCGGCAGCGAGAGGTCGTCCCCAACGACCGCACGTAGTTGTGCACGGTCCTCCGCCCAGGCTGGGCAGTCCTCTAAGGTGTGCTGGGCGTCCTCGTCCTGGCATCCGTCACAGTGGTGGCAAACAGCAGACGGCTCCCGGCCCACAATTCGGCACAGATACCCCCCGAAGCAACCATGCCCGGATAGTATCTGTGTCAAACGGAATGTCAGGGAGCCGTGTCGCCTCGCCAACCATTGGCCTAAAACTGGACGGATCGCTTCGACGGTCCTACGCCCAGCAGTGGGCTGCTCCAGCCTCTGGCTCCACTCCAGGATGGTGCGCTGACACAGCTCGTTGCGGCGTCCTGCGATCTCTCTCGGTGCCGGTCGGTCACCCCGGTCTAGTGCCTTCTCGCGCCAAGAAAATAAGGACGCGAGGATCCCGGCTTCCAGGTCCCAGGGTATGCTACCGGCCAGCACGCACGCAGCCTCACATGAGATCGTGCGATATCCCCGAGCGGCCCTGATCGCCATCAACCTCTGCGGTCGTCGCAAGAGGGCGATATTTTGGTTGCTCAGGGCCTCAGCCCAAACAGGGGCACCATAAAGGGCCATTGATCGCACGACCCCCAGGTACAAGCGCCTGCAGGACGCCTCCGGCCCTCCCAGATTCGGTAGGAGCCGCGTCAACGCACCAGCCGCCGCCATTACACGCGGCACTAGCGCCGCAAAGTGGGCGCCGAAGTTCCATCTGCCATCAAGGACGATGCCTAAATAACGCATCGTCGGCTTGATGGCGATTTGAACACCGCTAACCGTTAGGCTCGAGTCTGGGGGAGGCCCCCGCCGAGGGCCGTGAAAACACAATGCCTCGGACTTTTCAAGGGCCACCTCCAGACCTAGCCGGCGGATCTGGCGCACCACTTGCGCTACTCCAGCAGTAGCGAGCAATGACGCATCGCGGAATGTGGCGCCGCGGGCGGTCACGAGTGTGTCGTCCGCATAGCAAACGACGACGACTCCCGGAAGATAAGCCGCCCGTAGCACCCAGTCGTAGCCGATGTTCCACAGGAGCGGTCCTAAGACAGAACCCTGTGGAACACCGCGCGTCATTGCACACTCCTTCCATCCGTCTCGAGCAGGGAAAATTATCCTCCTGTCTGAGAGGTAGTCCCGGATGAGCCGGCGCAGGTAGAATGGCACCCCGTGGTAACGGAGCGCCTCCATAATGCAAGGCCAGGGGAGGGAATTGAAAGCGTTGGCGATGTCAAGAGACACCGCCACGATCACCTCACCGTGGGAGACCGCATCCTGCGCCAGGGACTTCACTCTCAGGATGGCGTGGATGGTTGACCTCTTCCGGCGGAACCCGTACTGGCCATCCGCGAGATTAGGTCCAACTCGCTCTAGGTGCTCGACAAGGCGGTCAGAGGTGACTCTTTCCAGCAGTTTGCCAGCCTCATCGAGTACAACGAGTGGACGAAAGCCCGACGGGGAATCCGCCGGACGTCCCTCCTTCCTTAGCAGAACTAAGCGTCCTGTTTTCCACGCCTTAGGGAACTTTCCCTGCTCGAGACAGGCATTCAAGAGCCCCCTCAGTCGCTCCTCCAGGGCCTCTGCAGCATCTAGGGCGGAGACCAGTGCTCGACCTGGTACACCATCGGGACCCGGAGCGGTATTTTTGGCGCGCAGCTTTCCCACAGCGGCACCAAACTCCCCCCGGGTTATTTCCGGGATTTCATTGCGGTCCTCGCCCCTAAGCTCCTCCGGCGGAGCCATGCTCGGAGGTTGGATTGCCATTCCCCGCGGGAACAGAGTGGCAATCACTTGCTCGAGGAACTGTGGCTCCAGACTCTGCGTCAGGGGGACGCCATATGGCCGAATTTTGTTACGGACAAGTCGGTACGGACGCCCCCATGGATCACAGTCTAAAGTGGCCAGCAGTTCCTCCTTGGCCTCTTCCTTCGCGGTCGCAATCGCGCTCTGCAGCGAGTTCTTCGCCTCCACCAGAGTCGTAAGCAAGGCGGCCTCTTCGGCGTCATCTCGGCGCCGTCTCCTCCGGTATCGGGCATACTGGCGTCGAGCCGCAGCGCAGGCTTCTCTCAGTTGTCACTGTCTCAAATCTACTGATCCGATTGAAGTGTTAAATGAATTAAATATAAATAATTAAATGTACCCGTATGTGTGGCGTAGTGGTTACCATGCCGGATAACCGCGCCGAAGGTCCTGGGTTCGATTTCCAGTGTGGCGGTTTAAATGATGACTGTTATCTCGGTCGCGGTTATTCTCGGTCTGTATGTGATGTGCTTGTGTTCGTTTGTTGTCTATAGCACCCATGACACAGGGAATCCCAGTATGGGGCTATGAGTTTAGGGCCTAATTTTTATTTTGGAACGAAGTTCCTTATCGCGCGTTATGAAAGGGGGCTAGACGGAAAATTTTCTTACGAAAAGTTGCCACGATACTTTTTGAAGTGATTCAGAGAGTTTTACAGAGATGGCGCTGTAAAACTTTCTGAATCACTTCAAAAAACAATACTTAAATCGAAAGGAACTTCGTTCCATCCGGGTGTCCCTTGACACCTCTCATTTTTATTTATTTATAGGAAGTTTGTAGTATATTGATGATTGGGATCTGATGAAGATTTTCTGTGATAGACGGAACTATGCGATTGCTGCAATGCTAAAGAGGGCGTCAATAATGCAACTACATCAACCTCAAAAAATATTGTTGGTTATAATTTCTAACTTATTAATTTTGTGCCTTGCCTTCACCTTCAGGTAATTTTTTTAAGTTTTTACTATCTATTTCCAATGCGGCTGAAATTGTTGATACCACCATTAGGCAGCGCATTACATACAGTCCATTAATTTTGTATCGAGGGACCGCATCTCCGTGCGGTTATCACATTTAGAATTTAGGGTTATTTAAGGGAAGTAAGTACCTAAGCAAGAAGAAAAACTATATGTTGTTTTCTTAGAGCATCCGGACCTTTCCAATTAACTTCACTTCCCTAATAAATTGTAAACCAAATATTTTTTAACTGTAGCTGTAATAGTATTTTTTAGTAAATGTTTCGACGTATTAAACAATTCCACTCACGTAACTAACTGATGTTTGTTATCGCCGTGTGGCGTGTGGCGTGTACTCGCGCGGTGTAACGAGCTCGATTATGATAATATTCAAATCTCTGAACCTAATTAGGAGTTAATCTTCATAAATGTTAGGTTAATATTGCTGTTAATGTTAGTTTTCTCAGCTTAGACGCTCTCGGAGATAATTTGCTGAGCTGCTTGTATTCTAAGATTAAATCTAAGCTTATCTTTTAGAAGATAAGATTTGTTTACTTACTAAAACTTTATTGCCTAACTAAAATCTAGGGTTTAATAAGCTTACGTTGAAAAACTGTTTCCATCTTTAGGGGATAGTAGGATAAAAATAACGACAGTGGTTTAGTTTCCACTTGTTTATTTTGTACGATAACCGTTCGCTGTGTAAGCCCATCCTGACTAGTGAGTAGCGGACTGGAAGGACCGCCAACGGTATCTGCATTGCTGAAAGCGGAGAGCTGAATATATTTGTTTATAAATACTAAGTAATACGATTCATTGTTAACGTAATAGTAAAATGAATTTCACCAATTTAGATGTCCTGGCAGCAGAATTCAACAAGTAGGTATCATTGACTCGCGCTTCACAACCCTCTTGTTTGCATCGTATTGGTAGTCATCCTTTCGAGTCTTTCGGATAGAAATGTAATTGATTAATAGTCTTCTTTTCCTTTTATTGTTAGAGAGAAGCAGAGGAATTACGCTATTTATTATAATAAGACGTGAAGAGAAAACCAGTAATGGGTCGAAGATGGACACAAGTCACAAAGTGTACAGTGGGAATGACTAGGTTACCTCTGGAATAACTCCCTTGCGTCTAGTTAGAGAGTAGCTCGTTACAAGTCTAAAATTGTCTCTTCATATCGCTAAACTGATGCGACTTAACGAAGGAAGTCTTTTAACTTGGCTACAGACGCAATCACGTGATGGTTCGAGCTATACTACATTGAAATTAACGCGCTAAAGCCTTAATAAATGTGTAAAAAGATTTGACCAGATCTTAACGTGCTCCGAGAATGGATCTGGAACGTGCGGTGAATGTAGCCAGTTCCCGAGAGGAATGGTTTCGGCAGAATTACTAAATGACTAGTAACTCTTTATAAATGACTCTTTATTCAAATGATTAGCATAATAGGCGCTCCGTGGCCGCGCGGGCCTCGAGCGGGCCATCCGCCATCCGACGACTGTAGACTGCCCCGCAATTATATTAATTGCTTTTTTCTTCCGAACAAATAACCCTTCATTCATTCTAATTCGAATGCTTCATTAAAACACCAATGAATGTTTTATTTATTTCGTACGAAAGCAAAGCGACCTTCCGAATTAATTTTGCTCTTTAACGATTTTACGAAGTTGTGACCGTCCATTGAAAAAGCTGTTTTATTATTTGTTTGCTAATTGAAAGTACGCCCGCTGATTCGGCCTGAGTGGAGGCTGGGAGTGCTTAGCTGTATTTTGATATTTATTTCGTATTTTAATGTGTCCCATAAATATTTAATTTTTATTAGTTTGTATCCTGCTCATGTTTTGAGTTGTTGCCGTAATGGTTATTTTGCTGTTCCGTTTTATTTTTAATTATTCACAATATTTTACAGTTGCTTGTTATTCTTTATTCATTAGTATAATGATCCGCATTGATCCGCGTCGGTCACGTGGCTTGAACGACGATGTGTCTCAGAGCACCACTGGCACCGCATCATCATTACCATCATTTCCTAATGATTGTACATACTTAATATATTACCAGCCACCCAGCCCAGTACAGATTTGGATGCTTCTAGGTGCACTTATTGCAGGCTATGTGTAGTCTTTCAGTTACTGTAAGAGTTTTATTATGTACCAAGTTAAAATTATGAAAAAGCTTTTTTCATCGATAAGACTCACAAAGCATTCTTTCATATATCAGTATAGTTTGCAGTATTCATTATACCTATGCTTACTACGGTTAAACTGCGAGTACCTCTATGTAAATATTTAGAAAAACAACTCCGTTGATAACGAACTTATACTTGTCTTTCCATATTTAATTTTCCTCCGACACCGCAATGAAACAAATCTTGCAGTGGAAATGCATTGACAGGTAAAGCTCGCAACGATCCCAGCGATCCCGGCGATCCCGGCAATCCCGGCGCCCGGCGCAATCCCAGGATTCATAACCCGGGATTAAGCACTGACGCCAACAAGTTTACGGTAACCGACTCCTATTAATTTCCTCGATACCATTTGGTCGGTTTTATTTGGTTATAGAAGGATTGAAGAGTGACCAACAATGTTTGGTGGGTCAACAACGGGGGCCAACAACGGGGCGCGGGGTGCGGGGTGAGGGGTGCGGGGATGAAACATAGGTAAAGGCTCCTCACTTGTCACTTCACTTGAATACATCTGTTCTGATTTAGTTTCTTTATTTATTTATCGTATAGGTACTAGTTGACTCGGCAAACGTTGCTATGCCAAATTTTGTATAGAAACACTTTTATCAGCGATATTAAATATACTTTACGACTTAAAACTTCATAAAAATCATTTGAGCCGGTTCGGAGGAGTGCAACGACAAACACCGTAACACGAGATTTTTGTATTTTAGATAATATTTATTTAAACTATATTGTGGAATAGCAAATAAAAGAAATTCATTCTCGTTGAAATCATAAAACTGTGTATTAACTACTAAAATTAGTATTTTATTTAATAGTTGCAAAACAAAAATCGCTGAGGGATTCAAGCTTGTGATCTAATTCTGAACATTCCCAAGTGAAATAGTAGCAGACAAGTTATCTTTGTTAATTAAACTGATTAAAGTAAAGGATAACTTTTTTTGTTCATTTAAAAACTTTTAGACGTTATCGCCGCGACGTGACGCGACCGTCACAGCGACGATCCAAACCCGGCTTGCGCCCGCACACTGCCGCCGCTGCACACACACAGACAATACCGAACAAATAAATTCCTATTATTATTGTTATTGATATAGAGAAAGTTGTCGAGCTCGGGAGTCGGGGTGAATGCAACACTCCTCATTCGGGGCGTCGGTCGCGGCCGTAAACCTTTATTGCTTTTTATCGTCGAAGCCAATGAACTAATATACTAACGTACATGGAAGCATCTTTAACGCCTAAAAATAGCGCCACGAAAAGTCAACCGCGGTAGGCGGGGCTTATAAACTCGGCAAAACCGTGACTTAGTCAGTTTGGTGTCACTCGTTCGGACGGTTGTTGAGTCATAAACAAGATTTATATAAAAATTGGGTTTCAAAATGCCTTCATGTGTTGTTAATTGGTGCAGAAATCATACAGATCATCGTTTCAAAGGTTCCAAGGATCATGGAATCACATTTCACGTGTAAGTATAACGAAATCTAAAACTAAAAAATTTATTTATCTTTCTTAGGGATGTGATTATGCATAATGTAGTTATAGTCCAGTCAAGGAATGACTCAAAAGAGGGTATAGAGTGCGTGAGCGGGAACCTAAGCGATTTCTTCAGAAACTTGTTCAGGGTGCTTAGGGTGATAAAATACTAAAAGTCCCCGCGTCTAGGAGGTGAGCCGGAGGGAGGGGGGGGGGGGGTTACAAAGGTCTCAATTTTAGGTTTTTCGCCAATATCTCAAAAATGGTGCGTTATAGCGCAAAATGTTTGAAGATGAAATGAAAGCTTATAAAATTCTCTATAACTTTAATTCTATACACTTTTTCCGTATCTCCGACCGTTTTTGAACTATACGCTCCAGAAATGTAGCAATTTAAGTTATTCAACGTGATAACAGCGTGATTCACATCAGCTGTCGTAAAAATGACACCTGAACTGATACCATTAAAAAGATGTTAGGCAGGCACCTTTATATAACGAAGAGGTAGTTCCGTTGCAGCTCAGATTTTCTGCTGCAACAATTGACTTCTAAAATCATTGTTTTTATGTACATGTTGCCTCAATGAAGATATAAAAAAGCCTTTGAAAAAAAGGCGCGTTGAACATTCAGTTGAGACTCTAGCTGCTAAATATTGTATCAAGCAGGTATGTTCTTCGAGAAATGATGCCTGGGGTAACGAAGTTCTTGATATTTTTTCTTGTATTACCGATATTGTTGCTGAAGGAGCAAAATATCACGAAGACACTATTACTCACTTGTGAAGCCTGTCAGTTACCCAGATGGGTGTCGTATGAGGCGACTAAATCCGGCCCGCTGGTGGTGGGGCCTTTCGGAGGGATTATAAGGGGGGGTAATATTGATTTTAATTCATTAAAACCATAATTACTATTATTATTTCTCCATGGGGTTCACCTGGATAGCTACCATCCTTGAGCATGAGTCAGCCGCCAAACGACTCGTTGTGTTCATGCTGGGGGCTTGAGAGCTAGTTCTTTTTTTCTTACAACGCATCAGTGATGCCTTTGGTGTTGCTGTTATGTTGATCACTTCATAAATTTATTTTGTTTAAACTGTGCATTGTTTTATTGTGCAATCATAACTTGAATTGATTAATTTGTATAATCAATATGCAGTACAATAGTGAGTACTCAATATATTGTTTTGAGTTTTCACTTAAGTCAGCAGTCCTTATAATTGACTATTTTTTTACTGTTGTAAATATATTTTTTTGAGTTGTCAATATATTGGGGTGAACTTTCTTCTAGCCCATACCTCCGATTGATCTGAAATTTTAGTATACCTATGTATTTCAACGACCTAATAACGAATATTATAGGCAAAATACCCACATATTTCATTTTGAAGTTCACCTTCAAAAAATATTATTTTTAATTTTTCATGTTTATTTGGCAAAATGTATATTTTACAGAAAAATGTTTCTTACAAACGTTGTAGCCCATTAAACATTGACATTTTATTTTCAATACATTTTTCTTGAGGAGCCAGTGGTTTGGCAGAAAAATGCGAAATTCGTTCTGCATAATTATGCGTAGTTTGCATGATATTCGTTATCAGTTCGTCGAAATACATTGGTATACCAAAAAGATCAATCGGGCGTATGGGCTAATAGGAAGTTTATCCATATATTGAGTTTTCACTTCTGTCGGCAATCCTTATAACTATCTTATTTTTTTAATATTGTAAAACAAATAATTCATTTTGTAATAAGAGAAAAAATTTGTTAATATTATTATTTTATTATATTGGACAATTTTATTGTTATTTTATTATGATTGGTTCCCTCAAACATATCAACATCCACGGAACTGACGACCTGACTGACATTGCGACAACGCATGAGACAGTGTACTGACGCGCGAACCAATTGCCGTGATCGGGTTATGCCAAGATCCAATCCCGTTTGGCGATTTCGCATGGCTGGACAACTGCTTGAAAATAGTCCATTGATGAGTTTGTTTATCGTAGTGAGTGGTTTGTTTATGTATTCTTCGTATTTGTGTGAGTTTTGGTGCTGATATTTAACGTTTCATAGTACTGAGAGGCTTATTCCAGTAGTATATTCGTTCACTGGTCGAAGCAGCTGTCTCTTCGGAGTGACATATTTTTTATTATTGTTTGCGGTAATCGATTTCTTTAATCTGATACTTTCTTTGCTTAGTGTTCAGCATTTAAGAGCAAAACATTGGAATTTAATTTTGATTAAAAATATAACAATATGAACGATACATCATTTTTAAACGCTTTTATTTAGTTTCACTTCGGAGCATCAAATCTTGTAACGTTAATTTGAATGACTTCCCTTTAATGAAAATTGATGAAATTTGGCAGACATGTGTATTTCCGATGACAATACACGAAAATCATATTTTAAACTAATTTTCATTGTTTATTTGTTGTTAAATTAAAAAAAACGATTTTCAGACTTTAGACGCATAATTCTCTATGTTCTATTTTACGTAGAGACTTGAAATTTTCACAACTTGTAGCTAATTTTATAAACTAAACATTATTGAAATAAAAGCGTTTAAAAAAAAATTTTTTTTTCATTTGACTTATTATTATTAAATTAAATATATTAATTGTTATGAATTTACGTAACAATTTTCAATGGGATTTTTTCGGTTTCCTTGTAACGATGAAGTAAAAACATTATAACGTAAGTGATTATCGATTTCATTGATCGCCTCATCAGCTGCTAACCATCGCAATTAGACGTTTGTTGGTGACGTGCTAAGTGTTACGGCGGCGCGGCGCTGCAGGGTGGCGGCGCGAGCTGAAGCTTCGTTTCACTCGTCGGTTGTGACTAATTGCACACATTGATAGAGCCAGGCTGCTTCAATCCAATCACCAATCGACATGGTTAATGGGCTTCGTGAAACTTCTACTTCAAGCACGCCTAAACTTACTTCAGCTGCGGGTTTCGTTCTTTGAATTAGTAAACTGTTTACTTTTCTGTATCGGTATATTGTATAAAATGTGTTTGTAACACTAACGAAACAACCTTTGAACGTTAATTATGTTTCCGAATTTACGTTGGTAACTAATTTGGTATTTTCTAAATACTACCGGTGAGTGAAATTAAAACTATTCAAAGTATTTAAAGCTCCCACTGTTGGCTTCACGCGTAGTAGGTACTACAGTGTTGTGTTGTGTACCGACTCGCGCCGGCAGATGGCAGCAGCAGTACCTTATGCAGTATATTATGTACCTACCACTGTGTATTAAGCCCTATGCCTGCACTGCAGCGTATTTTAGTGTAAAATAAAGTGTTTCTTTCTTTCTTTCTTTCTTTACCTAAGACGCTCAATAGTGTAAGTATTCGTTAAAGCACCTAGTTAAAACTTCTTTACCCTCTTTAAAATAGTTCGTGCGTAACGAGAATTACATAATTTTTTAATCTTTGAAATTTTCTTTTTAAAGTTCCGAACGAAAGAACGAAAAACGAAACCCTTGTGGATCACTCTGGGCGACCTCCCTTCACAGCTATTTTTTTGAAACTTATCGACCAAATGAGTTGAAATTCAGTACTCATGTGCTTTTTGTGACCCAAAGACGAAGGTATAAAGAAAACAAATGAATTGAGAAAAATTTTAATGACATCAAAATAAAAAAAATTGTATTGCAAACTGTATTGTGTGGCATGTCAAATGAAAGGGATTGTTGTAAGGATTTCAAACATAATTTTGTTATAGTAGGGTACAGGGTGTCAGACACGGCCCTTCGTTCAACTTTCGCCGTTACATCTTCGACCCTTCCCAACATTAATTTTTACACTCCAATTTGTAATGATCGCTCTCTTTTGTTCTTCAAATCCAATTAATGGAGGAAAATGGGCTATGATATTCATTATAATATCTAATATCATATTATCGTTGTGTTTTATATACAATACATATAATTACGTTTGATAAAATTGTTAAGCTGCTTTCTTTAAACTTTAGTGAAAAATATTTCAGTGACGATAAATATAAACGAAGGTAGGGATAGGGATGTATAAAATGTAACTGTCAATTTACATTTTGTAAAAATTAATCAAACGCGCTTCGATTGGTTATAGTTGGATGATTGCTGAGATTGGAGTGCGTTTTAAGCTTAGGTCATATATTTATAAACAATCTTAAACTGTATCTTGAGACCGCAGAGATTTTAAGATCACTTTACTAAGTTAATACAAGTCTTAAAATAGATTGTTACATCTCAACTTGGATTCGTCTAAAGTAAAATTGTTATAAAGAGGAATGTTTCAATTTTTTGTTTGTTTGTCTGTTGGGCACCAACACAGACTTAAGACAAACACAAAGATTTATCTGCCACGTTTCCGTGACCTCTAGTAGTCAAGACAGGGGCACTACGCAATACTACGCATGCTGGATGTGCTGGTGTTTACAAGTTGGCTTGACAGTTGCCATTTGCGTTACGGCCATCAGCTGTGTCAACAGAACACGATAATATTTCAAATAGGTTTCTGGCAAGGGAGGCTATTACTTACCAATTACTAATTGTTATTTTCACGTAACCTGCTCAATTGAAAATTGAAATGCTTTAATATTATTTTCTATAACAAGGCGAAAGCGATTTGGCTGCGGATTACAGCTAACTAAGAGATAATTGAGTCTAATCCTCTGAATTACTTGTACAAAGTTTCAAAGGAAAGTTGAAAAAATTATAAAATTTAATTCAATCTTATTATTTCAGGTAATCATGATCTATAAGAAAAAGAAAGTTTGGGTCCTTCTATGAGTAAAAACACTGCACCATCAAGTTAAATCCCAATAGTAACGTGTTGTTGAATTACCGATGTTGGGGCGGCGGTTACTATTGGTATAATACCATACCATAGGTTACTTGAATTCAAACTCGTTTCTACTTACTTCAGCTTCAGGAACGAAACTACTTAGATTTAGGCACAATACAATAGTTCCTGGTCCTATCTGTGAAATCGATGTTAATTTTAATTGAAATCGCTTGCTTCCAATTAATAACGGCCGCCGGCCGGGGTTGTATCCGGCACCACATATAAGTTTCAGCTTAAATTAGTTTGCTTAAACTAGTGAGTGTTTTCAGTAACTTTGATGAACTTTGAGGCTTAGTCAACTTTCACCTTCGGCGGTCAGAGGTGTTCGGTGACATCGGACGGCAGGGGCGAGGGGGGGGGGGGGTGAGGGCGGCGGCTAATTAAAATTATGTCCTCTAATCTGAGAGTCATTTAAAATATCAGGAGTTCTGTATAGGTCGGTATCGCTTAGCAATTCCTAGTATGAAACGGTCAGTTGAAGAAAAAATGGACTAAAGTGTTACTCGGCAGAGCGTGTGAGGATTTAGCCTCGTGAGGATAAATTAGGACTGGTGTAGGATTAATAATTAATGTTTAAAACAATGTTTGTAGCGGTGAGTTGCGTGATGTCGCCAGAAATGAATAGTTTGTGTCTCTTGGTTTCCATCGCTAGCGGCTTTCAGCTCCTCGTGCCTCCCGGGCGACGCTGGACGACACTGGGCGATGCTGGGCGATGCTGGGCGATGTCACATGGAGCCGTCAGTCAGCCCCGGATCTAAGGGGGGGCAAACCGGGGCACTTGCCCCGGGCGGCAGTTTCAGGGGGGCGCCAAATCCTTGAGACAAGAATTCGAAATATCGAACAAATAAAGCCTTTTTTCCTACAATCTCATAGGTTTTTATCAAGTAATCGAATCTTAATATAATATTATGTTTGAAAAACAAACATTTCTATTTCCACACGCCCAGTTTTTTGAACGCGTGCGTAGTGTCCCCGTGATCTTTCTGCCAGGGGAATCCCCGTCACATCTATACCTACGAGCCGAGCCGAACAAATTCAAACAGTCGAATCGAACGTCAGTCAAATGACAACACAAACAGTTGATTTTTGCCAGGAACTTGCCGTATTTAAGAATTTATTGCACATTACCAACTGAAAATAATTAAAACTTATCTACTTTCAACAATGAGTCAGGATCGTCTATCTGGCCTCGCGATCCTAGCCAATTAAAACAAAACTGAGTATGCGATGGACTTTGAGGAGCTAATAGATTCTTTCGCAGAAAAGAAAGCACGCCATGTAAAGTTGTAGTCTTTCCTGGTTATATTATTTTTTCTGTTTTTCTGTTTTATGTCACAAATGAAAGTTATTAGATACCTAATAAAAAAATGTGAGCCGTCATGGGACGGCTGGCAGATGTGAAACATCGAAATTATTTTTTACAACTAATAGCCATAAAAGTACAGATTATGACAGGAACTAAATATGGCGTGATGAAAAAATACAATATTACGAATTGTCTCCAGAAAATGATGACAATTTTTTTTAATAAACATTTATTTTCTTTATTTTGCTTTCTTTGTAGGAGGCTGCACACTTTCACTTCCTAAATTATCGATGTCAGACATATTTTATTGTTAAAAAAACTAAATTAGAAGAATAAAATTATCACTTCGCCAGGATTTAAACTCAGATATTGCAGATTAAAGCTCCGACCATCTCCCAGTACGCCACCGTCTCTTATTTTGAAGTTTCAAATTTGTCCTACCGTATGCTACAGCCTATCAAACCAAGTTTATTTATGATTACCCACATTGTGTTATTATATTTTTTTTTCATATTGCCTTATCATAATAATATAGTGCGGCGATCATGGAAGTATAAAGAAGCGGCCCTACCTACGAAAAAAACATGCATACCTACGCAACAAAACATGGCGGTTTTGTTCCTACTAATGTCCAATTTGACGTGTCATACCTTTGTCAAAGGCGGTTTTAGTAGTTAGTACCTTAGTACCTTGGTAATAATCTACACTGGAGTAAAGAGAAAAACAAAATGGCGAACACGGCACACGTCTGATATCATGAAAAATTTGACAGTATAGCGAAACTGTCGCGTATAGAGTTGGATTGTTTTTATTTCATACGTTAGACAATATATACATATAGTTTATATATCTATGGCGGCGAGTCGCCACGGCCTGTATCACCAGGCAAAAATCAGGTTTACCCCTCGCCTAAAGATGTTTCACATCAAAAGTTTAAATTTATTAAAGGATTATTATTTTAACAAATGGTCACAAAAATGCTATTCATTGACAATTTTTACAGTTTTTCTCAAACACTGGAGGGGGCGTCACTAGCAAGGATTTGCCCCGGTTCGAAAAAATCGTAGATCCGGGGCTGCCGTCAGTGATATAATTTTCCTTAAGGAAACTCGGTAGCGTGGAGAGGTGGTGGAGAGGATCCAATATAGCGGTAAATGTGCAGGTAATTTCGCGGGCTCGAGCAATATACCTGTCAATGGTACGAGGCGGCGCGTAATCGCGCGTAAATTCCGAGCCGCCGATAATGCCGGCCTGATATTATGCAAAAGGCTCCTCTGAGAAGACTCAGCTTGAAATCGGGAAAATATTCCAACTGGGAGCGTGAGTTACTCGCGCGTTCTCACAACTCGGTTAGCGCACGGAAATATTTATAACTGCTCCCCGAAGTACTTCTAATTGTTGAATTGTTTGGTAGGCCTGGGCGCTTAGTGCCGGCCGTTTTCTTCCGTCAGTAGTGAGAAAATAATTTACTTACTTAGCGCTTACATTAGCTCGGTAGGTTAAGATGTAAGGAAGTATTCTAAATTCTATTCCTGGGTCTAATGTAACGTCCGTCCTCGTGGTGCCCTGTGGTAAGCAACGGAGGAAACAATGGAATTAGATCCGTTCTTTTAATATTATGTTGGTTATACAACAGCGTTCAGAGTAGATTTTTGTAATATTGGCGCGAGGTAAATAGTGAGGCACCGAATAAAAATGTTTATAAATACGCCTTAATTTATTATTGGGTAACTTTACCAATACAGACACACACACACACACACGATCCTGGGAAGCAGGCTCGCCTATTATCCAGATTAAGAGATTACGGGTACAGCGGAGTTGGTATTGGCTAATTGATTTTTTCTTGCCGCTCGGCAATTAGCTCGGGCTTAGCGGGCACCGGGTCGTGTGTCCCGGTGCGACCCGGTGCATCCCGGTGCGACCCGGCGTGTCCCGGTGCGTCCTGGTGCATCCTGGTGCGTCCCGGTACGGCCTGGTACAAAGACCATGGTAAATATGTAGCCGCGCTCCCAACTATAAATGGCTAATGCGGTTAATGAGGTTAAAGCGAGCGTTCAGTTGGTGCCAGTAACCGTCCAAATTTCTTTTTTGGGGATTTCCTTAGCTAATTATAGGTGGGTAGCTTAGCGCGCGCCTTTAAAATGTTTATATTAGCCACGTATTTTTTTGTGGTTGCCAGTGCGACGATATTTTTGAGCAAATTTTTGTTGCATTTAAAGCCTGATAGGGCCATTAGAGTAGTTCTAGTAGGTTAAATTCTTTCTTTGTTTGCATCGGTGATGCTATGGTACGTTACTGATGTCAATGGGCTATATTCAAAAAGTTTATACATAAATTACTTAATAATTGTAACTAAATGTTGTAAATTCATTACAATGTGACAGTAAAAGCGCGTTATAAATCAATCTATAGTTATTAACTGAAACTTGAGCATCGAGCGGCGCCGCGGCGCGGGCCGGTGTGTAACAAAAGTAAAAGTCAATAATGAATCCAGCGAGTCCATCGCCTCACCCCCCCCCTCAACCCCCTCATCCTAATCAACAGATAAAATTTCTTCCTCAATACGGTGTTTCATAAGTTTGAAGGTTTTTTCCGGTGAAGTTCTCGGCTGCCCGCTGCCCGCTCCCCGCTCCCCGCGTGGTCCCGGAAGCCGTGGGAGTTATAATCGGCGGTGGAAGCCGAAAGGTCCGCGTCACGCCGCCCTCATCTATCACTCATTAATTGACTACAGTGTACACCGACCACCGAGCACCGAGCGCCGAGCGCCGAACGCGAGCCATCGGCAAGGGGCGCTTCCGTCAGCGCGACTTCACGACCAGATTTATTAATTTTGTTGTATGGAAGTAGACATGGATATGTCATCATTACTGCAACCAAACATGAAAACTTTTAGAACTTGAAGTATTACCAAGCTTAGCCTTCTTTGCCGGTCGGAGTGTGGGGTGTTAGGTTATTTTCGTTACAGAATTTCTGGATTCGGTCTCCACGCTCAAGGCCCGCGATAGAAGCTATGCAATAGCTTAAAAATACTGCATAAATAAAATTATTTCCTAATATTAATACTTGTAAAAACACCATCTATGTTCTATTACCAGAACTATTACGATACGTGTGTTAGGTTATTTTCGTTAGGGAATTTCTGGATTAGGTCTCCACGCTCAAGGCCCGCGATAGAAGCTATGCAATAGCTTAATAGTTATAACAGTTACGTTAAAATCTGCCAGCAGCATGTGCGAAACGAAACCTTACCCAGTTATCCTTGTCCTGTTTATCAACAGTCGGTTAGTGCGACGCCGCCATGCCGTGACGGCCGATCGCAAGTCATTAATGCACTTCGTAAGTTTTAACTTTAGTATAATTATTAGATGGACGGAAGAGTCAACATTTACACTTTCACACCTCCGCATTCCATGAGTCGTGAACTGAGATTCTCTTTACTTAAGTAGGTATAACTTAATGCTCGATTTCAATTTTAATTAATTTCATGTGACAAATCATCTGTCACATAAATGATTGCCCTGACTGAGAAATGAACTAGGGACGATTTTCTGCGCAGGCAAAATCTAACTAAAACCAATATCAATTTTATTTCTATCCCGCGGCAGACATAAACTGAGTGGCAGTTAATGCCGATGAGTTTCTAACTGCTTATAGTGGTTGTGAGAAACCTTAAAAAATGTAATATTATTAATAACCTTATCAATAAAACCGTAGCAAAGTTGATTAGAAACCGGCACCCATTCAGCAAATCTAATAAAAAAGTGGTCCAAGTTGGAGACCAAACGTTATCCCAAACTAATTCGACGAATGCAAATAAATCGAAGAAAGATATTGTATTGGAAAACTTACACGGTGAAATATGAAATGCTGGGATATTAGTTGTTGAACTTGTGGAATGTCTTTCTGGATTTATTCGGTTGGGACGAAGCTATCTCTTAGCAAATTCAATAAATCTAACCTACATGAACACGCATCGTTTCCGACAACCAATTCCTCAAGTTTAGAAAAAGTATTTTCAAATCATATTAATCACATTTATTATTGTTGTTCATTTACCTACTTTCAAAGGGCTTTTTAATTTTTTCGTAATCCCATTTTATCCTTGTTCTAAAGACTTTTCGATATTACGAGAACTTAAAACAAAATTATCAAGGAATTATTGGTTGAGTGAGTGCCACTACGTGCTAAGAAGTGCTGCCAATTAACAAGAAATTATACTTAATTCTATCAAATAAATTGACGGGCAGGATTGAGGACGGACATTTGCGAAAATAAAATATTGTTTGTAAAATAAAAATAAAAATTTTAAAATGATATTAGATCCTAATCTTCCCATTGTAGCTTTACAAAGTCAACATGGTTGATACATTCCGGTGTAACATGTATTTCGACACTTGAAAGGAAAAATTG
This sequence comes from Thymelicus lineola, assembly GCA_963932265.1. Classification (NCBI taxonomy): domain Eukaryota; kingdom Metazoa; phylum Arthropoda; class Insecta; order Lepidoptera; family Hesperiidae; genus Thymelicus; species Thymelicus lineola. The sequence continues at coordinate 16,050,623 of OZ010696.1, read as the reverse complement.
TCTAAGCGACATTGAGCTAACTTTACAGGAGAACAGTTTAAAGTTGAATTTTTAGAAAAGTTGTTGTATAATTATGCCACAATATTATAGATGATAAATTAATGGATTATAGATGATAAATGAATGGAAAACACTAATTTATTTGTATTATAATGAGCGAGATTAACAATAGTTTGATGAATTAAATCTAAAATATTCTAATAGTTTAATAAATTAAATCTTATAGTTTGATAAATAATTTAATAGTATGATAATCTAATATCTAATAGTTTGATAAATTAAAACTACAAAATACGGCAAGCCGCCATGATGTCTTGATCGCCGATCAGATATACATATACAGATACCGATATACGTTGTAATTATAATAATTTTCCCAACAATATAGAACCGTATTTCAAAACCTGTCATCATGCCCATTGCATAAATACATAATGTATATATATGCATATAATTATTTTATATTACATAGTAACATAGTAAAATAGGTATAATACCACTTTATTATTACTAGATAAGTTATAAAGTTAGTACTGTACTTTGAAGTAGTCCACGAGAACTACTGCCAACAAACTGGCTCTCAGTTTGGCAGACTGATAAAAATTGTAAAGTACATAAGTTGATTATATAAATAAAAAAAATAACATAAGAATTCCAAAACAGTAATAATAACGTCGGTGGGAGGATTACAAAAATATATATGTTTTTTTCAAAAAAATTCCAACTTTAAATTGCTCTCTTGTAAAGTTAGCTCAATGTCGCTTAGTCAATTTTTTCTTTCAAGCGTTGATTTGTTTCCATTACACCCGCGCGCCGCGCACCGCGCCGGGAACACGTGGCGCGTGGCGCGTGGCGTGGCGCGGCCATTAGAGGCGTTAATGGAAGACAAACATGCAAACATCATGTTTGCCAATCACGGATGACGTACGAACAAATACGATATGCATATGCATTTCATATATGTATTATGAAGGTTCAATCTATCGCAGTGAGCAAAAAATGCACGGCCATAAAAGTAACACGGGAGTACTTTTATAGCCGTGTTACTTTTATAACATCCGATCGTTTCTCGTTATTTGTTCGTAATTGGTGCCTATATTCCACGCTTTGTATTGATGTAATTTTTGGACTTCTATCATTTCTATCCCTTAATATTAATCATGATTTTTAAACTCGTCGACAATGTAGTGTATGCCCGATTCCCGGGTAATACTAGCACTCCAGCGTGATTTTCAAACTATGAGAGTATCATTGCCACAGTTTTCAATCATGTTGATGTTCTTTAATTTTAGTGACACGTAAACCCTTTAAAGGGTGACATAAAATAATGGGATCATTTAACAAATTCAAAGTACATTATTTACTTGTAAGAGCATCACTGACGTGTTGTCGGATAGCAACGATATATTGTAAACTGGATGGCACAGAACCAACAGAAGAGACCGAGAGCGATGGTGTCGTCCGTTGTCTGTTGATCCCACCAAGCAGAGTTGTACTTGGAATCATACATATTTTATCCGATCCGATATCGTTGACGGACACCGGTAGCCGATATCCGACATCCGATATCATCTTCACATATTTCCGATGAAAACATTCCGATTCGATCTTTTTCTCTTATGGCAGACTATAATAGAAATTATATTTGAGACGCAAAAAAGATCTGTCCACAGACAGTATTGCATACATCCCATTGTGCAAGCTAGATATACAGAGGAAGCATTTTATACACTTTTTAGCAAGCTACAAAACGCACCTAGAAAGTTTTTTAATTATTTTCGCATGAGTGAATCTACATTCGATTATTTGCTAATTCATCTGTCAAACACTATCAAGAAACGAACTATATATTTTTTAATGGCTCTGCGCACACAGAGACAATGTAGATACACATATAGCACACATAGAAACATTATAGTCTGACAGCTCATGGGCGTCTGATCGTGCCGCCAACAAATCGGTGACTGCTACGATATTCGATATCGGGGCGGATAATTTGAAAGGCAAGATACAGGCACATAATTATTATTTCATACATTTTACTTGCCTCGATATCGTATTGGCGTCTGATACCGATACAGGATCGGATAATGTGGAAACGCTCTAACATAGAGAATTTATCATATTTATTTAATTGCACGCTGGAATATTACCGCATCCACTTCGATTCAACGGAGCCGTTAATGGAATGAAAACGCGCAAATATGATATGTTTGCGTGTAACACGCTGCGGACGGCGCTTAGGCAAATATGAAGCGCGAATATGTGGGATTAGTTACGTGCTCTGGTGAGCGGGGGAGCGGGGGAGCCGGGGAGGGGGGGGGGGATTAGCTTGAATTGGTTTGGTTATTTGTTTGACTGGGACAAAATTTATACAGGACGGACTAAAGTTACTGACGTGGCTTTTAAAAACCATCAATGCAATATGATTGGCATTTTTGAGACGGTTTTAATGCTATCGTATTTTTATCATACTACCAGGAAGGGTTATGTTTTTCGCGCGTATCTTTGGGGTTATTATCGTGTAATCGTAGTTAGAAACAATTTTAAACTAGGTGACTATCGTACGAAACGGTGGTTGTACAACCATGGGCTAATATCTGTTTTGCTGTCTGTACTGCCGTCATACGGTGAAAGGCCGTAACTCAATTTTTGACAAAAATGAGTTAAATATAGATTCGGAATCACTAAGTTACAAGTAGATAAAAAGGCGTAACTTAGTCCCAGAAACGTTGTTATCTAGGATGAATAGCCATAAATTCGTTTTTTAAGCCCTTTCTTATTAGTAAAAGCAATTCTCATGTTTGAAAAGCCGTAATTTCATTTTTAGGCCTTTTCAAATTAGCATAATTCACCAGCAATGATTCGATATCCTACAATCAAAAACCCTAATAGACGTTAGGGCTTTTAATTATTGTATTCTCGCCGAACTTTACTGTTAATTTTCAAATAACTTACATATTTTGAGTTATTGGTCGCGGCACGACCACTGACCAGCAACAGACGGGCTACCGACGCCACCCTTAATGCGTGCACTCATGGATCGCGGCCTAGTGCACCAGCGGCACATAATTATTATAAGAAATTGTAACATATCATTTAAATTCATTACAAGTACCTATTGAGTAAACGAGTAGTTTTACTTCTAATCAACCAATGACCACTTACCATCAGGTGGCCTGTCTGCTTTTTCGTCAGTCCTTCAGGATATAAAAAAAGACATTTTGTCAAAGACTGATAATAATAAATAAGTTTTATGTCACCAAATCTTATGAAGATACTAATGATAAAACGCGTAATGTTTTAATTAAGGCTTTTCTATTTAAAAGGAATAACAGTATAAAATCTTCGATTCTAGCGAGAAAAGACGTTAACTGAAATCATAACAAGAAAAGACCTAACTATCTAGTTGAGGCTTTTCTGTTTATTTAGGGTTGTATAATTTTCCTTATATTTTTTCTAAAATGAAAGGGAAAATTGAATTTAAAAAAAAACTGTGTTTCAGTTTATAATTAAAACCAAATGTAATAGAAAAAAGGAATTATTATACGAATTATCAAAGATTAAAATCATAAAAAAAGCCTGTAGATAGTGCTTAAAACTTTGCTTCAGACAAAAGTGCAATTATCTCAAAACTGCTTTTTCGTAGTTACGGCCTTTCACCATATGGGGGCAGTGTACCTTGTGATGGATACCTACCGACCGGTAGCGCGACGTTCCTATCGCAGTACGCCGGCACGCTGGGAGCGCGTCACTGCTGCACGGCGCCGGCTCCGGGTCCAGGACCTGCACAGAGCACGGTGACGACAGTGACGTCACGATGGCTGCGTCAAGTCTATCAGCCCCACTTCGCTTCAGGGCACAATCCTTATATTTACAAGGTCTTTCGTTATTTGCTCGACAAAGGTCTTCTGTCCAGGTTGACGCTTGCTTGGCGCTTGCCTGTTGCATAGTAATCTGCCCACGGAGTGGCACCCTCGCGTTTCCTATTGCTTATATTTCATGATGCAGTCTGCATGCAATTACCAAATTTAACGCCGCGGACTAAAGCCTAAACTGCTTAAATGCTACAAAATTTTACAGTATTTTACTTATAGCTGAAGCCCTCATAGCCCGGCGGCTTGCGTTGATCCTAAGTGATCGACAAAGTTAAGCAACAGCAGGCGCGGTCGGTAGATGGATGGATGACCGCTAGTGGCAAAAAATTCTTGAGTGTTTCCGTGCTTTGGAGGGCACGTAAAGCTGTCGGTCCCGGATGTTATCATAAGATAACAGTCGTTAAGCCATGTCGGAGGCCCTCGGGCGTTTTGAAAACTTCCGACACTCGGGTTGGCCACTAACCCCTCCACCAATCCGCACTGGAGCAGCGTGGTGGAGTATGCTCTAGGCCTCCTCAAGAGGAGAGACCCGTGCCCAGTAGTGGGCCATTAATGGGTTGAAGCCTTACTTATAGCTTAGATAATTTTGCCATTTCCGTAGCTCGTAGCGTTCGTAGCATGTACGTCTCATGTCAGTACGTAGCATGTTGTAGGCACGTAGCACTTACGGTCAGTTAGGGGAGAGGGGGAGGAGCTGCAGACAGCCATTATCTGATATTTAGGTTTCTAGAGGTTCTGGGTGATGTGGAACTGTTATCTTCGGCTTTGAAATAAGTGAACACACCGCTGCCTTTCAACGCAATCCTACTAAGTCTTTGCCTACTAGTACTATTGACGTCAACATGACTGTTGTCCGCAAAGATTCAGGACTAGGAATAGGCCTCCCTTAACTTGCACCATACTGACCTGTCCTGGGCCTTCTCAACCCAGCGGATACCCGATGTCTTGTTTGTGAGCCGCGGGCTACATCTACTGCAATTTGTGATAAAAAAAACCTGGTCTGCTAAAAACAGTCCCCAACAAAAAGTAAATAAATCGTGTCGTTAGTGTACCTGTCGTAATATTTAGTGGGAATGAACAGGATTTGGTGAACAATGCGAGCGGGGTGCTAGTGGGGTGCTCGCTGCGCGGCGGCGGCGCGCCGGCGGCGGCGGTCGGGACAGGTTGAAAAATTATAATGTCGACGGACACTGCAACACAATATAGGAGCCGCCCGGACTGCGCGTCTGCCGCGCCGTTCCCGACCTTATCCCCTCGTGATAGAGGCCTGTCGCCGGACAATGGTTGTCACCCCGTAATCCGCGCGCCGACTAACGGCTCTTTTATACTAGCGATTTACGCGCGTGTTCCAAGTTTATGAACCAGCAGTTACCAGCGTGTCATTGCGCCGCAGCGCGGTACATGCACATTTTGTCTCAAGAGATTTGCTTTATGCATTCACAATTCGGTTCGGGATCTTACAATACTGAAAACGATATATAAAATTAATAAACAACTTAGTATCGTCGACGAGACTTGATTTTATTGTAATTCAATTAAACAGCTCAAAATTTTCAAAGGAATTTAGATTACAATTAGGTAATTTAATTATAACATTTTACAAAATTTTCATTAAAAGCTAATCTACACCGACATTCCGCAAGCGGATAAACAATAATGAGATTTAATCGTTCGGCGTAATCTCTGTTAAACTAAAATTCGTATTTGAACAGATCCAACGCTTAAATATCAGTAGATGTGTAAGCATCCGTAAGCGGGTAACTTGGAGAGTGTGAAACGTATAAGCGCTTAATTATACGGTGGTAAGGCCGGGATTATGTTTTTATTTTGGGTCGGACATTATAAATTCCCTACAATATTCCCGTATCGTGAGGGCTGTATCTGGACGACGCGACGGCCGCTGGCGCACTCCGCAGCGACAAATAAGTTGAAATGTTGACTTGTCTCAAGACTGGTATTACGCTTGTATTACGTTAAAATCGTCCTACGGCTGTGGCGACGCGATGACGCGGTGTTACGACTGTAAGATTGAGACTATTACATCGGCTCAGTCTCTACTGGGAACAAATTAACCTATGTTATGCTTTGTCTTCTTTAGAGTTTTCCGGGATAATATAATAATAATTGTACCTCATGTCATATTCAAGATCTATCTGCGTGCTATACCTATTTCATGAAAACCCGGTCAGTGATTGTTTATCGAAATTGTCATAATTATTATTGAATGCCTAACACATGCCTAAGATGTGATATCCAACGTCTTGTCTATATCCAGTGGTCCCGTTTCATTAAATAAATATCTGTGCAAACGTGAAGTGGAGATTATAATGTGTGTCGCAACTCGCAAGTAAAGTTGCAGTTGTGGAAAATATTGATCTGTCTTAATTAAAGTTTTATTAGGATACAAATGTTTGCTGTAATAACAATGAATTATACACGCAAAACTATAGATAAACAATTGTTAAAATTAGCGCAATAATTAACGTGATTTCATAGGCTTTCCAGCTTCACAATAATGCAACATCACTAAACATGGCTTTAAATACATTATTTAAAATACTAGATGGCGCTGTTACCAATTATTTTCGGGAATTCGAGGGCTTAGGGTGATCATACATTTAGCTGTCTGTTATCGGCGGCCAATGGAAAGGTTGACATACTTTAGCTATGACTTAAAAAATAAGCCGTATAAGTTAACTTTTAAAGCAAAATACTTTTAATTTTTCATATGTAGCAAACGTGTTACTGCTTGGAATGGCGTTTTTGATCGAAACAGTTTACTGCCGACGCTACTTAACTAAATGTGAGCTATTAACTTCATTTATAAACTTTCTTAAAGCAGCGATACTTCAAAATGATAATTCCCGCGTATCATATTATAAAATAATTCAACCTACTTATACTTAAATTTAATAAATAAAAATAAACGTTAATTTATTAGCACAAATTGGCACGTTTTTTTATGAGAACACATTGCCACTTCCAAAGGAGGATCTGAAATGTACGAGAATTAAATTAACATTAGACAGTGGAAATTGGAAGCGAGTTGCATCGTGGAATGTGAAGAGTCCCTCATTATGCGCCGTAATCATGTTAATATTCTGTACAATATCAGTTCTAATACGGCGCGCCGATGTCGGTCACATGTATCACATTAGCTGGAAATTCGCAACATGATTACTGGCTCATAGTCACTATTGTACACGGTAGAAATAAATGTTGAGTGCGCTGTGGGTGCGGACTGCAGACATCGCGGACACAGAGACCATATGGACCTGGGCAGACGAGGTATAATCCTCCATTTACTTTCGTCATCATCAAAATAGAATGCTTACAACTGTATCAACTAATGCAGACGTGCTGCTAACGTAATCCTCGAAATATAATTTTGAAAATTTGCGCAAAACGCGTGCTAAGAGTCCTTGATATGTTGGAGGACTAAGTATATACAACTACGGAGAAATTTCCCTATGAAGACATAAACACCTCGTTTGTGCAAGGCAACTGTGGATTAATTGACCTATTCCACCAACCATGTACTACCAACCATGTCTAGATAAGACTCTTTGCTATAAACGCTCACGCCGAACGCTGCCTTCAAAAATAATGTATGGGAATGACAATAGGTGCGGAGAAATGAGCGCGTAACTTCTGTCAGTGTTACGTCATTCCCATACATTTTGAAGCTAGCGTTTGACTTGAACGTTTGCAGAAAAGTCTTGTCTCTAGGCTCTGGACATAATGACTGTAATTTTGTCACTTAATAACAGCAGGAATAGGTTGTTCATGGTACCCTTTAGTTCACAAAATGTTTTCATCAGAATTCGGATCGCCAATCTCACTTTGACTTTGATTATTTATTAACGAAGGGCACAAGTTCTGCTGCAAATAATAAAGCATGCAGCATTGCTATATATAATACCTTCAATGTCCGCGTATTGCGGTTAAACAGTTTGAGGAGTTGGTTCATTGCGTCGCTTGCGATGTTGCAAATTATGAGGACCATAACATAGAATTTGGAGAAGGAACATTTTTAAGGACATTACGTTACGTCATCCAGACCCTACATCGATGTCATCTAGGTATAGCCAATAGTTAGTTAAATGCAAAAATACTAAGTGGGAGGTTTTAGAAAAACTATCCATTCCTAGTTAGAATTTACGGCTAAAGTTGGGTGCAAATTAATTTTACGCCAACTTCCCTGAACTGTCTCGGACCACCTGTTAACGCTTGGTTTCCGAACGAACTTTGGTTAAATTAAAAAGAAAAATATGAAAATCGGATTGAACCTACTAACGGGCCGCCGCAAGGGCGTCTCCTCGTAAATAAGGCGTGAGTGAAAGCAAAATTGTCAAAATATCGTTTGTTATTAAACGCTTTTATTTAGCTTCACTTCGGAGCATCAAAGCATCAAATCTTGTAACGTTAATTTGAATGACTTCCCTTTAATGAAAATTGATGAAATTTGGCAGACATGTGTATTTCCGATGACAATACACGAAAATCATATTTTAAACTAATTTTCATTGTTTATTTGTTGTTAAATTAAAAAAAACGATTTTCAGACTTTAGACGCATAATTCTCTATGTTCTATTTTACGTAGAGACTTGAAATTTTCACAACTTGTAGCTAATTTTATAAACTAAACATTATTGAAATAAAAGCGTTTAAAAAAAAAATTTTTTTAGGATTCAATTATTTTTCTTCTTCTTTGTTACAAAAACAACGAAGACGACGACCTTACATGTCTTCCATAACATTGCCGTTTTTCCACTATTTGTCACCTATCTAACTGCCGGATACCACCTCTCGATTTACACAAGCCTCCAATCTTTCGCGTCATGCCTAACTTACTGTAACTTGATATCATATAGACATCTCACAGTTTATCCAGATCTTCAAAAGGAATATACAACAGTATCCAGTCCTTTTGGCGGATAAATTTGGCAGCCCTCCTAGCAATCTGCATCGGGTGTTGAAGGCAATGAGCGGCTTCGTAAATCAAATAGGTAACGTGGGTTTTTCCCCGGCGGCGGCTGGCACCCGGCCAGACTCATGGAGCCGCGCCGCGGACGCAATCCTTCCACCGCACGGCTCTCGCACTTTTGTATACATGGTTGAGTCGTATAAATTATATTCTTAAATTGAAACACTTCATAAATCATAGACTTTGGTTACATTTTAATATTCCAACAAGATTGTGATCAATGGACATTAATTCCCTTGTTGGCGTCTTCCAGTTTAACATGATCGAGTTCAGCACATGTTTTTAAAACATTGAAGGTTTACTCGAGATTATGGAGGCGAACAGCACTCTTGCGTTTTTTTTTTCTGTATTGTTTTTTCTTGGTCGATTAACCAACGCCAATAATGTGCTCAGGCGACTGTAACCGCTTATTGAGAACCTTGCTCAACTATGAGGCATTCCAATTGGTCGGCAAGATTGGTCAGAATACATTACGCTAAATATAAACGCATAATTAATTCCGTAATAAAATAGTGATGTACAATCACCGGACCGCATTACAAATCATCTTGCGTATGATAATAATAATGTTTACGGACGGCATTAGCTCGGGCCCGGTCGGTGTCTGGAGGTAAACATTCGACCGATAACCGCTAATGCGGCGGCGATAATACGGTAATACCACACTTGATTACATAGGAACTTGTACTAACAATACGTAAGTGGCCAGGTTTGTGTGGGAACTGTGGGAAGAGGACCAGTTGACCAACTATAGCAAAGACAATCCGATAATGACAAGTACATTTTTGGTCTATAGTGTTAGCATATGCCGCGAGCCGCGACTCCCGTAGCAGTATCATTTTGAACCTCTAACCTAACCGTAAACTTAAATTGCAGAATAGCTTCTGAGGCTGTTCTGCAATTTGGGTTTACGGTTAGGTTAGAATCCTATTAATATTATAAAAGAAAGTTTGTGAAGATGTTTTGATGTTTGTTCCTCAATCACGCCACAACTACTTAACCGATTTAGCTGAAATTTGGATTAGATAGATTAACACATAAGCTACTTTTTATCCCGGAAAAGTTCAGGGTTCTCGCGGGATTTGTATTAAATCTATATCCACGCGCGCGACGTCTCTATCTAATATTATCTGTATGTATCCTAATCCATCATTCTACTTATAGGTGCATTTTATTTTTATGTAATTCTATAAATCTAAATTAATTAATTAAAGAATTCATTTCGAAAAAACCACTCTACCGCGGGGAACCCGCAGGCAAAAACTAGTGTACCTATAAAGTGGTAATATGTACCATAGTACCGTACATTAAATATTTTCCCTCAGAGTTAAATTTTCTTTGTTTGTTAATTATGATGTCAATGAGAGTGCAGAGAATATTATTTTAATGCAAAAAGTTTCTCATGTGGTTTTTATTATTGTATTGCCAGCTATTAATTAAATTAGGTACTCACAATGAAAATAATAACATGAGAGGTGTCAAGGGACACCCGGATGGAACGAAGTTCCTAATCACGCTAGCGTGATTCAGAAAGTTGTACAACGCCATCTCTGTAAAACTTTCTGAATCACTTCAAAAAGTATCGTGGCAAATTTTTGTAAGAAAATTTTCCGTCTAGCCCGTTTTCATAACGCGCGATAAGGAACTTCGTTCCAATAGTGTAGACTTATTATTAAGACTTCTCCATAAAAACGTATCTACTCAAGATAGTAAAATTAGAACGATAAATTGATATTATGTCGACACCCGCAACGCATAAGGTTGTAACTCAAGTTACAACCTTTTCCGACTATACCACAGGCGTATAGTCCGTGAAAAGAGCTACACGACAGTAGTATCGACATATCTCTAGCATTCGTAGTTTCGAAGATAGCCAGTTGAAGAAGGTAGTAATTGCCATATGAAGATAAGTTCCAGCAATATTTTAGACGTAAAGCGAATTACGTCTCTTATGTTCGTTGTTGAGCGTGGAAGTAACATCTCTTACAACTTTTTGACGGGCATCACAATACACGTATCGGAACCGTAACTTAAGATACTGCTTTGTCACGGCTTAAATGTACTGAGCGACCGGCTGATGTTTATACGATTTGTGTGTATTTGTCCTATAAATTTACATCTGAGCTCCGTGTTTTAATTAAATTTCGTGGTTATTAGGGTTTCATAGTCAAAACGGAAGCCTTGTGGTGTCGTCATGTTCGTACGTCCGTCCGTCCATCCGTTCCCAGCATAGCGCAGAGACCTTTAGTGCTAGAAAGCTGTTATTTACCCGTACCAGCCGTGCTGTACCAGCTAAATGATGTTGTTGGATTCACTATCTTCACTATCTTCTGTGTACGGTCAGTTTAGCTTGTTTGTTGTTCTTCTCGCAGGGAGCTGGAGCTTGAGAGGAGAGACAACCGTCTGAAGAAAACATGGTGCTGGACTTGGTTTTCAACCTCGTAAGGTGACTTTGCTAAATAGACAGATCCCTGGTGAATACTTTGGAGCCCTGGTTTCACTCAATTGTGTTTTTTACATGATTCGTGATGTTCTCACAAATCGCATCGCCTGCACTTTGTAATAATAAGACCGAGAGTTTATGCTGACACAATAAGAGATTTACCACTGGATCTTTCAATAATTCGATCCTACCTCGTGGACGGTGGTTAAAATGCTGGTATTAAACTCATCCACTGGGGTGACAGGTGTTGGGCGAAGCGCAGACTTCATAAGGCGTAACCGTTCCAGCTTCACGACGATATTTAATGTGCCTCTTACAAGACGGTTATGGCTTATGGTTTTTAAGCTGTCGTTTGTCCGCCAGAATGAAGTCCATCTCACTATTTGTGGAACTATCGGGACTTATCCATGTCCACTTACGTTGAGGCTTCTTTCTGAAGGAGGAGTTCATCATAAACAGATCTTTCCTCTCTAAAAAGTTAGCCAACAAGTGTCCTCGACGACTCCGCCATCTAATTCCGAAGGGAAGGGACCCACTTTTATCTCGGCGCCATTTTGCCAGTTCCCCATCACAACTGTGAAATAAGCTTTAGAGGATACCTCTGGATCTACTATTGTCCTAACACATAACCTCAGTCTCATCGTCGGGGTGTCGGCGCATATGCCTGTACAACCTTCAACAAATAACTTTGAATATATATATTTAGTGTTGGGTACCTGCGATACCGTGCTGACACGCCCCAACTTGCACAATATTGTTGACGAGGGGCTTGTAGATGAGAAACCCGGCACCACTTTGCATCCTTGGTTGGTCTTTGGTCATTTGGTTTACCCTGACGGTAATAGAACAAGTTCCCGAATTATTCATTCCTGCTCTTTTATCTTTCCAATGGTCCTGTGTCCTGGAGGTATAATTAAGTTGCCAGGTGCCGAAGTCGTCATTGGTAGCTTGAGCAATTAAACTTATTTGATCTTGATAATTTATTTTATAATATAAGCTTTATAATTAATATTAAAATTCAAGAATATCGACACCCGCAACGCATAAGGTTGTAACTCAAGTTACAACCTTATGCGTCTATACCACAGGCGTATAGTCCGTGAAAACAGCTACACGACAGTAGTATCGACATATCTCTAGCATTCGTAGTTTCGAAGATAGCCAGTTGAAGAAGGTAGTAATTGCCATATGAAGAAAAGTTCCAGCAATATTTTAGACGTAAAGCGAATTACGTCTCTTATGTTCGTTGTTGAGCGTGGAAGTAACATCTCTTACAACTTTTTGACGGGCATCATAATACACGTATCGGAACCGTAACTTAAGATACTGCTTTGTCACGGCTTAGCTGTATTGAGCGAACGGCTAATGTTTATACGATTTGTGTGTATTTGTCCTACAAATTTACATCTGAGCTCCGTGTTTTAATTAAAATTTGTGGTTATTAGGGTTTCATAGTCAAAACGGAAGCCTTGTGGTTTCGTCATGTTCGTACGTCCGTCCGTCCGTCCGTTCGCAGCACAGCGCAGAGACCTTTAGTGCTAGAAAGCTGTTATTTACCCGTACCAGCAGTGCCGTACCAGCTAAATGATGTTGTTGGATTCACTATCTTCTGTGTACGGTCAGTTTAGCTTGTTTGTTGTTCTTCTCGCAGGGAGCTGGAGCTTGAGAGGAGATAGAACCGTCTGAAGAAAACATGGTGCTAGACTTGGTTTTCAACCTCGTAAGGTGACTTTGCTAAATAGACAGATCCCTGGCGAATACTTTGGAGCCCTGGTTTCACTCGATTGTGTTTTTTCCATGATTTGTGTTGTTCTCACAAATCGCATCGCCTGCACTTTGTAATAATAAGACCGAGAGTTTATGCTGACATAATAAGAGATTTACCACTGGATCTTTCAATAATTCGATCCTACCTCGTGGACGGTGGTTAAAATGCTGGTATTAAACTCATCCACTGGGGTGACAGGTGTTGGGCGAAGCGCAGACTTCATAAGGCGTAACCGTTCCAGCTTCACGACGATATTAAATGGTCCTCTTACAAGACGGCTATGGTTTCTGGTTTTTAAGCTGCCGTTTGTCTGCCAGAATGAAGTCCATCTCACTATTTGTGGAACCATCGGGACTTATCCATGTCCACTTGCGTTGAGGCTTCTTTCTGAAGTAGGAGTTCATCATAAACAGATCTTTCCTCTCTAAAAAGTTAGCCAACAAGTGTCCTCGACGATTCCGCCATCTAATTCCAAAGGGAAGGGACCCACTTTTATCTGCACTTTAACTGCGAAATAAGCTTTAGAGGATACCTCTGGATCTACTATTGTCCTATCACATAACCTCAGTCTCATCGTCGGGGTGTCGGCGCATATGCCTGTACAACCTTCAACAAATAACTTTGAATATTTTTAGTGTTAGGTACCTGCGATACCCTGGCACGCCCCAACTTGCACAATATTGTTGACGAGGGGCTTGTAGATGAGAAGCCCGACACCACTTTGCATCCTTGGTTGGTCTTTGGTCATTTGGTTTACCCTGTCGGTAATAGAACAAGTTCCCGAATTATTCATTCCTGCTCTTTTATCTTTCCATTGGTCCTGTGTCCTGGAGGTATAATTATGTTGCCAGGTGCCGAAGTCGTCATTGGTACAATGAGAAATTAAACTTATTTGATGTTGATAATTTATTTTATAATATAAGCTTTATAATTAATATTAAAATTCAAGAATATAACTTACTTCCATTATAAGTAGGCTACCTTTCATCACTAAGACGGTTGTAACTAGCTAGATACAACCTTATCGCTGCTGAAGTTATCCAAAACTTTGGGTTGTAACTAATGCTATCTCAGCTTCTAACAGTATTTTTTGTGATATATACGTATCAAACTATAGTATTTACCCCTATAGAATTGATGCACATATTAATTTTTCAGCAAACCCAATACTTTTTTCGTAAAAAGCATTCAAATACCTAATTTTTACTTTTTTGCTTATTCTGAAAAAGACGGATTTCAAGTTACAACCTTATGCGTTGCGGGTGTCGATGTATTCATCACGATATTGCACCGTCCAACCATCGTAAAACGTATGTTTTTATATTTACATTAAATAAATAAGTATCTCAGTCGCGTTTCGTTGAATATGCTGAAAACGCGGTTACTGGGCGGCAATCCGGGAGTTATGCGCGAGATCCGGTGCCCCGTACGGACTACGGACGGCATATCTCTGTGTTTACTGGAGACTTTAGAATGCTGCACAGCTGGACGCTGCCTCGGAATGGAAACTATTCCTTACAACTTCAGCTTTATAAAGCGCATGTTGTCGAGTATATTGAAACCTTATTGAAACAGAAGGCCAGTTTATAGGCATCCCTCCAAGCTGACAGTTGCAAATGACATCGCGATGGCTGTGAGGTTGGCTGCCAGATGGTGTGGCGCTCGCTGCTAACACATTTGGCTGGGCTGTGTGGAGTTCGTTTTACGGTTGAGACAGGTGATATGGTTTCGGTCATATTATTATATTATAATAGAATACGAGTTCTATATTCAAATATCCCTAATAACTTATTCTGTGGGGATGTCCTTCCAGACTGCCAGTATGTGTAAGCATTATGGAATTTTATGACTCCAACAATGTTGCAGCCGGTGACCAGTCGACTCAATGACAGAGTTGTGTGAACGTTGCTCTAGCTTAATGTCCAACATAAATAACACCTATTTTACGAGGACGGTACTTTGTAACCCACAAAGTACGTGATATGGATATGGACGTGTTGAAGGGTTGCAGTGTACACCGGCGGTATCACATAAAACGGTAAACAAGTGAACTGTAACAGTCGAACGTACCGTGTAGTACCGTGTACCGTCGGAGTCGTCCACCGGTACGTCACGACAACGACACATCTCATTGACATCGTAATGCATCGTAGTGTACGCACTACGCACGGAAGTTTCCATGTGTGCGTGCGAGTGTGGAGAATAAAGCTGCTGCCACACCGGTCACTGTTATAGTGTCAAGTAATGTTTTACAAGTCATGTTTTAAGACATATACCTATCTGTATTATCAGTAATAAAATAGCAAAGCTGTGTCGTGTCGTCCGATAAAGGCGCGGACGGGCGCTATTTGCGAACAAACAAGAGCCGCGTGCGATACGGGGCGCCGCCGCCCGCGCCCACCGCCCGTATTGCTTCTTGCATCGTAGAACTAGTCCTCGTAGCGCTACGAGTTTATGGCTTATTTCGGTCCAATCTGTTTTTAACTATCAAAAAAGTTTACGCGCTTATGTGTTATGCTTCCTATCTTTCCTTTTTAATATTTAGACGATGGTGAATGAAAACTTATTTAGGATATCTATTATAGCAGATTTAATATTCTCGAAAGAAGACCACAGATATCTAAGCTTCGTAGATGTTAGCTTCGAATAAACGCGCTCATATATTTCGTTAATTATCAAATTTCAATTCCTCATAAATAAGCGGTTTAACAGCACTCCTTAAAGATAATAAATAGCAGCACGCGTGCATTATTGTCGGTGTAATTAATTCACAACACGAAGCACGCGTGCCGCCGAGATAAAACAAATTCCCTAATCAGCGACTTAATCCGGGAGCGTCGCCAGAATACGTACGGTCGTTCGGTACGGCGCGGCGGCGGCGCGTCGACGCGGTAATTAAGTGCGGCGATAAATTCCAGCGCGTGGCGGCCTTGTGTGCTGGATGGAACCGGGTAGAACCGGATAGAACCGGATAGAACCGGATAGAACCGGATGTAACTGGATATAACGCGCTATTTGTCGCTGCGGACGCCGTGTCGCCCTGTCGCTCTCTACCCGGAGCAATGGTAATTATTCTGTTACTTTCATCCGTCGACGATGCATTGTTGTCAACGATTCAATCATTGCTGGCGCTTGTTCGCTTATCGAGCCTCTATCCCGGGCTTCAAGAATCGTATAACCTTTCTAATTTCTATGTACCTTATATTATAAACCATCGTGTATCGGTTTATAGATAGTTGTTGGTGGGTTTCAGTTTCAATGGCCGCTAGTCCAGACACATAGGGCACACCTATGGTTCATTCAGTAAATACACCACTGATGTTTTTAACCCCTCCGCAAAAAGAGAGGGATTTTAACTTATAACTTTGACGTGTCTTTGTTTGTTTGTATGTCATTGCATCTGTTTGTGGCTTCATAGCTTCTAAACAAATGGACTGATTATAATGCGGTTTTGTTTGTTTCAAAACATAACTAAATCGGATGGTTGTTAGCAGTGTATGGTAAAAATAAAATTAACATTTTAAAATCCATAATAATTCTGTCAACACAAATGGAAGCTGTTGTTAGTTTTTGGCATTTAATAGCAGCTACCATTGTTTGAATTAGTATTGTCTAATTTTACTACGAATGGAAACTACTATAGGGGAGCGTTTACTCCTGTCGATAGGGCAATTAAGTGTGGTAATAAATCTGACCCGGGACGAACAGTCGTGATGGAACACGCCATTTGTCTACCGGCTACTGCAGTGGCGAGGACAGTGTAATTCCCCACAGCTTGTGGAAGCCTCCATATCCAATGGTGAGAGCATATCCAGTAGTCGGTACTATAAATGATTATGGTTGTTCGTACAGCGCCCCTAGCGGTTGATCTCCGAACTAATCTGCTGTAGGTATTCCTGTTAAGAAATCTTCAGGTGATACTTAACATCTGAGCTTGAAGCCGTAGGAGGATTTGGTAGCCTCTTCTAGGTCACGGATTAAAATTAAATAAAGTGATAGTTGGTTATGATTGTGTTTTAAATCTGTAATTAATTTTGTAAATTTTATATCATAATTATGAAGAGAATTCTAACGAACGGACGCAGTAGAGAGAGGAAGTAAAAAACATATTATACATATTACATTTTTCATTATTTTAAGGAATTTCGATATTGACATGTGTACAGTCACGTGTAATAATATGTATACATTGTCACGTTTTCAAAAATATCTAAACTTGTAACAATCCAGAAAGAAGTGAACGACAATTCGTTCAAAATTAAGTAACCATTAAACGATGTCAAAATAAGGTATACACGTTTATTCCACATTAATGTAATCGAAACAAAATCATAAATATATTCACACTTCGAATATCATTTTTAACTATCCATGACAATTTCTATAACATGTATACAATTGTACACATGTAATAGACATTGTCATGGCTACATTAAAATGATATTGGAAGTGTATACTTACTTTTGCCGTTTTTGTAACTTTACTCATTATTTTAGTCGAATTCAGTGATCATGACAAATACAGTCATAGGCAATTTAATTTTTAAAGATATTTACTGATTTTGCAAATAAGCCCTATTAGGCTGTTGTGATTCAATTTATATTGATCCATAATTATTATTAAAATATTATTTTTTTGAAAATATTTTTTAACTCTTATTAATCGCTCATGCTTGCGTCGATCCTAAGCGATCGACAAAGTTAAGCAACAGCGGGCGCGGTCGGTAGTTGGATGGGTGACCGCTAGTGGCAAAAATTTTTTGAGCGTTTCCGTGCTTCGGAGTGCACGTAAAGCCGTCGGTCCCGGTTGTTATCGTAACATAACAGTCGTTAAGCCATGTCGGAGGCCCTTGGGCGGTTTGAAAACTTCCGACACTCGGGTTGCCCACTAACCCCTCCAAAACTGGAGCAGCGTGGTGGAGTATACTCTAAGCCTCCTCAAGAGGAGAGACCCGTGCCCAGTAGTGGACCATTAATGGGTTGAAGCCAATCTGCGAAACAAAGAAATAATTTTATCAACAATAATTTTATTAATTATCATCTCAGCCTTTGGTTGACCACTGCAATAAAACAAGAGCTTATATAATCAGTTTATTTTAATTCGTTTCTCAATCTATACTAATATTATAAATGCGAAAGTAACTCTGTCTGCTACTCTTTCACGCCTAAACCACTGAACCGATTTTGATGAAATTTAGTACAGATATGTAACTGAGCATATCATAAAGAACATATCATACTTTTTATCCCGGAAAATAGACCTGTTTTTGAGGGATAACTCTTTCACGCCTAAATCACTGAACCGATTTTGATGTTTGGTACAGATATACTCGTAGAATTGAGCTCGGGAAAGGACATATGATACTTTTCATCTCGGAAAATAGACCTGTTCCTGAGGGATAACTCTTTCAGGCCTAAATCACTGAACCGATTTTGATGTTTGGTACAGATATAGAATTGAGCTCGGGAAAGGACATATGATACTTTTCATCCCGGAAAATAGACCTGTTCCTGAGGGATAGCTCTTTCAAGCCACTGAACCGATTTTGATGAAATTTAGTACAGATATAGGATTGAGCTCGGGAATGAACATAGGATACTTTTTATCCCGGAAAAAGACCTGTTCCTGAGGGATAACTCTTTCAGGCCTAAATCACTGAACCGATTTTGACGTTTGGTACAGATATAGAATTGAGCTCGGGAAAGGACATATGATACTTTTCATCCCGGAAAATAGACCTGTTCCTGAGGGATAGCTCTTTCAAGCCACTGAACCGATTTTGATGAAATTTAGTACAGATATAGAACTGAGCTAAAGAACATATGATACTTTTTATCCCGGAAAATAGACCTGTTCCTGAGGGATAACTCTTTCAAGCCACTGAACCGATTTTGATGAAATTTAGTACAGATATAGAACTGAGCTAAAGAACATATGATACTTTTTATCCCGGAAAATAGACCTGTTCCTGAGGGATAACTCTTTCAAGCCACTGAACCGATTTTGATTAAATTTAGTACAGATATAGGATTGAGCTCGGGAATGAACATAGGATACTTTTTATCCCGGAAAAAAGACCTGTTCCTGAGGGATAACTCTTTCAGGCCTAAATCACTGAACCGATTTTGACGTTTGGTACAGATATAGAATTGAGCTCGGGAAAGGACATATGATACTTTTCATCCCGGAAAATAGACCTGTTCCTGAGGGATAGTTCTTTCAAGCCACTGAACCGATTTTGATGAAATTTAGTACTGATTAGAATTGAGCTCGGGAAAGGACACATGATACTTTTTATCCCGGAAAATAGACCTGTTCCTGAGTGATAACTCTTTCAAGCCACTGAACCGATTTTGATGAAATTTAGTACAGATATAGAACTGAGCTAAAGAACATAATGATACTTTTTATCCCGGAAAATAGACCTGTTCCTGAGGGATAACTCTTTCACGCCTAAATCACTGAACCGATTTTGATGTTTGGTACAGATATAGAATTGAGGTCGGGAAAGGACATAAGATACTTTTTATCCCGGAAAATAAACCTGTCCCTGAGAGATAAGGTAAAATTTTGCTATATTTAGTTGATTGATTCGTTATTTACGAAGCGCCTTTTATGACTCTTTTTAGGGTTCCGAAGTCAAAACAGAATTCTCATAGTTTCCGAGTTTCGTCATACCCGTCCGTCCGTCCATCCATCCATCCGTCCGTAGCATATCGCAGATACCCTTAGTGCTAGAAAGCTGTAATTTAGCAAGAATATACATGTTTATGTAAACTTTAAATTGGTAGAATAATATTTTTAAAAATATGTTTTTAGGGTACCTCTCCTAGAGGTATTATGGGGATCATTTTTTTCCCCCATAGTGCGGGGCATCGTTGAAAAGGTCTCTCAAAAATAATATGGGTCTGCTAAGTCCATTTTTCGATTGAGTGGTCTGTTTGCAAACTATTCGTTAGTCAATTTACGAAAAACATGTTTTATAATGAAGGGATCTTTATTTTCGGCGTACGAAGTCGCGGGTAACAGCTAGCTGTTACACACACAGCTGTTGAACACTAGTGTTATAATAATTTTTAAAGCGTATTATTCATACTACCTTCAAAAAATTAATAGTTGGGCATTTTCGCCAAAAATTGTAACTTGCGTTTTTACCGTGTCCCCTGACTTCATACTTCGAATTTTATTAAATAAAATTTCAAAAAGATAAAATCTTATTTTTTTTGTAAACTTCTTTATTAAAATTTACGGTAACACCAACAAAAGTTGCAATTATTGCCTAATATAAATTTTTATATTAAACAAAATAATACCATCGGTTTTGCGATGTCCCCTGCAGCGTTCGATTATAAAACATGCGATAAAATATGTTTTGTTTGATCGGAAGCATTCAAATTTGGGGATAAATAACATTATCTGAATGTCAACACTGTAAAAAAGTCAATTTTTAATCTGTTTTGTACTGAAAATTTGCTGAAAATAGAGTTAAAAATGAATTTCAAAAAAGGGTTCGGGTGGAATTCCACTATCCGTTACCGTGGTTTTGTATTTTTTGAAAATTCTATCATGAGAACTGATAAATATTACGTATGGCAGATCATTTTTGAATAATTGCATGACAATCTGTGCTTGGTTATATCAGTGTTTTTTTACTAGTTTTCCAGGAATTAAATAAATAAAGTTGGATAAATAAATAAAAAATATACAAAACACGCGTAGAAAGATGAAAGATCGATGAGAAATATGACAATACAGTGGTGTTATTTATAAATACTATGGTTACCTAAATGACATTATTAGGGATTACATCATCTTTATTGTCAGTCGATTAATCGATGTCAAAATATTCGAAATGTAATTTAATAAAATTAGCGTAACGATTAAATGGTAATTATAATATATTACATAGTTTTGATTTATATGGAATACGAAAATATGTAAAAAATAATTTATATATTATTATGTTCCATCAAACAAACACACACACATACACACGCGCACACACACACCCACACACGCATGCATACACAAACGCACACACACACACACGCACATCCACACAAATATGTCATTGTAATAGATTTAATGTATTTTTTGTATTTCTTGCTTCTCCGAGGTGGGCGTAAACAGCGGCGACACAGTCTCAACTATTGTCGTTGTTTACAATCATATTATGTCTATTGTAAAACTGTTTTTATGAAAAATAAAAACTTTTAATAAATCTTTAATCTTTAAATCAATCGATCAATATCAATCGATTCAATCGATTATAAAATCGTATGTAATGAGGTAAATACTGTGAAAACTTTTTTGCATTATTTTGTTCATTTGGCAACAGCAGCTGAAGCTAAGATTTAAATATGTTTATCTTATAAATAAGATGAATTTTTTGGTATATAGTTTACTCTTGTCTAGTCCGATGTTCTAACACAGATTACATATGGTTGGAGGCCGAAAATTGGGGTTCTCCTTTATGTGGGACTACACCACAAGCACCAGCTTTCGACTAAAAAAAGAATCATCCAAATCGGTTCACCCAGTCCAAAGTTCTGAGGTAACAAACATAAAAAGAAATACAGTCGAATTGAGAACCTCCTCCTTTTTTTGAAGTCGGTTAAAAATAAAATACATACTTTGTGGTAGCCTTGGTCCAATTGGACCAATGAAAGTGCCACATTTTGGTGAGCATATTTACGGCGTACTTAATTAATTTGGAGAAAGGATTTTTTTTTGTAAATAAAGCAATTCAAAATAAGACGTGTAACTTTCTTAATTAATGTTGTACTAATAAAAAGGCGTCCTGATTGTTTTATTCGGAATTTGGATATTATTATTATACTTGCAAATTTCCAAGTAGAAATTATCTGTACCCTAGTTGGTAGCGAGAGCGACTCTGCCTGCGAAGTGATTAGATTCCCGGGTGCGATTCCCGGCTGGGGCACATATTTATGAAACAGTTAAATATTTGTTGGTACTCGAGTCATAGGTGTTATTGTGATTGTTATGTGTCATCTATGCCACCTACGATACAGGTAAAAACTTACTACGAGGGTGTGTATAAAAGCGTATTACAAAAAATTGGAATAGTTAGCAGCGTGTAGGTACAGACAGCAGAGGATAAAAATACAAATTTTGAAAAACCCCTCCTCGTATCACGCTACTGCAGCGCCCTCTGGTGGCATACCGACATAAAATATATCTATAAACCCGCTCTTTAGTGATACCTTTTGAATGCAAAAAACTGCAATGAAATTGGCCCAGTAGTTTTCATAAAAAACGGTAACATACATACAAACTAACTAACAAACAACCTCTAAACCCTAATGCATATACCGCGTTCGTTTCGTTCCTTCCGCTTTGGGTAAAAATTAAAATGAAAAAGGGATAGATACTATAGTAATAAAATAAGGCACAATGTATGCAGAATGAGTTATTGGTAAAAATTACATTTTAACAATTAAATATTAAAATAATAAAAATAAATTAAAATATTCATATATCTTAAAATAAATCTTGAATGCCCTTTGGTTTACTAAAAACTAATGATCAACAACGCAAAGAAGTTTACGACTTGCTCACAGCCTACTTAATTACTTAAGCATTTTGGTAAATTTTAACTAAATTTTAAATAAAAAGCCTAGTTTGGAAGGTTAGGTTTGAAAGGAAGTTACAAAAACGGCAAAAGTAAGTATACACTTCCAATATCATTTTAATGTAGCCATGACAATGTCTATTACATGTGTACAATTGTATACATGTTATAGAAATTGTCATGGATAGTTAAAAATGATATTCGAAGTGTGAATATATTTATGATTTTGTTTCGATTACATTAATGTGGAATAAACGTGTATACCTTATTTTGACATCGTTTAATGGTTACTTAATTTTGAACGAATTGTCGTTCACTTCTTTCTGGATTGTTACAAGTTTAGATATTTTTGAAAACGTGACAATGTATACATATTATTACACGTGACTGTACATGCTGTGACCTGAATAGCACTTAATTACATCATAGATTTCATTAAAGCCCGACACGTACACCTGTATCCATCACGGTGCACATAAAGAATACGAGTATAGTAGAGCAAACTGCTTGCTACAGAGATAAAAGTGGTGTTAGCAACGTTATAGTATGGTTAGGGCAATCAAGAGGCGGTAAATTCCGTTTGGGTCGCGGCCGGCCGCCACTCGCCAGCGGACTGTTGATGGAGCGCGCTATTTGTATCCGTCGCCGTGATTACTGCGGGGGCGCCACTGTGCCAGCCCCTCCCCCTCCCCCTATCCCCGGTGATTGCCTGCATACACCATGTTGGCGGTGAGCGGCGGTTCCAGCGGTTCTAGCGCTTTGTATACCACTTTACAACTAGTTCGTGGACTTTATGGACGGCTCGATTGATGTGACTGTATGTACCTACATCCATTTGATAGTCTCTTTCATTTCAACTCAATACTGATTAGATTTTATCTGGTATTTTAACGAAAATGAAATGCGTCAGTGTTATCATCTACGACCTTTGAAATTAGATCGTAGTTCATTAAAAATACATGTACATAAATTACAAAGTAATAGGTACAGGTACCAAGTGTGGGCGATATCTTTGTGAGAATATCATAAGATACATATAATTAGATAATCACATAGAAGATCTATAACATTTCCTTTCCTTTACGTATGATGTATGAGTGTTGCACCAATATTAAATGTAGTTGCACGTTTTGTAGCAAGTGTGGCGGCTGGCAGGCTGCACTCTGCAGGCGCTGTTCGAAGTTGTTGAACGTTTAGTTGGGTACAAGCCGGCTGGCGGGTCTCGCGGGTCTCGCGGGTCTCGCGGGTCTCGCGGGTCTCGCGGGTCTCGCGGGTCTCGCGGGTCTCGCGGGTCTCGCGGGTCTCGCGGGTCTCGCGGGGCGCATCACATGGCATCCACCGCTTCCCGTGTTTGTGGACAAACCCTCGCTCGGTGCGGTGGCGGTCGGTATTGTGCTCGTCTGTGAAACGTTCGCCGTTCACCTGTCGACATTATGAACCGAACTTTACAAAACACTTGCTAATAGACTCTGATATTATATCATTTTATTTTCTTTCTTTTTCTTCGGTGTTTCTCGAACGTTAACACATTAGCTATGCCTTTGGTGTTGCTGTTGTCCATGGGCTGCAATAGCCACTTGTCATCAGGTGAAACGTCAGCTCGATTGCCGGCTTTTTCATAAAAAAACCTTTAAAAAACCTTTAACACATTTGACCCTAAAAATAATGATTGTAACTAACTTAACCAACTATTACATCATAATAATGTCATAAGGGCTTCTTAATCTATGACAGGTTTTCTAAAATCTTTGTCCCGTTTGGTGAATGATCTATTTTATACCTACACTTCACAGATCCACTTCTCAATCTACATCTTAATTTTCTTATCTCATCTCAATGATCTTATCTAAAATAAACTCGTTAGCAGTCTCCGACCCACTCATAACTTCTTCCTCCCAATTCCAACGCATTTCCTCTTTTTACTCGAAATCTTTTCCTGGTCGTTATTCGCCTTTGGAAAATGTATGAATATTAATTTATACCAACTTCGATCACAGCGTTGAAGCAGTTTTAATATATAAAATAATAGCATATGTAACACTAAATGACTCGTCTTGTAATAGGCCTAATGGTATTCAATGCGGCAATTGAATCCCGCTAACGATACTTGTACACCATTTCCAAAGTATTTTAATATTGTACTGACGTTTTGCACGAAACACGAAAGTACCTCATTTGTTTTAGTTCTATCATCTATGTACATACTGATACTATAAGTGTCAAGGTTTGCTTTTATGGTGATAAGGCCTCCTTTTTAACCAACTTCATAAAAGGAGGAGAGGTATCCAATTCGACTGTATTTTTTATCTAGACACGCGGCAGCGTGTCAAGCCAAGTTCAAGCAAAGGAACTGGCTAGCCAGCGCCGAGTGTAATATTACACGAACCACTTGGTGCCACTTTTGACCCTTTTATAACTCAACACCTCTTTAACGTAAACACATAAAACTACGTGTGTTTAATTATATTCATAAGGACATGTAGAAGACCAAATTTCATGAAGCTAGCTCAAACGGTTATAAAGATATGGAGGTCAAAAAGTCGTAAATTTTAGCACTGACTGACTGACTGACATATAGTACCTAAATCTAACCTACTTCCAGATAACCTAGAAGGATGAAATTTGGAATCCAGCTTGGTAATTGTGTGCAAGCGTAGAAAAAAATCAAAAAATTAAAAAAAGTCGAAAAATAAGTGGTGTCCTCATACAAAATTTGTATGGGACCAAAGCAGAACCATCTAGCGGCAGTGAAAAGAAAAGCTTCGGTTTCATACAAATCTTAGCCAACTCGCATTTACATTGTGAGCCCGTGATGTCACGTAAAACTCACACTAAGGGCTCTGTGCACGCGGGGCTCAATATGGCATACTTCAGCGCATGGAGTATTGAGGTAGAAAGAGGCCAATATCATATGAAGGGAAAGTTGAAAAAGTTTCCAGCTGTTTACAAAAAATAGAGGTTCCAATAATGGCCATTTCTAAATGGCGCTAGTGTGTGACAAATAGACATATGAACATGGCTGTTGTAAACAGAGTGAAGTTTGCTGAGTTATGCCACCCTAATCAATGGTGCTAGTGTCCGCCAAATAGATATTCGAACATAGCTGTTGTAGACCGCACCGCAGCCCCACCCGTAATTTTACGCGTTTTACGGACACTTTTCACTTTGCTGTCCCTCGCGGAAATTGGTTGTAATGTACAACACATTCAACGCAACAAACAATGCGTGTTTTCCATAGAAGCTGATATTCTTTGGTACACAATTAAAACAATGCGCGGTGAGGCAGATCTACGCTGTGTGGCGGGGCGCGGAGCAGTGTGAGAACCACCTGTTTGTCATATTTACCTAGATATTTAGTACTCGGCTAAATAGTATAAAATTAGCTATATACCGAACATAACCATAACCAAATACTCGTTCTTGTAAGCAGAATAACTTTTGAATTCAGTTAATCAGGGTAAATATATTATGAATATAATTATATATGATAATATGGTTGCTTAAACTTATTTTTATACCAGTTTTAGGGACTCTTCAATAATCATACAAATATTCGACTCACCGTAAAAGCTAATGTTTTTCCGATTCACTTTTCGGTTTATGGGCCCAGCACGTAAAGGCAAGCAGTGATAGCCTAGTGGTTAGAACGTTGGTCTCCCGAACGCGGGGGCCCGGGTTCAAATCCTGGCACACACCTCTAGTTTTCTAATATTATGTGCGTATTACAAGTTAATTATCACTTGCTTCGGTGAAGGAAAACATCGTGAGGAAACCTGCATACCTGAGAGTTCCCCATAATGTTCTCAAAGGTGTGTGAAGTCTACCAATCCGCGCTTGGCCAGCGTGGTAGACTATGGCCTGTACCCCTCACATTGTGAGAGGAGACCCCGAGCCCAGCAGTGGGAAAATTATGGGTTGTTGTTTTTTCGGTTTATGGTCATCACTATTTAATTTACACCCGAAACTGGTCACCCATGAAACGTCAATTTAGTCTGTAAGATTTGTGAACAGGGTATATTTTTCTTTACAAAAAGTAATGATATCCCACCAAAAACATAAATGTAAAAAAGGAGAGCCAAGTTCAATAAAAAAATTATGCTTGGCTGTGGGCTTCGCCGCAAAAATAATGGAGATCTAAATGAGTGCCAAGTTCTATGCAAAATCTAAATATGTATTTATAGGAACAAAATAACATTATGAACAAGTATTAAACTTATTTCTTTGCTTTATTGGATGCCTATAACAATTGCTATTATTTAAAAAAGTGAGATCTTAAAGTAGGTTAGATTTGACTTGGCCAGTTTTCATTACATCAGTCATTTTATAAAGTTATTCAACATTTTAATTCTGATAAAAACTGGCCAAGTCAAATCTAACCTACTTTAAGATCTCACTTTTTTAAATAACAGCAATTGTTATAGGTATCCAATAAAGCAAAGAAATAAGTTTAATACTTGTTCATAATGTTATTTTGTTCCTATAAATACATATTTAGATTTTGCATAGAACTTGGCACTCATTTAGATCTCCATTATTTTTGCGGCGAAGCCCACAGCCAAGCATAATTTTTTTATTGAACTTGGCTCTCCTTTTTTACATTTATGTTTTTGGTGGGATATTTGTTACTTCAGAACTTTCGACTATTTTGATGATTTTTTTAATCGAAAGCTGGTGCTTGTCGTATGGTTCAACTTAAAGTTGAGCGAGATCTGATGAGTACTTTTTGGAGTTATCCCTAATTTTGAAGTCGGTTATTTTTTTGTCAATAATTATGTATTCCTTTCTTGCTTGACTGTTTGCTAGTTGTATTTACTCACACTTTCAACTCTCGATCGTCCTAACATCGCTAAGCTTCGTCGATCTGCACCAAATTGAATAACTTTATTATTTTCTCACGTATCAGAGCCAACAGCCGGGCTGGTATTGTGTGAAGCACTTAGCCGTGTTGGAACAGAGATGAGAGTAACTCATTCGTACCAGCTTCGGGTGATAATGTACGGATTATGGCGTGGCGCGAGGCACGTGGTCGCGGACAGCCACTCCTTGGTTGTAGATTACTTGTTTTTAAACTACGATTCTACTACTACTACGAACTACGATCAATCGCTTCTAGAAAAACTAAATAACGTAACATAAGCCTAAGTTAAATTAAAAAACTCCTCTAAAATAGGTTGAATAAAACGGATACATAAGTACTGAGATCAAAAACTCACTCCGAAAATGCATGGAAATCATTTGACGACCTCGTGTTACGTGGTCGCAATTAAAATTGTCTTTTTAAAAATTAACAATAACTTTATTACATTAATATAGAAATATAACTTGGAATATTAAAACAGAGAGAGACAATTGTATAAAAATAGAACTTTGAATGAAAACAGAGACACGTTTGAAGTAGTAGGATCGGAGATGGAATGTGTCAGGTTTGGGAATGCAGGGTATTTATATGGTTCGAGAAAGGAGGAGATAATGACTCAGTGACGGGAAGAGGGTGAAGAGGGATGTTTGGTTTACAATTCTAATATTTACATTATAATTAACAATTCACTTATTGACTAGTCTTATGGGTCTAAAGGTTAGTAGATAATAATGAATGTGATTAGTAATTTAGGCTAGTTAACAATTGGCTTATTGACTATGCTTATCGGTCTAAGGGTTAGTAAACAATAAAGATAATTAATAACTTATGCTAGTTTGTGTTAGTATGAAGGGGCGTACGTAACACCTCCCCCCTTAAAATAAAGATCGGGCCTTTTTTTGTGTGCCCGATTTTTGAGGATTTCGATCTTCTTCTTCGTCTTCCGAAATGCACGATGTGGATGTGGAAGTCATTGGAATTTCAATTACTTGTCGTCGCCTGGAGTTGTCAAAGCAGTTGTTGATTATATTTATGCATCCACGTGATTCTTGATTGTTTCTTGAGTTCCACGGCAGTGGAAGGACTCGACGCCATGGACAACATTTATAGATTAGAAATGTAAGCATAAATATGCCAAGTAATATGTT
This sequence comes from Thymelicus lineola, assembly GCA_963932265.1. Classification (NCBI taxonomy): domain Eukaryota; kingdom Metazoa; phylum Arthropoda; class Insecta; order Lepidoptera; family Hesperiidae; genus Thymelicus; species Thymelicus lineola. The sequence continues at coordinate 16,021,948 of OZ010696.1, read as the reverse complement.
GGCAAAGGAAATTTTGTTCATAGCGTTGCGGCTGAATGACGGTTGATTTTCTTCAATGAGTTTTTGCTGCGTCCTAACTTGTTCTCGTATTATTTTTAGTGAGTCAAGGGGAATATTTTTGACAACTATGGGAGTAATTTCTGGAGGAGCCACTTTCAACTTGTCTGGAATACAAGCTTCTTCTAAATTAACTGTAATTATGGGATGGGTTACATTTGTTATTGTATCTTCTTCTGCATTCAGAGTTACGAAAGATGTATAGAATTTGCATCCTGGGTGAAGAGTGATAATTCCTGCTCCTGAAATTTCTTTGTGTTCGATGTTCTCACCGCATTCTACTACATATGGGGTAGTCTGTCGTAGAATGAATATCCATTTATTGTCTCCAATAACCTGGAAAGTGTCGACTTGAGCTGCGAATGTGACTAATACACAAGATGCTGGAAGGTCTGCATTCGTCTTCTGTAGGACTGCCATCTCACAAATAGGTCTCGAGTTCTGATTGTATATAGGGAGATCTTTACAGACTCTTTTCTTCGGTGCGAACGTTTTACATCCGTCTATGAAACTTGTGCTCACGTAGCGTTGACGTGTAGTAGAAGTGGCAATGTATGTTTGCTCAGGGAATAAGGTAGAATAAAAGGAAGAGTTGGACTTGGGATGTTTAATGGGTATGGAATATATATGATAGAGATTAAATTTTTCATTTTTCACTAAAGGAAATTCTATTACATACACTAATTTATTTTGATATATATATGATGTAAGTGTAGTTGACTCTAAAATGTCATGAATATTTTGCAAGATTATAGGTGCTACTAAGTTACTAGTTGTTCTGATGTGATTTGTTGCTAAAAGTTCTCTATAAATTCGTACAGTTGAAATAATTGATGGATGAATCGCTCCAGACTTAATAAACAAAATGCTTGTTATGATATCATCTAGTTCCCTTTCTAGTGATATAACGGATTCTAATATTTGTATAGATACAGAGGATATTTGTTTTTCAACTAATGCTGTTCCGGAGTAAATAGTATTAGTTTTACATTTAATTACTGTTTCGGATCTATTAGCGAGAAATTGTTTATCTGGACTAGTAATCTGGTTATTGGGAATGAGCTCGTTAAGATAGTGAAGTTTGTAGGTTTTATCGTGAATGCGCATTGTTTTCGATTGTACATAAATATTAACATTGAATTTGGTCATGAAATCATTTCCGAGAATACCGTCTGCTTTTATATTAAGATTAGCTACATGGAATTTGAATTTAGGGAAGTTATCTAATGAGATTTCTGTGGAACCATAACTGTTTGTCGATGTTTGTGTGCTTGAAACGCCTATTATAGAAACTATGTCAGAGTTATTTATCTGAGCTGTACCTATTTTATCACGTCTTATAATAGAGATTCCTGCACCGGTATCGATGAGAAGTGTAACAGGATGGTTTTCTACTTGGAAAGTGCAATGAAGTAAGTTTTCAGGAGGAATATCGTTTAAAGAAGAAATAGCATAGGACTTAATGTTAGGTTTTGATTTGGAACACTTACGTTTACTGACTTTGCGAGATTTAGTAGAAATGGCAGGCTTAGTATAATTAGTAGAGTCAAGAGATATAGTAGATTCAGTGGGTATAGAAACGTTGTTAGAAATAGTAGGATTGGAAGAAATTGTAGACTTGGTAGAAATAGTAGATTTGGTAGAAATAGTAGGTTTCGTGGAAATAGTAGGTTTGATTGAGTTGGAAATTTTGGAACTGGTAGTATCGGTACTTTGATTTTGGGGCTGGTTACCCTGTTCGTAAGTTACCGATTGAAATGGAATTGGAGATTCGGTGTTATAGGATATAGGAGTATTATGAAATGCGTTAGAGTCAGTTTGTGTAGCTGCGTCTTTGTTTTGTCTCCGGTAGACTGGTGACGCATCTGGCTCATTAGTAGCAGCTATTGTTTGTCGCCGATGGACTGGGTTAAATGAGCTGCGACTATGCTTTGGCTCTAACGAGGGTGAATGTTTGTTTACCATTCGAGTTGGAGGTTCTCTATATTCGGAATCGATGTTATTGTTGGGATCGTTGAGCAGGGGGCTGAAGCGATTTCCAAAGAGCTGCTCGCCTCGTTGGTCGCTTTTGAGTTTAAATGACTTACTCGTGATGAGGGTGCTGGTAAAGCACGTTGAATTTGTGGACGTGTTGGGGGATTTGGCAGAGCACGCGTTGGAGGGGGAATTTGATTACTACGCATATTATTATTATAAGCTCTTTTGCGACATTCGGAAATTGTGTGACCTATATTTTTACAATAGTTACATATTTTTGCGTTTGAAAGAGAAGTGTTTGAATTAGAGCGGAAGGTAGAGGGTATAATATTATTATTATTTCTTTGTACAGCTTGAATTTTGCTAGTGGTGTTAGATTTAAATAAAGCCTGTCTAGCAATATTCATGGACCTTATTTTGTCCTCCTGCATTGCAAATCGCCCCGCTTCGGCAAGGCTCATAAAACCTTTCGTTCGAAGCATCACACCTATTTCTGAAGAGAGTCCGTTAATAAAAACACTTAAAGCAGTCTCTTCGGTAGTCGTTATTCGACCTATTAGGGTGTTATCATTTATTTCAGTGTTTAATTTTTCTATGATTTTGCTTCGGCACAAATCTACTCTATGAAAATAATCGGTCAGGCCTTCGCCCGGTTTTTGGAACATGGATTGGAGTTCTAGATTCAAATGAGAGATGGTTTTAACGTTAGAAAATTTTTCTATTAGATACGACTTAAGGTCGTCCCAACAAGCATGTTCTTTACAGTGGACGTCAGAAGCGCCCGTCCCTGTGATATTATTTAGCGCATAAACTAGTAAAATTGATTCTTCATTTTTACTTGAAAGTTTAAATGCAGAGTCACATGACCTAATGAATCTGTAAACTTGTTCTGGATAAGTTGTGTCGAACGTAGGTATGAGTTTAAGTAGCGTGTTTAAGTCGAGAGACATGTTTGTGTTTTGTGTTTTTAATAAAATGGGATGTGTTTTATAGCTTGAGACATAGATAGATATGGTATATAATAATAAAATATACAAAATATGGTAAGAAACAGTGGGATATATGGAACTGAGCAGACAATTTAAGCCACTTACCACAGTAACGTCAAATACAGGAGCATCACGTTCGGCGAACACGTTCGAAAGCCTGCAGCTACCGTGCGACGAGTTTCTTCTTATTCACACGTTTGTGTTCGTCTTCTTGTGATTATCCTACCGACTGCGCCAAATTTGTTACGTGGTCGCAATTAAAATTGTCTTTTTAAAAATTAACAATAACTTTATTACATTAATATAGAAATATAACTTGGAATATTAAAACAGAGAGAGACAATTGTATAAAAATAGAACTTTGAATGAAAACAGAGACACGTTTGAAGTAGTAGGATCGGAGATGGAATGTGTCAGGTTTGGGAATGCAGGGTATTTATATGGTTCGAGAAAGGAGGAGATAATGACTCAGTGACGGGAAGAGGGTGAAGAGGGATGTTTGGTTTACAATTCTAATAAGTCATAAGTCATAAGTACTTTAATGCATCATGCTTACAATAGAATAGGTCTTAAATAGGTCTTATATAGGTCTTAATATTTACATTATAATTAACAATTCACTTATTGACTAGTCTTATGGGTCTAAAGGTTAGTAGATAATAATGAATGTGATTAGTAATTTAGGCTAGTTAACAATTGGCTTATTGACTATGCTTATCGGTCTAAGGGTTAGTAAACAATAAAGATAATTAATAACTTATGCTAGTTTGTGTTAGTATGAAGGGGGCGTACGTAACACTCGTAATATTTGAAGCTTCATTTGCAGCGAGACCTATCGAAAATAATTTGGCAAATTAATTAGACATTTTAATGAAGCGTTTTCATCGCACCTGCAGTTCTCGTGTTCGTCCGTCACCGCTCCCAGCTGCGTGGAAACATGCTCGTTAACTCGGAGACAGTCGACAGCTCCACAACTTGCATTGAGACAGACGCCATCAACAATTATCGCCGGAACCAGCCGGGCGCCGACACGCGTTCCATCCATTTTCAATCTTACCTCCCCCACGTTAAAGGATACCCACGTTTCCCGACGTACCTCTATAACATGAATATAGTAAACTCATTTGGGATCGTCCCTTTTATTTTTACTTGTCGCAATGAATGGTGCTTTCAGAGTTTTAACAACGTGGCTGAGAGGAAGATTAAAAGGCGACGGTGTCGAGTGCTCTTTTATCCTGAGATTTTATATACTTATTGGACGCTCCGATTGAGATTAATCGAATCCTTCGGACTTTTAATATAATTATCGAGCGGTAGAATTTATTTTAAAAGTATTTTTCAGTTGCAAGAAAGGTGTAATTTAACCGCAACTTAAATAAGATAATATATCACATTCACTCACCTATTCCAGTATATGTGGCATGGTTTAGTAAAGATTTTTTGCAGAAGATAATGGGCCCTGTTGTTTACCCACCTATGTAGGCTTAGAGTAATAATATTATGTATGTAGGCTTTACTTTCACTATGATTGCGTTCATGAAAAATACCTACATTAGTCATTAAGGATAGTAATTTGTATTTCATCATAGTGGCTTATACCTCAGATCTTTGATTTAGATACGATAAATTTTAAGCAACAATTTAACTGCATTCCAATACTCATAAACCGTTATCCATATTACATCAAGTCAGTTGTACGCACGTAACCAAAGCGATAAATATTTTATAGCGTATTGGTAGCAGTGGGAATATAAAATGATAATAATTTTACGTACCGTCCGATCCTAAACCAACACTGGCCGCTACGATAGAGGGCGCTGATTACGCAACTATAGACAACGCGACGTACAGCGAGCGAGACCGCGCGCGTCAACGCGTTGATGCCGGCGTTGCGCGTTATCGCGTCATTCGCGTAACCAACTCGAAATTTTAAAAGATCGGACGTTTTAGCTAAATATTAATAAATCCGGGCATTTCTATAAAAGTCCGGACATTTTATTAAAAAAAAACTTTTGTTTAAATAAGTAGTTGCTTATATTTTGTGTTTGAAATAGTTTTGTGATTTGTTAATGATATTAGTCATAAGTTGATTTTTTTCACTGATCAGTAGGTATGTTTTGTATCCGGCAGTCCGGCTGAAGTGGGCAGGCCACATCGTTCGAAGGACAGATAACCGATGGGGTCGCAAAGTCCTGGAATGGCGGTCGCGTCTCGGTAAAAGGAGCACTGGTCGCACCCCGACCAGGTGGACTGATGACTAAAGACCGGTCGGAGTGGCGCCAGTTAGGGGAGGCTTATGTCGAACAGTGGACTTTAAAGGGCTGTTAGGGGCCATCCATAAACTACGTCACACGTTAGGGGGGAGGAGGGGTCGATGTAATGTGACAAGGAGGGGTCTTGAGTTTCGTGACGTCACATTTCAAAATCTAATGATTGGTATGTATGGGTAACTAGGGGGGGAGATCTCACAAATGTGACCAGCTTTGACAAGGACGGGGGAGGGATCAAAAAGTAATGAAATTAGTGTGACGTAATTTATGGATGGCCCCTTAGATAGTAGTACTTTATAGTTATAAAATAAAAGCTGACCACTTTTTTAATTTCAAAGTTTTTTTAAATATTGGGACACCAAAAAAATCGCACAAATTTAAAGGCTGGACTGAAGGTAAAAAGTCCAGACATGTCCTAACAATTCCGGACGGTTGGTAACCCTGGTCGTAGTGGTAGTAACAGCAACGTATTTATGATGGGCCGCGTTCAGTGTTTGTTTAGACCGTTATAACACGGCACCGTATTACTCTAATATTATAAACCCTATTAAGTTAGTCGTAGTCTTAGTTATGGTATGTTTGTGAATCTGGTTCGTTAAATCGTTCATTAATGGAGGTTTTTCAGGAATCAGGTTATTGAGAGGCCTTATTAATTACGTTACATACTAACAAATAAAATTATATCGTCCTAACAATTATAAATCCCGTTTACATTTTTTTTTCAAGTTGACTCAAATGGTTTGTTCTATTATTAAGCTTAGCTTATCTTATTATTATTGTGTTCAACTTGATTTCGACGTATCCATGCACGGTGGTAGGGTTGTTATCTGGACTGTTGCGGTTAGCAGTTGCGGAGTTATGAGGCTCGTCGCTCCATCCGTCTTGAGTCCAGCCCAATATCATCGACTTGTGAGCAGATAACGATAGTGCCAACAGTAGGGCCGTTGAGGTCATGGGGTTCTGGACCACCCAGTCTATCCTGGCGATACTGCATGTAGTGACAGTTTTCATCTACCTGGCTAGATATCACGCATCCATAAATCGACTGTCAAATGGTTTATACATGAACAGTTTAGTGCCAGCAATAATTCAGCCAGTAATTTCTTTTCGCTTCTTTTTTCTTCCACAACGCATCGATGATACTCATGTCTATTTATTTTGGATAGATGGATGAATGAATATTTGGATCTTAGATGGATCTTCTCATTTATCGACTTATTTTAGTTTTCTATACATTTGCAAAATGGTGAACTATATTACGTTCCGTAGCTTTCCAACATTATAGACATTAGGAAAGGATACACTTCAAAATAAGTAGGTAACTAATGGGCGGGTATTTGTCAGTGGCGAGAGCGGCACCGGAACTGGTTACATCCAGTTCCAACCGGTTCCAATCGGTTCTCACCGGTCGCACATTTCTCATCGCCGCTCCCTGGGGACAGGGACACGTCTGTAAGGAGCGCCGCACACCGCACACACCGCACGCAGTGTGCACACCGCACACGTACCACCAGTTACATAACTCCGTCAAGAATTTTATTACGGAAAATCTAAACTTCTGTTCAATTTGCTGTTCTATAAAACAAACGGAAAAAAGAGGTAAACTTATGGCTGTAGCGCGTGATTGAAGGTGTCTTTAGTGATATTAAATCTGAATCTAATTTTAATGTAAAATTAATGTGTCGAGTGTTGTGCGGCAAGATGTGGTTAGTGTAGTATGTCGTGATATGGTTCACAAAGCTCAAAAACGATCGAGACGTAAGGTAGACAGATTGATGTATTAGTGTCAAACGTCATCCGACATCCAACATCCGGTTTTTGACATCCGTCATCCGTCAAAGACTAATATTAACGTCATTTGTCAACCTGTCAAGAGTTTCTCCGCGCCACCGCAGTCTAGCCGTGACCACGATCCCTGTAACTGGGTCGAAATATCGGCGTATAAAATATATATCGTGAGTACCCGTATTATACCAAAAATGTTAATGTAATAATTTTACTATGGAGTTTGTAATATGTATTACATTTTCATAAGTACCTATTTAATTAATCTCCTAATGCGAAAAAGCCAGATTACCTACGCTGTATGAACGGTGAAGTTATTAACATTTCCTCTAAGATCCCGGTTCAAATTGAAAGCAGTAGTTTATTCAGGAACAAGTTTATCTCCATTGAAACCGAAGTTCCTATTTCTCAGTAAAAACTTAATGAGTAGCTAAGTAATTAAACTTTTGTTTTACAAATGCAGACTTGAAGTCGTCGCCAGTAATTGAGCCACTTACCGTCCGCCATGATCCACCATTACCTCACAGACGTTTTAATACTAGCTCTCCTGCCTGTTGGTAAGTGCAATGGTCGCTGCGTCCCATCGCCATCTGTTTTTTAACCGACTTCAAAAAAAGGAGTAAGTTCTCAATTCGACTGTATTTTTTTATGGAAATAGCCGGCAAATGAGCTGACGATTCACCTGGTGGTAAGTGGCTATCGTCGCCCATGTACATCCGCAATACAAAAGGTATCACTGATGCCAGCCAAGAAAGAGAAGAAAACAAATTTTCTGTTATGCGACGACAGCAATCAGTTCAGTCGATGGTGCGACATTCGCAAGTGCATTATAGTCGGGGTTGTGAGAAATATTTTGAATAGATCCGGAATTTATCTAACTCAATAGAACCACATAAATACATCGTCAGTGAATTTACGGTTGATTTTAAAAGAAGTGTACGCAGATAGCTAAAAACTCTACCAAAGCAAGCGAGACCTCTTTACCGATTTATGGTTTGTTGCATCATTGGTAACAGTAATCTCATGTACCCTACTGCTAACGTTAATATTATTATAACTAAATCAGCCCTGCGTTGCCATTGCCACCCACGGTCCACTTGTAGCAATAACCGTCAAACACAGAGGCCTCGACATGGTCCCGTTGTTCTATTTCTCCGCGGGATAATTATGGAGCGGGTTGAGAGAGAAAGGAACATTTAAATGACGCAACGAGGAACAATAAATTTTCGGAGCAGCGGAAATCAAGCGTGGCTTTTGTGACAACGCGCCACTATTGTGCTCGCGAATGCCATCGTTATATTGTAAACATTGTAATTTTATAAAGTATTCATAACTGTGTGAAGTTGTACCATCTCACAAAAATATTTAACACGTTATTTTAAATACAAAAGGATTTTTGTATCTTTTGCGAGGTCTTTTAATGAAGTCCTTGGTTGGTTGTAGAAGGCTCTCTAGAGGCTGCACGAAATATACCTTGAGCTGCTTATTTGCTTCCTTCTTTAGTACCGAAGAAAAGTATCTAGGTGTGACGCTCTAGGGTATTATTCCAACATGCCTAGATCCAGCCCTCCTAGAATCAGCCGTGAAATATTTTTAAATCTACTGTGCAATACCGGAGAATTCAGTGAGTTCCCGGCTCCGCTGTCCATCACTGACTTTGAACCATCTACTCCTTTGTAAGCTATTCCTGCATTACTCTGTTTAATTTCCCAAAACAAATCGTTTAGACTACAGTCTCACGCAGTACAATGTTACTACTCACAGTTAGTACTCATTACTCGAACAAGTAACGACGTCAATAAAGACCGCACCAAACTTTACCTGAACCGGTACAATCAATGGCTGAACTTTGACGATACTTAGTTAAAAGTAGCATCGCTCCGAGCTAATTTGTCGAGAACTTCTCTCGACCTGCATTTTTCATTCCTTACCGAATCCGATATTTCTACAACCCTTCCCTCATTCGGATGCAAATCGCCCTTTTTCTAAATTACTTTATTAAAGCAAAACGTGTTCCTCAATAATTGGGCCCCGCTGCGGCACTCTACGGCCCGCTACCCCGCCGCGCCGTCCGCTGCCGCAGCGCAAAAAGGATACGCTTCAAATTTTACTGTTTTTATTAAACGACTTTTAATTAACTCGGGCCATGACTCCGTGATTTAGGACCGGCGTGATGCGCTCAGAAACGTGTGTGCTTACTTTCAATTATTCATAATGTAATTTTATGTCAATTGTCCGTGAATATTTAACGTGGGTTATCCTTTGATATGCAAACTTTAATAAAATTATTTTGCAATATTTTGGAATAAGAGCGCAGAATTGTCAATCAATTCAATATGAAGCGTAGATTCATGGCTTATTGACTACTTTATTAATAACAAATTAAAATATGGGCGATCGAGCGAGCAACAGCGATCGCAATCGGTAGTCGGATGTTGTAGCACTTGAGTACGTTTGAGAGGTCATGTAGTGTAGCCATCTAACCTGGTTGTTATATTGTTAGAGATCATTGGTCTAGCCAGATCGGACACCTACAGGGAGCGATAAATCCACCAACCTGCACTCAAGCAATATCTCATAAAGTAAACGTAATTAGTTAGTCAAAATGAAATATACGTAATGAAACCTTCTTAAATAATAAACAAGTGATGAAAATTTCAACAATCTTGGTTTAAAAAGAACAAAATGGGAGAATTTTTTCCTTTTATAAGCTCTCCTGAAAAGTAGCTACTTTGAATGTAACTCTTTTTACTTGGCACCCGTCGTCAACCAGGACGAAAAAGGATCCAGGATTAAAGGACGAAAACAACATACGATTCCTAATAAACAATGAAAATGGTATAAAATCGTTAGGAATCCAATCTACAGTGTCGCTGTAAACTGGCTATGAATTATCTGAAGAGCTAAGTCGGGCGGGCTGCTCGTAAAAAGTATCACCGCGATGGCTTTAGTTCACTCGATTTCCAGTCGTAACTCTAAATTGATCGTCACGTGACACTCGAGACTTAGCGCCTCGAGACCGCCCCGCCCCCTTCCCCCTCACCCGGTCTCATCGTAAACCGGGAGACGGTGATTCCGCCAACGCCATTGCATAAGTTCACCTATAATTTCCGATCCCTTCCCTATAAGCGAACTTCGAAGGTCCGTAGTTTCAAACTTACGCAGTCAGCTTAGGACGATCGTTTATTGTACAAAAAGTAGTTACTGAAGCACCAAACTCTCGGGAGGTAACCGAATCCCTGCATCGATTAAGGATCTAATACAATGACAAAACGAAATACTTCGTACTTGAAAAAAATATTGAAAGTCAAACTTTCAAGCAAATAGTTTACAGAAATGTTAGACGAATTTTTCTTTGACCTAGAGTTAGTGAGCTCGTGAAACTAGTTGCTCCTAAAATGTCTTTCAGAGTCAAATTCGTGCGGACAGGACTGTAAAAAGCGTCCTCGAAACTTTGCTGGAACTTTGAAAGTGAGCGGAACGGACGGCGCGATGGTGGAACTAGGCCTAAACTTAACGCAGTCATTTATCTTGTTTAAAGACGCCGTTTCCTCGTCTTATGTAGCTCGTCTCTGTGCCAATTTGTCCTTGATGTCAAATCATATTATTGCAATGCTTTCTGAAACACTTTGCGAAACAAAATTAGCAGTGCAACGATATTACACATACAATGAAAATAAGAATGTTACAGTGTCACATGATCTTTTAACCATCTATCTTTGATTAAGAGTCACAAGGTAATGAACCTGATGAAATTTCACTGACAGATAAGCGTTAGGTACATTTCAGTTAATGTCATAGTATCACCGAGAGAATAACTTTATGTAGACAAAACTATCCGGGAAGTGAAAGTAATTGCACCGTTGTAAATCTTGTTATTTCGGCGTCTTGTTTTGGCATGACATGTCCAAAGTTTGTTTAGATTAATTTGACATCCAAATAATACTGAAACTTGGCAGGAACAATAAAACGGTGGCGTACTGAGAGCACAATAGTGGCGGTCTGTCGCACGAGCTACGGTTGATTTCCGCCGTTGAAGATTTATTGTCCTGCGGCTCTCCATTTAAATGTTCCTCTCTTCCTCTTCTCATTTTTGTATTATTCTTCAAGGATTCAAATAGTCTTACAGCGACAACAATCGCCGTATTGATGGCCGAATTATTCAGGCTTTCTGGTGTTTAAATGGAAGTAGAACTTTAATGTTTTAATTACCTAATCCGTAACACAAATGATTGCAAGCAGCCTTTGATTTCTGGCATTTAGTTTATCTTTTTAAATTTTGTATAAACTGTCTTGTTCAGTACATTAATGTGCATTTATATTAAGTACTCCCTCGAATCAAACTAATGGTGTAGCTGTCCCTAAAGCGCCGGTGTTAAGGTAATGCGGCCAAATGAACGCAAATTTGCGTGGAAGCCGCCACGTGGCGTTGCAATTATCGCCAACAATCGCGCATTAACGACACTAATTGTGTAATGGGATCGCAATTTTGTATGTCGTAATTGAGGCGAGAACACAATCAGCTCAATCGATAGTTTCTGACGCCAGCGACATCTATACGAAGTTCGGTCGGAGGTAAACAAGTACCTAGTTCTTATGCTCCTTCTGCTTTGACTTTACTATATTTATTCAAATGGAGTCAGTAGGTATATCCAAAGAATGAATTTTGGTATTTTTTTAGTTTCTGTACTACTTTTTTCTAATAGAAATTACCTGTCAGTAGCAAGTTCCACCAAAATGTATTAAACGAGCTCGCTCCCAGCTGCAACAATCACGAACCACACAAGCCGTGGAGCCGTAAGCACTTGTGCTAATTACACTGTTTTTACGTTATTAAACTGTCAGCAAGTCAGCACTAATCACTACAAGGCTGCGGCTGTGTGTGTGTGTGTGTGTGTATGTGTGTGTGTGTGAGCTGTGTGGTAAGTGGTGAGCGGTGAGCGGTAAGCCCGCAGAGCGTGGAGCATCCTCTACGTAAGTGAATATCAAATATCCACAAAGCCGGCAGGTGGCGTGCGGGTAGTGTGACGCGGCTTTTGTTCATATTTGATGGCTTGCTTTTTGACAAGCGGCGGCTTTTACGGCCAACCTATTATTGTTATGCTGCGAGGTAAATCTTTTTTTGAGTTCCGTATGTCCGATGAAAATTGCAACTGGCGAGGATCATCGCTTGCCATAGCCTATTGTATGGGAGAACGTTGACATTCAATTCTTGTGTAATATACAATTAGAGGATTGCGTAACTATCATATTCTGGTTTAAGATATTTATTTTCTCAAAGAAATAATACATTTCACTTACAGAGAAAACTTAAATAACTAAGTATATTTAACATGATTTGCGAGCATACAAAAACAATATTATGTTTAATTTAGCACACAGACTACGATCTGGAATAACACATAGGCACTACTGTAACACAGGGCACACTTAAATCTCTGAAAACGCCGACAAAATCATAGTACTTATAAGAAGGAGTTTTGTGCGTAATGACATAATTATTCCATACTGATCAAACTCTAACATAATAGTACTTAATTTAGTAATTCTATACCAAAAATGTAATCTTTATTTTATTAGGAGGGTAATGAAATATTTTTATTTTTAATATGCGGGTAAGATGCAAATTATTATGGCCTGTTATAAATGGGCCGTACTTAGACTCTTTGTATATAAATATTGTTTTAGCTTAAATTTAAAAATGTTCAACTTTTTAATTTGTTTTAATTCTTTAGGCAATGAATTGAATAATTTTGCACCATCAAAGTATATTGTTTGCTTACCATAATTCGTTCGTACTTTAGGTATGTATATGTTATTAGCAATTCGAAGTAATCTTCTGCCCTTGTCTTTATCTATACTAATATTATAAAGAGGAAAGATTTGATTGTTTGCATTGAATAGGCTCCGAAACTACCGAACCGATTTGAAAAATTCTTACACTGTTGGAAAGCTACGCTATCCCCGAGTAACATAGGCTATATTATATTTTCAAAAAAATTAGGGATCCTTAATAAAACTCCAATAATGTAACCCAAGGTGTAAAAAATAAAGAAAACCGAAGCAAAGCGAGGGCGGTTACTCGTTGGATTGAAATTTAATTTGTGTGTGTATTTCATTATCTAATATTTTTTTGATTAGCAGACAGATGTTATAGTAATACGATTGATTAATGTTCATTATTTTTGTTTTCTTGTATATTATATTACTAGGTGTTAGAAAATCGAAATGGAATAAAAGTTTTATTATTTTATTTTGAGTTATCTGTAACTCTTTTAGGGTTGTTTTATAAGCACTACCCCAAATTTCAACCAAATAATCCAAATGCGGTTTTACCAATGTATTGTATATGGTATATCGAATACGATGTGGTAAGCATCTAATGCAACCGTATAATAACCTTAATAGGGAGCTCAGTTTAGATTTTATTTTACTAATATGACCCTTCCAAGTAAGGGTGTTGTCAAGTACAAGTCCTAGGTATTTTTCTTCATTCTTTTCATTTATTTTGTTTCCATCTATGGTCAACGGTATGTGAGTATGTATTTTTTGTTTTTAGCTTTAAATATCAAATACGATGTTTTTGACGAGTTGACAGTTAGCAAATTAGATTCGAACCATTTATGTAATAAGTTTAAGTCAGCCTGGGCTCGTGGTATTAGTTCGTTAAGTGAGTTTCCGAAATAAAAAATACTAGTGTCATCTGCGTATAGCGAAATTTCACCATGTAGTTTAAGATCCGTTATATTGTTTATATAAATAAGGAATATTAATATTAAACATTCTAAACCAAGAGTAGTTAGTTATTTACAACTCAATCTAAGGATGATATTAAACTATTTTATTTTTTATAAATAACGGAAAAACCAGTAGACGAGTCTTAAGGGTAAGCGGACATCGTCCATAGAGACATCAGTCATCCCCGATACAATAATGTGGTCTCTCGCTACAGCACTGGCTCTCTTTTATTTTATAAATACATCTGGATGTCACGGTTAATTCTACAAGTCGGGTAATATAATTGTAACGTACTAACATGAATCAGTATCGTCTGTCTAATACTGGGTGATACAAAGCCCAGAGACTTCTAGACTTCCAACTGGAGGGACCTGGGCAACTGGCACGTTAACCTCGTCCATTATTCAAGGACCAGGGTGTACCGCCAGCAGAGGAGATTAGCTTGGACTCAAGATGACCCCTCAAACCCACGCGTCATGAGATTAATAACGCTTTGCGTTCAGTTCATCTTATATTCTCTCATATATTATAGATTCTATTCTGTTCTTATTCTATTCCCATGATTTGATATGTTCCTGCTGGGAGCTTGCTTATAGTCATTTCTTAGTCGGCAAGTTGCCGACGTATCACTTATGTCTAGTTCAGGGGCAACGATGGCCACTTCAATACATTTCGACTGTTTGTTGTTTTTGCGTCACGCGCCGCGTCGCTTCTTATAATAATAGTATATTGTAATGGTGAGTTACTACTATTGTGAAGAACATTAAACTTCCAAAATGTTTAATTTTTGTGTTATTCATACTTGACTTTTTAATGATCTTAACGTTCTGATGAGGGCTATGATCGCTTAAAATAAAGTAAAAAAGTTAAAGTGTCTATGGACCTCTAAATATAAGGTATTACGATCTCGATTCGCGATTAAAACTCTCTTTACGTTTATTTCCGCCAGGCGATGTAGATTGTGATGTCATTAAGCGCTCGGCCGGCCATTATCGTAAGCATTAACGTGATAGCAGCGAATTGAAAGTATTGCTAAATAAATAGAACGATATAATAGCAGGACACTTCAGAGGTGTCAATGTTAGGGGCAGCTAACACCTCGAAGTACCCGATAGCCCGCTGACCTGAGTCAATGGTCAGAGATCGGTGGAATGAACGAACATTATGTGAATGATTACCAACCACTGGATGGGTTCTCGCCAACGGGAGCTCTTTTTACTTCTCTGTTCTATCTACTTCAATCTCCCCGACACCATGTATTCTTCCACCTTTTCATTACCTTCACTATAACCCTCGCAATTAAATCTAATTTTCAGTCTTCATTTTAATAAATCTAAATGTACAACAAAGATCTGCTGCACTTCACTTCGTCAAAAGATTTAGAATACGTAAACTACAACTTTATTCATAACTGGCACCAATTTTTGTTTTAGCTTGGTCCCCTGTGTGCAACAGACTTTAAGGATCAATATAAATGAAAATCTGTAAATATTGTCGAACTTTAATCACGGTTATATTAATATTGTATGTATGTGATATATGTATTAAAATTCAAATGGACGATGACGTCACTGATCCCTCGTGAAATGGGCACAGTGTCTCCGTATATTTATTACTGCGTATGCGTGATGTAAATATATTGACGGCGAGATCGACAGTATTGAGTATTTTCACGCTGTTGACTGCTGTTACCACTGGCTTTTACCTATAGCAACAATGAACGGTTGTGGTGAATTTATAACATTTGTTGAAATTGATTGTCCGCCATTACCATTGTGTCAGTAACACGCGGGTCGAGTCCACATGCAGCTTTCTTTCTGGCCGGCACACTATAGGACCAAACGGCGTTATCCATGTCATAAATGGTTTTGACGAATGTTGTAATTTGTAAGATATTTTCATGGTGTATTATTCTCAGATAATAGGACTATTATAAACTGCATTATAAAATAAAAATAGTTTAGTTAGTGATATAATAAAACACTCTCAAATCTTCGACATTGATATTTACGTCCAACCTAATAAATTATAATGAATGTTTCGATTAAGATTACTTTTAAGTTTTATGAGAAAGTATATAAGTGTTATATATTTTTGCATTTCTTAGAATGTCCGCTTTACATTCACGTTAAAATTTTATGGAAAAATATTATTGTTTTTTTTTCTTTAATGTTTAAGTGATGTAAGTAAATTTTCCTTTCTTTAATATTTCAACTGGAGGTTTCTTTGTTGCCGAAGGCTGCCGGTGTCGAGTTAATAACTTTTTTGGATACCTTAACTATCTAGTAATACAAGGAAATAAAAAAAACCTGCGTCATTATTGCGCCATTTTGATCTAGAAGCAAAAATGTCCTATGAGGGGTAAAATACAGAATTTCTAAATATTACGATTATTCATTTATCTGCCTATTTATGTTATTTTTGCATTAAATTAAGTACTTTTTATCGTGTTCTTAATTTGTCTAAGAATTTAACGCAGTTTAAAATGATCATTTACTTATATATTTGAAAATATATTTTCCCATGACTATTTTTTTGTGATGGTTGATGTGATTGGTTTTTAATAATAGGTAGTTCTTATCTATTGTGGTCATTATTATTATCAGTAGTGGTTACCTTATTTTCGTAAGAATTGTTTTAATAAACTGTATTATAAATTTGCATAAGGTACTAAAACGACGGTCCTATATATACTCGCGCTTTCAGCGTTTTTGTCATAAGTTTTCGGACACTTAATTTCAAAAACAGTTGAGTTACATAAAAGTAGGAAAACATGGGTGAATTCGTTTGTGTTCAACGCAATCTATGTGCTCTAATAATAAGCGGGAAAAGTACTTCAGATATTGAAAAATATCTGGTGGAAATTTTCAATCACCAGCAGCAGATGTAGATAATGTAATAAACAGTATTCAAAAAAATTTGATATCAAGTTGTAACCAAAAATGGGTAAAAGCCCAAGAAGAAGAAGATCGTCCAGTGCTGCGTGTACGATTTGTGGAGCAACTCCTAGACAAATGTATGATCTCGGTAAAGTACAAGTGAGAGTTGAAAATGAAAATGCGTTTAAATACGGATTGTCTACATTAAATGCATGGATAAAATGTATGGAAATGGTTCTTCATATATCTTACAATTTAAGTTTTGAAAAATGGACTGCTTCAACTCCAGAGCACAAAAAAATAAAGAAGATAAAAAAAGTACGTACAAGGACGTTTCCGGGAATTACGTGGTTTATATGCTGATGAACCTCGTCAAGGTTCCGGGAACAGCAATGATACGGCAAGGAGATTCTTCCAAAATTACCAATGTTCTGCAGAAATCACGGGCATCGATATAGAGTTGGTCAAAAGATTATATGTAATTCTGCAAACTATGTCATCGGGATTATCTATAAATGCTGAAAAATTTGGCCAATATGCACTGAGAACCGCATAGTTGTATGTGAGTAAATACAACTGGTATTACATGCCGTCTTTAGTCCATAAATTCTTATACATGGTGCTAAAATAATAGAGCATTATGCAGTTTTGCCTATTGAATAGAATAGAATAGAATAAAATATTGGGCAAAAGACTACAAGAAATATAGGTTATATCACGCTCGAAAGTGTTCCCGTGCAGGCACAAATGAAGACGTTCAAAGTCAAAGTCAAAATATTTTATTCATATAGGTATCACTGATACACTTATGCACGTCATTTTTTGGCTTTTCGGAAGGTGCTTTGAAACGTAGAAGACATTTTGCATATTTTGTTATATACAACTGATCCGTATATATAAAGCTTAAATAGACCTAGTTTTCTTATATCAAAAGATTTACTTGGCGACGCTGAAGAGCTTTTAGAAATGGCGTTGATTTCGGTTTTTGTATTATTTTTATGTTTTTTAAAAATAGTTACAAAGCTTCTAAAATAATAATTATAATAATTACTAATGAAATAACTAAAATAACAATAATTAACATTAATAGAGTAGTATGGAGTATTATTATATCCTTTTTTGTATGGAACAATAAATAATTTTATTTTTGACTTACTTTTACGAAATAAATATTACTTTTAAAATATTGACGTTTAATTTTTCTAATAGCATATACATTCAAAAATATGTGCACAAAATTTCAATTGAAAATGTTAAGAAACAAAAAAGTTATCGATTTTTGAGATGGATAACACCGGTTGGTCCCATAGTGCGGCAGCTCGTTGGGAACGCCTTCAGTGTTACAGGTGTAAGTTTGTGTTACATAAACATCTATAATTGTGACATGTAATAACACAAAGCAAGCAGACGACCCACTCAAAACTATCGACTGTCTGGTCGACATGAACGGAATCTTAAAGTACTGTATAACGCTTCAGGAACACCTCATTTTCCACTATAAATAAATAATACTTGGAAAAGGAATCGTGTGAACCATCCGCGCTATTACCACTAATAAATAGCGTCGATGGAGTTTCAGTGTATGGATGATTAATTGGTTGAAGTTCTTAGAGTTTTCATTCATATTTTAAAACGCACTTAACGTGTTGTAATTTCTTTTAGTTTCGAAATAAAATTGCTCAATTGCTTCAACGGCCAAGCCAAAATACAATTTAGTCTTGTGAAATATATCCCGAAGGCTCAGTGTGTATTGCGAATGAATCCTCAATCAGCGAGTGAGCGAGTGGTCGGCGGTGCTTGCGGCGGCGGCGATTGGCTCCGGGTCTCGTTGCTGATTTACGAGCGCCCCGGGACCACCCCGGAGCCGCCCGGGACCACCCCGGGACCACGGGATGTGAACGGCATTCCCTAGAACTGAAAATATCAAAAAAGGTACGGACGGGCAAACAGATTTAGCTCGGTTCATCAAGTGTTTGCTGAATCCTTGGCTCATATTATTGTGAGGAATATGAGTAATATAAAAACACATAATTAGGTACGAACTAATCTTGACCTTCGACCGCCTAACAGCTCCCTCCTCTCCCTCTACCTCTCGAACGTATAGAATTTTTGTCAAAATTTGAGCTCAATCGGTGAAGAACTTTTCGAGTTTTTGAAGCTTACACAAACCAACTTAACATTTTTATGTATACGTGTATAGATTTACATACATAAGCCATAGAAGCTACATAAGCACTTATGCAACACCAAAGGCATCAGCGATTTGTTGCCGGCTAACACTGAACCGTGCATTTCGCTTATCTACTACTAGCTCCTGGCTATGGCATAATGTAATAGAGTTTGTTTTCCTGCACTTACTATGTTGATACTGGCAGTAATCTTAATTATTATGAACAGAATTGTCTTTGATTTTGTTGACTAGATAAAATATACCTAAATAGCATCTTGCCTAGATTAGATGCTAGATCTAGGCAAGGGATATTACAGCGTAAACGAGTATTTAAATGACAAAGACGCATGGAAATGACCAGCTCTGCAACCAGTTCCGCTCAGAATAGTAAATACTTTTGTATTATTATCTTTTTTGTGAAATATTTTTTTAAAATATGAGTTTCTTTAGGCTTTTCTTCTCTTCAATGACAAAGCACCTTTCCGAAAAGCCAAAAAATGACGTGCATAAGTATATATCAGTGATACCTAGTTATATAAATAAAATATTTTGACTTTGACTTTGAATCATGTAAAATATCATGGTTGATTTGAGCGAAAGTACCCTTCAAAGCGCCACCTGCCGTACCATAGCTTAGAAATGTATTATTATGTTTGCAGGTGAGGCTTCTATTGGATGGGATTGGTTCCGCGCGCTGAGTTACTGCCGCTCTGGGAGCGGAGAGCGGAACGAGAGATTTTCTATATGGGGTGTGTAATAGTTAGTATAATAACATATAGTATAACATGAATGAAAATAACTATAAAAATAAATAATATGCTATAAAAACAAATAACCTAATTTCACGACACTATAGCCTAGTTGGTAGCGACCCTGCCTTCGAAGCGAGGTACTAGGTTTGATTCCAGGCCGGGGCAGATATTATGTGACAGATAAATATTTGTACTCGGGTCATGGGTATTATTGTGATAGAGAGCTACGAGATTTCCAACGACAAATAATTACTGGTCTGAAGAGAAGGTGATAAATGGATTGGTGACTGGAACTTTCTAGCTGCTCACAGTTTCCTCTACATCCATGACACGTCATGTCATGTTCGTTGCTTCTCATCCACAGAAACATGCGTGTTCATTACAGCACCCGCCGCACTGCCGCCGAATAATTTGTTAGTTTTACGCCGAATAGTTTTACTCAGTAATTATCGACGAAATGGCCGCCCCGTGTAATTCGTCCCTTCCTGCGTAAATGCCAATGTGAGATAGTAGGGTCAGGCTCGGTGGCGCGGGGGCGCGGGGGCGCGGGGGCGCGGGGGCGCGGGGGCGCGGGGGCGCGGAGGCGCGGGCATGTTGGAATTGCTTCACGGCACCCGCTACTCACAGGGGACTGCTACCAGGGGACTGCATCGCAAATCTACCACACGGATCGCACCCGCAATACCCACATACGTATATATTATCAGTACCGCTCCTTCACCTTGACATATAACTTAAGCAAGTGTAGTCTTGAGTTAAAATGGTAAATGTAGGAATTAAAACATTAAGTTTTTCAGTTGGCTTCATCTATCCTAGAGCCGAGCTTCTCAGCTGGTTGTGATGCGTCCTGCTGAACAACGAACGAGGACTTTTTAGCCTTCTGTTGGAGACCGATCGCTCGTTTTGTACCACCAGTTCATTTCGACCAGGCTAACTAACCTTTCTGTCTAATCAGATATAATGCGGATTCCCGCTTTCTCTTCCATCAGCAACATGTCGGTGATCACTTCCTATCAGATGTGTGTCTCGTTCTTTTTTGTTTTGGCACTCTGTTAACACCCACTGAAACTAGTCAAATGGCCGATCGTTCTCCTAATCAAATATTAACATAATAATCTCGTAGGTATCGCTCTAACAGTTTAATTCCCTCCCAGTAACAGAAGTGTATTAAGCCTTGTTATATTCCAGCATTAAAGTGACTTAACACTCGCTAACGTTCGCCGGGCGGCGCGGCGGTCGGGCAGCGCGGCGCGAGTTAGACCTGATTACGATACGAGGATTAATGGAAATGGCGCGCAGTTCGCTAATGGCCGACAAATTTAAGTTTTGATAGCGCAGTTCCCTGCATTTTGCAATACAACCCTGCACGCGATATTCTGCGCTCACCAACAAATCGTTTGAATACATTTTACCGTTTTCCATACGGTTCTATTACAACTTTCCAGTTGTGCATTTGCTTCTGCTCTAATTTTTCGTTTTTGGCATATAGAGCAATTTTAACACATCAGTGCATTTTAAAGATATGATAGGTCGAAACTAAGACCAGAATGAC
This sequence comes from Thymelicus lineola, assembly GCA_963932265.1. NCBI lineage: Eukaryota > Metazoa > Arthropoda > Insecta > Lepidoptera > Hesperiidae > Thymelicus > Thymelicus lineola. Next base: position 16,000,779 of record OZ010696.1, on the reverse strand, counting down.
CAATAAAAGTAAGATAGGTAGTGGTTGTTTAGTGATCTCCATTCCATGAGGTTAACTACTTAATCTGCTGATACAAAATGCAAACCGACAACTAATATTATCTTAAAATAGTGGCTCATAATGATAACTGAGGTTTTGGAGAACGCATCGTATAGACGGCACTTAAGTTAACTACATAATAGATCGATGATCTCCAGCGATCACGAGATTCGGTTTTAAACCCTTGTGGTGGTATGCCTAATATCATATGTATCGTCATCATTTCATTTCATATATTCAATTATTTCTGACACAATAAAGCAGTCTAGTAACAACCTTCGTGTATTTTACTCGTCTCCTCTTACACTTACAGTACACCACAGAGTAGCGCTTGAACTTATAATATTAGGACGTTTTAGAACTAAGTAACGCATATACTGTAGCATATCTGACGACCCTGTAGCCTAGTTGGTAGCGACCCTGTCAGCGAAGCGAGGGTACCCGGGTTCGATTTTCGGCTGCATATTTGTAAATGACCAGACGCTTGAACCATCCGAAGTTGCTGCGTAATAGTAGCAATTGCTGGGAGAATAGGCGTGTGGTAAATAGCAGGCGTGTCGTCACGACTTATAATCTTGGAATATCTTTGTGTAAAATGGTTTCTCGGTCAGACTGACGAAATATAATTTGTGCCTAATTAGTATATTATATGTCATTACTACCGCTTAGCGTTGTAAAATTTTTGAAGTTCGATCGATGAAGTTATTCTGTGACGCTTTATTAGATATTTTCTATCGGCTCGTCATTATTATGCAGGTACGTAATAATTTAGCTATCTCCCTGTTTATGCAAATACCGTATTGTGCTATTATTGGATTATTTTGCAAATCAAATTTCTCATTTATAATAGGTTGCTGTGAAATTGCATTGTAATCCAGTTAAGCTAATTTCATTCTATTCACATGTTTTACTGATTTGATTAGCGGTATGGCATTTGGAGGAGGTTCGAAGCAATGATATTTAAAAATATAGAAACGTCATGCCCTTACAAATGAACCAAAAAATCTGTTCCGAATAGAGCTACAACACACACACGTTTATCTTTTGTTTCACTACACCAATCACACTATATATAATAAATACACGTAGGCATTTTAACGTTGTCTGTCAAATCTCAAGCACTTCTAACAACAATAAAACTGCTTATCGTTTAGTACTGACAGAGCGACTACGAGCAGACGAGGTCAATTGACTGCTCTTACGATCTTCATCCTCGGCGCGCTAATGACATATCTAGCTCTTTTTTACTTATAATATCATTGGTTCGAAGCACAACAAGTATTATTTATTGGCCTGTAACTTTGTGCGTTAAAATTGTTCGCTTCTACTGAAGGGAAACTCGCGGGAAATCCGTTTGCCGGCGGACTTTTACTAATGACGTGGAAGGCTTGTGAAGTGTGTGAAACACCGTTACTTAGCGTGGTGGCTTATGACCGCAGGCATTCCTCATGAAAGAAACCGGGCCTTTTTATCGTCGAGAGAAAATCCGCAAAAGATACTTAGCTTCTTGTGAGCAGCCTGATTAATATGAGATTTTCATCCGTTTGTACCCCCTTAGTAGCAATTTGGCAATATGGTGAAGTGACGTAATCGCATCACTTTTTTGGCTATAGCGTCCGTTTTATTTGTTAACTTGAAAATAAGTCTTTACGTTAGTACGATTTTGCCTATTTTTGACCCCCCCTACCTCCATGAAAGGATACGTAAGACTTCTCGAACCCTCGCTTCCCCTTCTTACCTATGATTTATCTAGTTTTATAATGGAAAATTAAATACATTAAAATTCACAATTTGACGGAAAAAAGATTGTCTGAATTACCTCTCATGTTTAATGTCATAAGAATCCCATATTAAAATGTGTAAAAATGGGTACTTAAGTAAAGACTAAAATGTGTTAAATTTTTCGATAATACTTATAAAATATTAAGAATAAGAATGTCTTTAGCCCCCCCCCCCCCCCCCCGAAGTAAGGGCATGCAGAGATTTCGAGAACTATTTACGTAAGGGTCCCGAGGGGGGGCCCTCGGGACCCTTACGTAAATAATGTATGGCTCCTTAGAGCTACCTAGTTATGGATGTCAAACCAACCTGTGGCATTGTTTAAGACTCCATGACTGTATCCAGAGCCACGCCTCTCATCTGAAACAGTGAAGCGCGAATATAATTAATAGGTAACAAAATATCGGAAAATTAAATAAAAATGGCATCAGAGGGTTGACAGAGGGTACGGCGAGGGCCAAATTGACAATTATGCACATTTTCACACTTGAACCGATACGATTGAACTAATAACAGGTTGTGTGGTGTGAAGAATTTAGGTGTGGCCGAATTGAGAAGAAATCATTTTGATATATGTATACCTAAACAAAATATCTCAAATCATAAGGGTTCTTATTTTACATCGGAAATAAAAAACCGAAAGCCAGATAATTATTAACCCGTGTGTGGGTAAAAATTGATAGAGGGATGACTAGGGTACCTATGTATTATAATTCCTAATACGAATGTATTATAGAAAAATGTTATTATGTTTTCCACAAAAGATTTAACGCCATTGAATTTCACGAAAAATATATCTGGAATTGAAACTTAAAACCCTGTATGAGTAAATCAGCTTAATATCTGTACTTCAGTCGCCGACGAATCGTTTTAAAGGTCCATCATCTGATATTGATGTATCTTCTTATTTTCCATCAATCAGCTCAATGTCACATGTAACTTCGAAGACAAAACCAAAACTCCTTACGAAAGAGAGGTCGGGTCTGTCGACATACGATATAGGCGATAATGTGCCGCGAAAATGACGAAGATGACATTGCTTATTACCAATTGACACTGCACATTGTGTCACCTCTATTCCATTCGACGTAAAAGTTGTTATCGTGGACCGAGTTACAATTTAACGTGGTGCTACTTATAATGTCAACGCAAATTTAGAGATCCCATAGTAAGTTTTGGGAGACCCTACTGTACTTGATATATAGCTGAGTTTTGCTTGGCCGAGGGGTATGAGAGTGTTGTTAGATGTAAAGGCAAATGTAGCGAGCAGTGTTCGGTCAACTCGGCGATCCTATTACGATAGAGGATTCGATGTGCGAAACAATGGCTTCGCGTTTAGTTATGAATACGTTCGCTGGATTAGGGCGGCAGTCGGCGGCAGTCGGGCGAATCTGGAATGGTTCGGAATGAAATTTTCTAGGAAAATCTTTTTTGCTTTAGTACTGAAAGATGCATTAATTCAACTTATTTAGGTACAAAAATCAATAAATAAATAACCTTTTGAATTGCATCTACTTCTCCAGGAACAAACTGAATTTTAAGAATGTGTTGGGACTTGAGAAATAAAACAATCATTCCACTTCAGTCGTAAGTAATACCATCATTAATATTTCCTTCGTAATGGCCAATTATCTTTAGGTCATCAGGTGGAATGATTGTTTCTATATACTAATTTGTTACTTGATAAAAATATTTTTTTTACGTAGTCCTCTTTTGCTAATATTTTTCGTTGATCATCAAACGTTGGGACAATATCAGTCAAATTCCAATAGGAAGCCATTTGGAAATAACCTTCAAGTCATCAAAATTGAAAAACAATCGAATTTCTTCACACAAAATTTATTTATTAAATTTATCTTTCCAAAATGAAAATTACAGGACGCGTTTGATTTGAATTTTATTTAATTTACATATTTAGTAACATTCATAGTTTACTTTACTTATAACGAAATTCGTTTCCACAGTATTTACATAGTTACTTATTAAAAGAAATGAGAATCCCGTCGGCGCCGTCTATAACGTTGTCTATAATATTATATTATGTAGGTTCAATTTTTAGCTAATAATCTGTAGAGAGACTTCCACCACGGTGATTATTGCTTGTCTCTTCAACCTCAACGTTTTTCTACTTATAAGTGTAATTGAAGAATTTGTAGTTAAGCGTACGAGCAGTACTGAGTACGGTGTATCTGTATATAGTATATGTGCGTTGCTCGGAACGCGCTTTTAAATGGAGTTACCTATACTTCTGTCCGTATCTTTTTTGTTCTAATGTCTCAAAGGTGTACCAACTTTTTACGCACACCTGGATCGTTATTCTCTTGTTCCACCAGTCGAGCTGTAATAAAATCAATGGGTGTTCCTTCCCGGACTATAAATTAAATTTCTCCCCGGTGTCGCTCCTGACGTAATCCTGAAGTAAAACAGTAGCGGCGCTGACCGTAAATCATGCCGGGAATCGAACGCAGGCCCCGGGACCCGCACTAACTCACCCCGGAGCCATCCTCGAGACCTGCTCTTCCACTCAGCCGACTGCGGTGGATGTGGCATTTATATTGTTTTCATTTATCGGCAACGCTCGCTTGAAGCAATCTGTGGTAAACTGTCCCATCAGCCGTTCATAACAGGGTAAGGATTTTGTTTAAAAGTTTGCGCCTTGGGATAAATTCATCGGCAATTTTCGCGGCGGCGCGGCGGCAATCGGTAACAAAAATGTAAAAATTATTAGGTATATGTCGGGAATAGGTGGTCTAGAAATATTGTAATAGACTAATAGACTATCCAGAATAATAGTTTAAATAATTTTAGTCAACAAATAATTTTTACATACAGGATACCACAGCAGGTTAGGGAACATACCAAAACCACGTAACCTATTTTTTCCAACTTTTTACCCCCCTCCCCCCCCTTCGTGACCATCCGTAGTATATGAGAAGACCCCCCCCCCTCCCCCCTAGTTTTCACGTCGTAATTGATAAATACGGTTTTCAATACTTTTTTGCAAAAACAAAGTTAAAAAATAATAATTTTGCTTATATTTGACGACTTTGTGGCGCAATGGTTGCTAAAATATTGACTACGTGACAAAAACCTAAACCCCCCCCCCTCCCCTCTGTGACCAATCGTGGTGTTTTGAAGACCCCCCTCCCCCCCCTAAATGAGGCACGTGGTTTTGGTATGTTCCCTTACAGACGTTGATATGCGACTCAATGAGATAATCAATCACTGATAGGATGCGGAGAAGTTGGATTTACATCGCCGCGGTGCGGCATTCAGGATATCAACCATAATTCACACGTCGCATTGCACACTCATCCATCCCGGGTTCACAACTTACTCGCGCCTCTCGCACTAATTAAAACCCACGTGATCAATCCACTAATCGTTGGCACCATCCTTGAACCATCACAGCCGCTCCAGTGCTACTCTTCGCAAGAGGTATGACTGGGTATAGAAAACAGTCCACATGCACTTCTCGATGGCTCCGGCAAACCGCGCGACTTACTGGTCTGGACTGTACTACCTGCTCGATCGCAGTCCACCAGTACACACAGTACTCAGTTCTCTCCTTTACTAATGAATGCAGCATCATTGGAAAATTTAGAAATCGTGCTCCCGTTTCGTGACTCTGCGTTTGGGACGCGTGGACAAAAAATAAATTACCGGCGGCGCGGCGGGCCGGCGGGCGCGGCGGGAGTGGCGGGCCGGCGGGCGGCGCGGCGGGCCGGCTGATTTACGCCGCGCGCTCACGTTGCTTTTTGTCGCACCTCGCTCCGCCATTACCACCTATTGCCCATTAAACCGAGCCCACACGCTCCACTGCCCGGACACCGCACAAAGGCGAAATGTCTTACAACTTCCATTTGATGTCATACCGTTACCCGCCGATACCATGTAATGTGTGTCTCCTCGTTACGGCGGAATTTTCAAGGCGAATATCGGCTTTCACGGCGCGATTCTTTTGTGTAATGGTCTCGTTGAAGCACTTTAATGATGAAGTGAACGTAACTAACATGTTTGAGCGCAATATTATTCAATATTCGCGCGCGGGAAATATGCAAATGCAATGTACACAAAACATTTTAACGTTGTTAATTTCCAGCTGCAGGTTTTATGAGAGCTATGTTTAGTGAGCAGGTATTTAGTATAAAACAATTGTTTGTTTTATAATAAAGTGATTTTAAATATGATGAAATAGAATAGTTGAAAAAAATTTTAAACGATGTTTGACGGGATTTATTGGGCAATGAAAAGCTTTCTACTCTTGGAAAGATCACCAAATATCTTGGGCATTGGCCACTGGCCAGTGGTTTCTACCGGCGTGAGTCACTAACTATCAACAATATCATTAAACAACTAGTTGCCGAGTTTTAATTATTGTAGTGCATGTTTCCTTTGTGGGAGGGAAGGAGGTGCCACACATGTTTGAGCCTTATCTTTGGGTGGTTCATGGAATCCAAAGCTAAAGTAGCTGCTAGAAAGCTTGGAATCTTAGCAAAGCAAATAAAATTTCAGTGAATTATAATACCTTTTTGTCTTGCTGGGAGATAAGTTTTGGCTTGCATCATCAGAAATCTGCAAACAAAGGAGAAAATACAGGATGTACAACAATTACGTAAAAATAATACAATAATAATCATGATTGCTTTCATAATACGTGGTTCAGAACAAGAGAAAAATAATCGAAAAATCCAATCGGATTGGAAGGGGCTTTTCGCATGTAATCCGTTGAGACGCTCTCGCGGCTCGAGTGACCAAATGACTACGGTACTCCACGGGACAAGTTCACATGAGTAGATGCGGTCACCAATTTTGTAACGATCTCGCACATAAACAATTTAGATTGGGTACGTCTTATTTTTTTAAAATAATGAAAAGTTACACCGTGAGTTGTTGTATCATATTGTATTAGTGTATCAGCTGCAGTGTTCGAAAGTCAAGGTACAAGGTAACTAAACGCCATAACTCGTTGTGCGTGAGCAACACTTACCTCAGTGATTAATTTCAATAGTCTAACCAAAACATCGATGTAAAATAAATGTGATTTAATCTCCACACCTTCTATAGTAAAATGACTTTTGAAAAGTAAGGAATATTCTTGAATATGAAGTCGAAATGTCGATATCTCACTATTTTCAATTAATCTTTAATACGAGTACTAAAGTTAAGAGGTTTCGTATCTTACGTTAGCTTCCCACTAGTTAGCAGTTAGTAGTTCTTACGTTAGTTCCTCGTTAGTCCGATCGTTGAACTAGTGGGAATTATGATGTAAAATATAGAACAAATTTTCATACTCCAGAAACGGGCTGTTACGGCTATTTATAAACTTAAGTCTCGGGAATCTTTGCGTGAAAAGTTCAAGGAAATAGGTATACTTACAGTAGCTTCTCAGTATATCTTTAACAATGTAGTTTTTATACAGAAGAATATAAACGCGTATAAACAAAATTTTGATATTAATAATCGCCAAACGAAAAGAATGCATCAATTAGTTACGCCTTCGTTCCGCCTAAGTAAAGTGCAGCGATCTTTCATAGGGCTTGGTATAAATTTCTATAATAAAATCCCAAAATTAATACGCCAATAGAAACTTTCAAAAAACGTGTAAAGAAACAATTGTTAGGCAAGGGATATTATAGTGGAGACGAGTATTTAAATGAAAAAGACGCATGGAAATGACCAGCTCTGCAACCAGTTCCGTTCAGAATAGTAAATACTTTTGTATTATTATCTTTTTTGTAATATTTTTTTAAAAGATGTGCTGAGGAGTTTCTTTAGGCTTTTCTTCTCCTCCACGACAAAGCACCGCGCGATTTTTTTCTGACGATTTTTAAATCGCATTCTGAATCATAAATCAACACAATTTTTTTTTCACTAGTACGTGCAGCTTCATACAATTTCCATATGTCACAGAATTTTGCGGTAAATCTCGCGGTAAAAAATCGCAATGCGTGTTAAGCCTTAAATGCCGATATATTTGTAATTACCTGCTTTGTACTTCATCATCAATTGAGAGAACTTTTCACGATGACGACGGCAATTTACGGTTAATTTTCATTTACATAAACATTATTATTAAGTCCATCTCGTTATAAGTCATGCAAACAATGACATTCTGTTGTAACATGACAAAATTTATGATTACAGAATTGAGTTCTGGAGGTCTTTGATTATCGTGGACACACATACCACATCTGTAAAAGCTAAGTATACACAATCTGGAAAAGCTTATGATTACCGGTAAGATCGAAGGAAAGAGCCTAGAGGATGAAGCCCAATACGTTGGTCCGATCAAATCCGGACATCTCTCGGTACTACTTTCCACAATGCTCTAAAAGGCACCGAAAACCGTAACAAGTGGAGAGATGTAACGAGGAAAGTGCTTAGTGGTAGTCACGACCCTCAGCACTGAGGAAACTGACCTATAGAGAGAGAGAGATTGTCGTGGCCTTTGACATAATTATAGAAATGCACATCATCAAACATCCCATTACATATTATTATTCGCGATGTCAGTTTGATACGGAACTCTTGAAACTCGTCCCAGAACTTACACGCGCACGATAATAATAAGCATGTTAAGAGGACGTGACCTATTTCGTTTGTCGGCTGTCACGTGAGTAATTCAATTATACGATGAAAAGGCGATTCAGGCGTTGGTAATTATCTTCCTGTAACCGGAACTGCCTTGATCAATACCCTCGAGGCACGGAGCCTGTTGTCTTCAGGTGTACGACCTGCTGGGATCGGGAGCAAATAAGACATTTTGATAATTAATTACTTAAATTAATTTTGATAATTAACCTTGTGATGTGTCCACACGTCCACACGTGACGCAAGATAATTATATACGCATTGAAATCGGAAACCAAAAAACCAAGTAGGTACAAGGAAATTCTCTGGGTAAAACATTTAAAGTAATACATAAGCGAAAAATTATTAATTACTAAGATGTATTTAACTATAAGTACAAAGTTTCCAGGCCATCATGAAATTCCGCAAATACTTAGGTGTTACATAAACGAGGTTAAGTTGGCTTTAAACTGTAATAGTGAAGTTGCAAGCCGCTGGCAGCTCGCAGGTCTCCAGAGACGTTGACCTGACACTAAAGTTAGTTTGACATTTGATCCACGGTAAGTACAATAGATATTAGCCACTCCGCACTGTTGTTGGCCAAATTAATAGAAGGAAACGACAGTTGACAGATATTTCTATAAACTTTTACCGTAATGGAGAATGTTCTGAAATCTTTTCTGCTATAAACACTGGCGTTTCTGAATAGTAAAGTGTAGAAAACTTCTGCTATGTGCTCTGCTATATGACCTGACAACGAGCTGCCATTAGAAATATTCTTACGGTGCCATGGTACTAAGATATGGGACTATATTAAAAAAGAACATAAACGTGTACTTATGTACGCGCGTGAGAAGTTATACTTCTTTAGCATAAAAAATAAATAAAAAAAACAATTTCAAAAAAACCATTTCAAAAAAATTTCAAAAGATTTTCAAAAAATAATATTAAAAAAACAATATTAAAAAAACTGTATTAAAAAAAACTGACTAAACTGAAAACTGTATTAAAGAAAGGTCCTCGAATGGCGCCCGCGTCTCGGAAAGCGGAGTACAGGGCGCCCCCCGACAAGATGGACCGACGACCTGAAGAAGACAGCGGGCATCCGCTGGATTCAGAAGGCTCAGGACCGGTCAGAGTGGCGCAAGTTAGGGGAGGCCTATGTCCAGCAGTGGACCTCCAAGGGCTGATGGATGGATGATGGATGGATGGATGATTAAAAAAAACAATATTAAAAAACAATATTGAAAAAACAATATTAAAAAACAATATTTAAAAAAAACGTTTTTCGTCACGCGCCTAAAGAAGTATAACTTCAAAAATAGAATACTTTACTTACAACATACCATTCAACGTGAGATAAACTGATCAAGAACATCACAATCACGTTTCCAGTTGCAAACGGTGACCTCAACAAAACGACAAAGTTGTAAATGAGAAAAGATTTAAAAACAGGAACACGAGAGTTACTAACTTGAGTCCCTCGGGAAGAAGTCCTCGGTGAGACCAACAGGGACCAAGTTACGCTGGTCGTACCCAAGTTGCCGTCTGTGTCACTGATTACAATGCGCTGTGTGTGGTATACGACGTATGTACGTTCTCCACGTTAATTGAACTACTAAAGCTGTTAATAGTCTTTAATGGAGGGGTAATTCATTTCTACATAATCGTCCATTAAAACTGCTAGTGTTAAATTTATTGTTGATTATATAATGTAATTTTTAGATTTTTTGAGAGAATACAATCCATTTTATGGTAAGCAATCAACGCCATTCATTGACTTTTGTTTCACTAGAGATGTTATGAAGGCGAAATCCGCAAATAGAAAGCGAGGACCCGCTTTTCAACTAGAACTTTCTGTGGCCTTAACACTTATTTTATAGTATACTTGAAAGTAGGTAGGTATACTATTTTTACAAGCGAAGCAAGGTAGGCGCGCTAGTTACAAAGAACACCTGGTGCGTCCCAGCTGGGTGCTGCGCTAAAAAGTTAAAGTTGCTTCATCTAAATAAACTATTATACCGAGTGAACTCGCGGTCGCTGCGGCGCCGCACCTGTGCCGGCCGACATTAAACTAGTATTAGGGCTCCGCTGAACCCAACTTTACTACGGTTTTTATTCAAATCCACCTTTTTATATCAAAACGCTTGCTTACAATGTTGCACTTATCTTGATGCACTTTTGTAAAAATAATAATTGTGTCTTGTATTTTCTTTATTTTCGTCTCAAGAGCTTTTCTTCAAAGTTGTCTACCACCAAGTTGAAGACACCTGTACCCAAGCTCGATCAAGATCTGCAGGGCAACTAATAGGAGATCGAGTAAGAATTGTGTAATAAGTGTTTGGCTCTAACCATTTTCTTGCACGAATCAATCTAATAAAGAAGTATCATCTAGGCCTGAGGAGGAGCAAGCCTATTCCAGTTAATAATAAACAAACCACATCAGGTAATGAAGAATACAGAGTCCGCTTATCATTTCTTTAGCGATGATTATAAAAGTAATGAGATAAAATTATTTTGCGTGTGAGTATTATTTTGGAGTGCAAGGATGTGTTACCAAGAAATGTACTGGCAACCTGTAAAACTACAAAAATGTGTTCAAATTGTTATTTCGCGCAACACGAGCATACAATGTTAGTCGAAGCAATTGTGCACACCTGCGCAGCTTAAAAAACTATTAAGGCCGGATAGGCCGTTCTTCGCCGAGCAATATGTATGTGTAGTGATTAATAGGTTCCAAAGTTGTCTGCAGTGCGGTCTGTTTCGATCTTGAACGATCTTCAAAGTTATGCAACTTCAAGTATTTAAAATTGAATTGATTGAATCCATTTGTGATGCTGATGACAGATGATATCGTAATTCGCTTGGACGCGTCTATATTTAGAGGGTATAGTGTGTTACTTGGTATGTGATAGTCATTAAGTCTTGAAGGTCTGAGTTAAAGTTGTGCCATTCTCCAGAAAGACTGCTGAAGTAGTCTTCACAATTGGTTGAAATGACGTGACTTTGAAGTTCTTAAAACTTCTACGAGAACAGAAACAATTTGGTAATTTGAAGTACAAAACTTTAGTTAACTCGTACTCTACTTACTTGAAGTAAACCTTCAAACTTTATTTTACATTGATAAAACTTTTACCCGTAGCGTCGATGGTCGAAATATCGGTGAACAAACCCAGACCGATGGACTATTATTACCACGGATTTACATGGTACAAGTAGTAATGGGCCTTAGTGAAAAACTTTAATGCAGGAAATTTACTCTTCATTTGCAGTCACTAGGCCGAGAATTTATACTTTGGGAAAGGGACACAATCTACAAGTTTCAACAGAATTTTACTGGAGCTCGTTGAAGCAATAAAACGGACTGCACCCAAAAAGGCACATGGAGACGATGGTCTATCTGGGGACATAATTATGTGGTAGAGCAGTTCTAAATTATGAATGCTGTTATGATCACATCCCGGCCATCCCGGCGGAGAGCGGGCAGTGGACAAACAACCCGCGGCCGAAGTTGGTCGGCGCGGCGGAAGACCTCGCTTTTTGTCTACAATCGGTCGCGAGCGCTTTTAGGGTTCCGAAATAAAATCGAAACCCTTATGGTTTCGTCATGTCCGTCCGTCCGTCGGTCTGCCTGTCTGTTCGTCCGTTTGTCCGTCCGTCTGTCTGTCTGTCCGAACCAAAGCGCCGAGAACCTTAGTGCGAGATAGGTGTAATTTGGCATGGATATACTCGTACATATTTATGAAAACTCCAGAATCGTAGAATAAAATATCGAAAAACATTTTTGTTCATGGTACCTCCCCTACAGGTAACGTGAGGATGATTTTTTTTATTCATCGCGTACTCTGTAATATGGAGTATCGTTGAAAAGATCTTTCACAAATACTATGGGTCTTGTAAGACCATATTTGTAATTAGGGGTCCGTTTGCGAAATATATGGCTTTAAAGTGCAAATTTTGGTTAGAGTCAAGTTCAGGGGGGGGGGGGCTCTGCCGGCTAAACGGAGTTGTTCATGTGAAAAATTGTCAAAATAGGTTAAATGATGAATTTACAAGGAAAACTATCACGGCTATGTTAGAATAACTAGTTAATGATTAAAACTTACTACTTCGGAACCCTACATTGCGCGTGGCCTGACACGCACTTGCCCGGTTTTTAAACCAAGTCAACGGTCGGTGGGATAAGTCTATAGATGTAGCTGTTTTAGGAAAAGAGTATAATAAGTTTTTTCTTTCAAGTCCAGGTTTTTATTTAGAATTGGATTGGTTTACTCTTCAACTCTTACTCTTTCTAGCTCATTGATATTGAAAAAAAAGATCACAAGATTTTTTTAAATAATAGAAGTTAATTTTGACTTAGACGTCGGTATGTAAATCTTTTTCCAAATTACAATTTAGAAAAAGATTTAATTATTATATCCTAAAGCGTTTAGGCTCTTAGAGTCAATTGTTGGTCATAAAAAAAATTACGTGTCCAACCCTGACTTTCATCCTGGAGTCTGTCGTCACTAGACTCTACCATTCGGTCGAAGCTCTCGAATACACGATGGGTTTTTTTACGTGTTTCAATTACTATTCGGGAGACTCAATCCTCGATCATTACCAGTTACCATTAGGGGAGTCGTCTGTTTGTGTGTTGGCTATAATGTTGCACAGATACCATAAGGCACAAAATAAAGCCAAGCAAGGATAGTTTTGAAAAGTAAGTCTATTGGATGCCAATATTTTATCATCGGTCCATGGAGGCATGAATCGCTGTCGGTTGTACCTTGCTGCTAGACCAGGAGTCGGTGAGTCCAGCATCCAGCGGCCAGGTGCAAACTTGTGCACTTGTTTGGCACTTTGTTGAATTTATTCCGAGCAGCGACGGGTTAATACAGCCTCGGACACGCCGCCACGTGACCTGTCCCGCGCTCCGCTACACCATCTAACTAGATAATGGACTCTCCGGCTTTACTGACAACGAACGGCTTTAGTGATAACAAACAGCTCAGCTGACAACGAAAAAATTTATTCTACTAATTGTACTTGTTTGTGATTTATGGCAGTATATTTGTGTCTTATAAAAGATAATTACTGTATTAACATTACTTATGAAGTTTAATTATTGGATGCCTTTTTTGAAGTTAAATTCAGAAGTACTAAGTGGATAGTTAAAAATAATGTTGATTAACTTTGCTCATCGTAAAATTAAAGCTTTGTTTTGTTCTTTTTTAATGAATGTTGCAAATAATATGTATAATTATTAGTTATTACACAATAAAATATTACTTAGCATAAAGTGATAACTAGGTATTTACGTTAGTAAGCTTTTATCAACCCTATAAAGAAGATAACATATAAAATAAACAAATATAATTCTCATTTGATATCTAGGCACTATAGACGGATCTGAAAAATGTTTAATATTTTCAAATGATATTCAAAATAAAACGTGCCTATCGAACATGCTCCGTAACCTTCCGAAACAAAATGAAGACTTGAATTGTTTCTTAAACCGTTTCGGGTAAACGATCCTCTGTATTCCAAGTTGTCCTTTCAATATAGAAACGCAAACATGTAGCTTAGCATTACATAACTGTCAATAGCAAATCCTAAACGGCACGGTTACTTCGCTGTTTACTGTGCAGTGACCGGGACGTTGTTTCGAGAGCAGTAAGGTAGGTTTTCGTATGATTCCATTTTACGTAAAGTTGGTAATATAGAGGAAATTAAATCACTAAGAATGGAAGCAACCCGTGCTCTGGCATAATATGATCGCCGGCGCCGAGAGCAGATTGGACCGTTATATCGGACCTTTTTGCTTTGAAGCCCCTCGGATAAATACTTGGGATAATATTTTTACATTATTAACAAGCCCTCATTGATTTTGGCGGGATTACGTTGTATTAAGTTAGTTTAATTAACTCGAACCCGCCGCACGTGCCCGCTCCCTTGAGTCTACGTCTACACTTGTCATTTGGAAACTTGTGTAATTCAAGTCCGGTGGCCCGGAATAGGCCCTAAAACTTAAAGTTACATAAAGAAATTTTATGGAAATGTAAGCTTTAAAACTAATTGACCAGACTGTTGTTAATCTGCACTGTATTAAAAAAATATCGTATTCCTCCTCACCTCACATTTCAGTAGCACTTGACAGCAGATAGTACAAGAATTTTTTTTTCTTCTTTCTTGACCACCAACGCAACGGGGAGATCTTGACAATACGAGAAGACAATAAACATGCTATCAGGAGCTGTGGATGACTACGCTATACTAATACTATACTATACTTTTCTGTTTCAACGGATCATAGCAACGAACGTAGCAATAATATTCAAATTACCTATAAGCCCGTCACAAACGCTTAAATTTTCGAATAAAAAAGCTAAGAAGTAAAAATCTATTTAAAAACACTACTATCAAAAATCAATTCAAAATTCTTTATTCATGTAGGTACAGCACCATTAATACAGTTATGCACGTAATTTTTTTAATCTATCATGAATTTTGTAAAAAATCTGAAGTCAATCCATCTTTTCGAGTTCTAGCACAAACATACAGAGTTGAGTTTGTATACATAGATTGTAATTTTAGACGAACTCTGGTTTAAATCCTCGAGTGTCGCGCGACTAACGTCGGCTTGAGGAATTAATTGTAACAGTAATTTCCACGTTCTAGGTGTTTGGAGATTCATGACGTCACGTCCCAGGCAGCTGCGGGAGACACGAGCCAAGAGTTACATCTTTGGAAGGAATATATTAGAGGGAGGAATATTTGCAGTGATTAATAATGGTGAGAAATTATTAAAGTTCTTCCTGCCCTAACATAAATCAGGTACCTACTACCTCAATGGTCTTGACGGACACTACTTAATATAATCTAAAGTTTTAACAAAAAAAAACGACTTCAAATGAAGTACATCCTTTCCAATAATAATAAAAAAGAATCCTCAAAATCAATTGGCGTGATATTGAGTTACTCGTCCATTTGTCGCGCACATACTTAAGGCTTATATGTTTTTCTCATGGTTGCCATTGTCAGATCACGATAAAATTTAAATGGGACCACATAATAAGTACCAGCTTGCGATTAATGGTAGTTCAGTAAAGAGGTCAGTAATTAAAGTTTAACTACCACTAACCCCTCCACTGCAACGCACTGGAGCAGCATGGCGGAGTATGCTCTAGGCCTTCTCAAGAGGAGAGACCCATGCCCAGTAGTAGGCCTTTAATGGGTTGAAGCCAATTAACGTTCAGATTGTTTGTATTGTATTTATCGTTTATAAAATAGAAAAAAAAAGAAAATGTGTGCAATTCACACGTGGTAGAAGTGAAACTTTCCAAAATTTTGGTTTCAAGATAATGAGATGAAAAAGCAATAAATCGAATCTTCTACATTGTTCCTCGCGCCATCTATGAATACAACTTAGCACTTTTTAAAAATCTATCTAGCAATAAAACGAATCTTCTATCTTACTCCTCACGCCATCTATGAATACAACTTAGCACTTTTTAAAAATCTATCTAGCAATAAAACGAATCTTCTATCTTATTCCTCGCGCCATCTATGAATACAACTTAGCATTTTTACTGTCTGTATAATCGGTCGGTCGATCGACAGATATTAAACAACGAAAATGAAATTCTTATTTTTTGTTGATAAATTCTTTGAAAATATTTAAAAGAGCATTTGAAAGTATTTAAAAACAGTATAAAAATAAAATTAAAAAAAAAGAAATACTGAGAGACGCGAACCTGCGCATCAGGTATTGTGTATCTACGTCCTGACCATTGAGCTACGGAGAAGTTAAATTCAAAGACGAAATTAGCGGTTATATTATCTTACCTGTCGTTTTTCCGTTGCATCCGGTTTGAAATCACTAACTGTTCGCGCGAACCAGCCGCGCGGGCCATCGTGGCTACAGCTGAGGCGCGGGCGCCGGGCAGCCATCGCCATTCTCCCTCCACTCGACCTACGACGGCCACCGCGGCAGCACACTAATCGCGATTGCGTTGTACTTGTTCGGAACAATAGTAAATTCTTATATACAGTCCGCTCTTATTATTTACCTAAGCCCTAGACCACCTTTGGGCACTAACATTTTTGGTCCTTCGTCCGTCAATTAAAAAGTGAAGCAGTAGCCCGAAAAGAAGAATAAATAATCGTTTTGAAGAGTATATCGGATCGGCGTTATTGGACTTCGTGCACATTGCCGCGTCATCTGCGCTGCGAGGTTGAAGTCGTCTACACATCGTGGGAAGCGAGAAGAATTGGTTAAGGCGTCGTGAGTCGTTCCAATTAATTTCCCTCTTATCTTATCCAAAAATTTTCAAATCTATGCCAATTTGGTACTCCAATTTTTTTACCTTTTTTCGCCAATATTTAATCAAGTGCTATAAACATTTCCTCATAGTCTTGCACCATATCTATACCTGCTATTAGCACCTTTTTGTTCATTAATTACTTGCTTTGTGCGTTGCATTGTTATCTCGCACGCGTAGCGCGCGCGCCGGCCGTTTGACCGACGTAGCGTAGTGAAGGTCATTGCCCGAGCCGTGCATTCTTTCGTTGCAATTAGCAAAACATCTGGTATTTTTTCATTCATAATAAATTTTTTTCTCTTTCACGCATTCATTCAAGCTAATATTTAAGAATGGCTGAACTGAAACTCATTAAGAAACGCTCGTCATTGAAATCAAAGATTACTATATTCACGAACTATCTTTCCATACTTACTTAATAGCTGCGCTTCCTTATCCAATTTACAACGTTTGGATTTGGAGGGACGTTTTAATAAATACGATGCCCTATACGATGAATTCGATGAATTACAGACCGAGATTGAGATGTTATCGGAAGATCCAGACGAGGCGTATGCAGAGCGAGCCCAGTTCGAGGAGCAGTACTACGCTCAGACAGCCCTGGCGCGCAGCCTGCTGGCCGACAACCAGCCTCGAGACGGTCCGGGCTCGATACCAGGCTCAGCATCAGGTGGGACAGACAGAAATAATTTTGTACGATTACCTAAGATTGATTTGCCCCATTTTGATGGTAGCTATCAGTATTGGCTTGAGTTTAGAGATACTTTCATTTCATTAATTCATAAAAACGATTGTATCGATCCCATAAATAAATTTCACTATCTTCGTGCGTCTTTGAAAGGTAGTGCCGCAATTGTCATTAAAAACATCAATTTTAGTGGTGAAAATTATCAAATCGCGTGGGATTTATTGTGCGAGCGATACAATAATAACCGCATACTCGTTCATAATCATGTACAGGCGTTGTTTAGCGTAGAACCGGTTCTTAAAGAATCGAGTAGATGCTTGCGTAATTTAATAGACGTAACAAATAAAAACATTAGAGCGTTAACTACATTAAATCAACCGACAAAGTATTGGGATACACTAATTATTTATATGATGTCTACCAAACTAGATATAACTACTAGTCGTCATTGGCAAGAATATCGCAATACTTTGACAGATGAGCCTTCTTTAAATCAATTTTCAACATTCATTACAAATAGAATTGAACTTTTAGAATCATTAGAAAATCATAATCATCAAATTCACAATCACAATCATAAAAATAAAGCCGAATTAAGCAGACCTAAAAGTTTTGTAATCGAATCAACATATTCATGCCCATTATGTTTTAAAAAGCATTTTCTATATACATGTGAAACATTTAGAAAACTATCCATTGAGGATCGCCTTGAAAAAGCCAAAAACTTAAAGGTTTGCCTGAATTGCTTGCGTCCAGGTCATTTTCATCAAAAATGTAAATTGTCCCATTGCAAATATTGTAAATATAAGCATAACACGCTTTTGCACTTAGAATCGAATCAAAACCCCATTTCAAACTCCATCATCACCCCGTCTTCATCTTCATCTCATGATAATGTTGTTTTATCATCCAATGCTGTGCAGCCTACTGTGTTTTCCGTCTTACTTTCCACAGCTCTGGTGCAAGTCGTGGACAACATGGGTAAGAAGACCACGGCCAGGGTCTTATTGGATAACGGAAGTACAACCAATTTTATTACTGCCAGCTTATGCAACTCGCTAGGGTTGTCAAAAGGGGAGGCGAGCTCTACGGTGACAGGTATCAATAATCAGACCTCTTATAGTGCACAGTCTTGTAATCTCACAATTGAGTCTTTTTGCCGTGACTATAGAGTTAATATAGAATGTCTAGTTTTACCTGAAATAACCAAGCTTTTGCCGTCGCGTTTAATAAACAAAAATAGTATTCATATTCCTAAGGGTTTACAACTTGCTGACCCGTCTTACAATATTCCGTCGGCTATTGACATTTTGATAGGGGCAGACTTATTCTGGTCCCTCTTAGAAAATAATGTCATCGACTTAGGTAAAAATCAACCAAAATTATGCGAAACCAAATTAGGGTGGATTGTGTCAGGCAATATTGGGCATAATTCATTTCTATCTTCTTCACACAATTGTAATTTTACACAAGGTTCTACCAATTCTGATCTAACGAGGTTTTGGGAATTAGACACCATCTCGCCTTCACATTCTCTTTCACCTGAAGAGAAGGCGTGTGAAGACAGTTTTTATGCCAATACTGTCCGTCAGGATGATGGTCGTTTCGTGGTCACAATGCCTTTCAAACATGATCCCAGTTTGTTAGGGGATTCGTTCGAAATGGCTAAGCGACGTTTTTTCTCGTTGGAACGACGTCGACAACGTAATCCTGAATTAAATGACGGTTACGTAGCCTTTATGCGTGAGTACGAACATCTAGGACACATGACAGAGGACACTACATCTGATGTTTTGGATAACACATCATTCATCATTCATCGTTTCGCATCTATTGGAAGTGGACGTGCATTAGATTTAACTAGGGTAGACTTCGTTAAATATCATTAGAGTTAATACCAAATCTCGATCTTCGGGCATTACAGTAAGTGCTAATTTCGTGTGAAGTGTGTAGTGAACTGCACGAGTGGATTACGTGAACTGGACGCGTGTCATTCCTTCTCGCTTTGGCACTGCATTTGTGAAAGGATTCGCGACCATCTTGCTTGACATCAACGTATTGCTCACCTTGTTGCACTTTACCGCAAGCGATAAGAATGTCGCTGTCTAGCACGCCGCCCAGTCAATCAAAATCGTATCCAGACTTAAGTGCTTCAGGCGAAAAAATTTTTATAAGTACACGTAAGCGGAGCAAACCAGAGCAAAAGGACCCTGATATAAGTACTATGCTGCTGGAATACGGATCGGATGGTCTACAGGAGCTACTTGAGAACACGATGAAAAAGGTAATTACATCAGAAATATCACAAATAACCGAGTCGCTTAAGAGCATCACGACTACAATTACTGCGATTGCTAATGACAATGCCACTATTAAAGAATCATTAAAGCAAGTAAACGGCAGATTATCGGACATTGACAAATCATTAAACTACACAGAAGAGCGACAGAATGCATTTGATTGCCGTCTCAATACGTTGGAGGAGGGGTACGCTCAGTTTACACAGCACGACACACAGATTCAGGCGATTAACACAGCAATAACAGCCATGGAACAACAGGCGAGACAATGCAACATGGAAATATCCAATCTGCCAGAAAAAAAGATGGAGAATCTTTTGTCTTGTTTTGAACGGCTAAGTAATGAGATAAATTACCCTGTTGCATCATCGAATATTGTGTCAATCCACCGTGTACCGCACGCAGACAGACAGAATCCGCGCCCAAAAAATATAATTGTCAAGTTTACAACTAGAGTACTGCGTGACAATTTCATCGCTGCTTTTCGTGCAAAAAAAGGTATAGACTCAAACAAACTTGGTATTGCCGGTCAATCCTACACGATATATTGTAATGAACACCTAACACTAGCTAATAAAATGTTATTTCGTGAATGTCGTCAATTGGCTCAAAAGAAATTGTATAAGTTTGTATGGGTTAAGCATGGAACCATCCTTGTGCGTAAATGTGAGACGTCTCCTGTTATTGCAATCAGACAAAAACAGGATCTGTCAAAGATTACATAATTACAGCGATAGTAGGACTATGGTATTATTACTTGTACGGGAGCCCGTTCATTTTTGTAGCATGTTATTATCAATGCTATGTACTTATTTATTATGTCTGTTACTGTGTATAACTTGTAAAGTAGACTACTGTAATCTGAAGTCAACTATTTTACGTCAGTCTTACTATCTTAATGACATAATACTTTGCGCTGCTATTACGTGTCTTAACTTCTATAATAATTTAAGTGTATTCCATTTAAAAATTGTGATTAATACGTATATATTGCTTAACCTGCATTATTATGGGTAAACATGTACCACAGCATGTACTATCTTTATATTATCAGAACTGTAGGGGCTTGAACACGAAATTGAACAATATTTACATGAACATATTACAACATAATTACGACATTATTATTTTAACCGAAACATGGTTACAGGAACGAATAGCCGATAATTGTTTTGTTGATGCGAGGTACCGTGTATTCCGCAGTGACAGGCAACTTGAGCGGTGTGGCAAGTGCGACGGGGGCGGGGTGGCAGTGCTCGCGAGGCGCGAGCTGGCCGTGTCGATGCGCGTGCTGCCGCCCGCGGCCGCCGCGACCCCTCCCCCGCCGCTCATGGAATTTATTGTGCTGGAACTGCGTGCTCGTAATTATTGTTGCATTATTAGTGCTGCGTATCTGCCTCCCAACCTTAACTCGGAAGTGTACTCTATTTATTTCGACTATATATCACACATTATAAATTCCCCGGATGTTAATGACTTTGTTGTGGCGGGAGATTTTAATTTACCTACTTTAGAGTGGACAGAACACAATTCGTTCTTACAACCGGTTATTCGACCCAATTATTGCCTGGCTAATAAACATCTAATAAATTTTCTATCACTTTGTGGTGGCTATCAAATGAATATTTTTAAAAATAACAAAGATAGGTTACTTGATTTATTTATCACGAATCTTCCAAGCTGTAAATCATTACTGGCGCCAGTATCACTGGTGCCCTTAGATAAATGTCACCCGGCTTTCTATATTCTTGCACCCCTTAACGACATGGATACGCCTTTACAAACTAAGCCTCGCACAGTGTATAACTATAAATTAGCTGATTTTTCAAAAATTAACATAGACTTACAAAACAGTGATTGGTGCGAGGTATATAATTGTAACGACGTTGAAAGTGCGGTGACAGCTTTCTATGAAATAATTTATCGTATCATAAGAATACATATTCCTACTAAAATTGTAAACCTCTCTCGATACCCAGTATGGTTCTCCCCTGCGCTTGTACATATTTTCAAAAATAAAAACAAGTCATGGGTAAAATGGAAAAAATATGGTAATTTAACAGATGAAAGTGAGTTTTCTATGTATCGAGAGAGATTTAAAACAGCATCTCATAAGTGTTATCGTAAATATATTAATTCTGTTGAACATAGTATTAATAACAATATAAAGTTTTTCTGGACATACATTAATAACCAAAAAAATAAACCAGATATTCCAGAGTCTATGCACTACAAAAGTACAGCTTCTAATGACCCAGAAGGAATATGTAATTTATTTTCAAAATTTTTTTGTTCAATCTTTGAAAAATCTGACCTAAGTGTAGACTTTGATGATAATAATATCTCCGATATAAATCAAGCGTCTGATCTTCTGATAAGTAGTGTCTTCTTGAGTAAAGATGATGTTTTGAAAGGTCTTCGCACGCTAGACCCTACAAAGGGCTCGGGCGTCGACAATATACCTTCTGTATTTCTGAAAAATACAGCTGAATCACTCTTTGAACCACTACATTATCTCTTTAATCGCAGTTTGCATGATGGAATATTTCCCTCCATTTGGAAATCAGCCCGGATTGTGCCAGTGCACAAAAGTGGTTCTAAGACCGACATTGAAAACTACCGGCCTATTTCAATTTTACCGGCTTTGTCAAAGCTTTTCGAAAGTCTTGTTCATAAAAAGATATACCCATCCTTGCATAGTAAAATCATTGAACAGCAACATGGATTTGTACAAAAGCGATCTACTACTACAAACTTATTAATTTACACTACATATCTTTTCGAATCACTAGATAATAACACACAAACTGATAGCATATACACTGACTTTCGAAAAGCCTTTGACCGAGTCGACCATAAAATTTTGCTTAACAAATTGGCGTACAATGGAATACGAGGCAATCTTTGGCGCTGGTTCAAATCATATATCTCGAATCGTACACAGAAAGTTGTCATCAACGGATTTGAGTCGGCATTCGTTCCTGTAACTTCTGGTGTTCCGCAAGGCTCGATTTTAGGGCCACTATTGTTTGTCCTATTTATAAATGATATAAATAAGTGTTTCAAATACTGTAATATACTTTTGTATGCTGATGATCTAAAGATCTATCACACTATCAATAATGCTGACGACCACATTAGAATTCAAGAAGATCTTGACCGCTTCTCGGTATATTGTGTACAAAATAAATTGAGTCTCAGCTTAGATAAATGCAAAGTAATAACGTTCACCAAAAAACTATCAATTAGTAAGTACCAATATAAGCTATGTGGTGTTGACCTAAATTACACTGAAAGCATAAAAGACCTGGGAATAACACTAGATTCTAAGCTGCATTTAAATATTCATATAGATAACATTGTTAATAGGGCTTACAAAATGTATGGCTTTGTAATGCGTACGTGTTCAAAGTTCTCTCAACCGAAAACTTTCATTTACATCTTTAAATGCCTCATTAGATCTCAATTGGAATACGCTGTACCTGTATGGAATCCATATTATCAAAAATATATTGACGCAATTGAATCAGTGCAAAAGAAATACTTAAGACGTTTACATTTTAAATTTACTCGTAGTCATTTGTCATATCAACACCTCCTTAATAAATATAACTTGCAGACGTTAAAAACTAGACGACTTCAGCTTGCAGCACTACTTCTATATGATATATTTCATGGAAAATATGACTGTATACCTCTCAATAATAAATTAAACTACACAGTTCCTTACCGGTCACGAAACCGTAGAGAATTACCTATGTTTGCTACTAGAAAATGTCGTACAAAAGCTGGTAAGCGCTCACCTATGTATCAATTAACGAATGCATTTAATGTAAATTACAATACTATAGATATTATCAGCAGCCGTCCTGGTGTTTTCAGGAATTTAATATTAAAACACTATTTGTAAGAAGTAACAACACATCTGTAATCAACCTCTAACGGGATTTGTCTTTTTATTGTATTAGTAAACATCGATCAGTTATATTTTATTGTATAAATTTAAAGTTCAATATTCTTTTCTAAAGTTCATTTTCCTTTTGGTTGAATTTGATGCTGCTTCACTTTCAATTTATAATAGTATTATGAGTAATCTGTGGTTAACGGTGTTGGTTCACAACCTAGTATTAAGCTAGAACTACATACATGTACTTAAAATCTGTTGTGTTACTGTTTGTTAACCTAAATAAAGAGAAAAAAAAAAAAAAAAAAAAAAAAAACACTCAAATAAATCATTTTTTATGTCAACATTGTGTCCTACGTACTTCTAGCACAAGCACGAAGTTACGTACAGTATTCGACGCGTCCGCGACCACTACCTCGGGTGTATCTCTTAACGACCTTCAAATGGTAGGCCCTGTCGTACAAGATGATCTTCTGTCTATATTAATACGTTTTAGACAACATAAAATAGTAGTCACAGCAGACATCGAAAAAATGTATAGGTCTATTAACCTCAACCCTAATCAACAATCGTTACAGCGTATTGTTTTTCGTGCGGATCCGAAGCAAAAGCTTAAAACTTACACTTTACGAACACTTACCTACGGCACTGCGTCAGCTCCATACTTGGCCACTAAGTGTTTAGTAAGCTTAGGGTCTAGTACATCTAATCAAGAAGTCAAGCGCTGCATCGAACATGACTTCTATGTAGACGATTTTTTAAGTGGTTCGTCTACAATTGCGAATACTTTAGAAATCTGTCGACAAGTAAAATCTATTTTATCATCAGCTCAATTTAATTTACGAAAATGGCGGTCAAATTCGTCTCAAATTGTGTCAGAGTTAGATAAATCTTCAAGTAGCGCCAGTCAAAATCTAGATCTTAATAATGACGGCGATAATAGTTCATGTAAAACTCTAGGGTTGTACTGGTTTTCAGATTCAGATACTTTATCATTTTATATTAATATCGATCAAACATGTAAAATTACTAAACGGTACATTTTATCAGTAATTAGTAAAATTTTCGATCCGTTAGGCCTCCTAGGCCCTTGCGTTGTCGAAGCAAAGTGTATACTACAAAGAGTTTGGATTGAAAAATATGATTATGACACGGAAGTTTCACAATCTATTCAAAAGGCTTGGTATTCCTTTGCAAGTAAACTTACATATTTAAATAGCCTTAAAATACCTCGCTGGGTTCTGTGTGATAATTCATCATCGTACGAAATCCATGTATTTACTGACGCATGCGATAAGGCCTACGGAGCATGCCTATACATTCGGTCACTAAATCATTCAGATAATACACACACTCAATTAGTTGCATCTAAAAGTCGTGTAGCACCTATTAAACCTACAACCATTCCGCGTCTAGAGCTTTGCGGTGCTTTGTTAGGTTCAAGATTGTGCACTAAAGTTTTAGAATCATTAACATTAAATATTTCAAAATGCTACTTTTGGTGTGATTCTACCATTGTGTTGGGTTGGTTGTCTTCACCTTCCAATCAACTCAAACCATTTGTACGCAATCGTGTCAATGAGATACAAGAGAGTACCAGTGGTCACACGTGGAGCTACGTCCCTTCTAAAGACAACCCGGCAGATCTCGTTTCCCGGGGGCTCAAAGGTGATCAAATCAGTAGTTCTAATTTGTGGTGGCATGGCCCCAAATTCCTTTCATTGGATATTAGTCAATGGCCCAAAATGCCCACTAACTACGAGAAACGTGACCTACCAGAAACGACGGCTGATT
The DNA here is from genome assembly GCA_963932265.1 of Thymelicus lineola. Lineage (NCBI taxonomy): Eukaryota > Metazoa > Arthropoda > Insecta > Lepidoptera > Hesperiidae > Thymelicus > Thymelicus lineola. The sequence continues at coordinate 15,975,399 of OZ010696.1, read as the reverse complement.
ATTGTTCTAATTTATGTAATCAATCAAGCGCAATCTGCAATCAATCAAATGTAATATGTAATCAATCTAATAATAAAATATCATTAATACAAAATCTAATTAACAAATATTCAAACTATAACTATTTACAAAGAGTGATCGCCTATGTACAAAGATTCATTCATAATTGTTCAATTAAAAATAAAAAAAAACAATCAAATAAATGTTCGGGTCCATTATCTGTACAAGAACTAAATAATGCATCTATTCTTATTTTACAGCACTCTCAAATCCAAATGTTTCCCGAGGAGTTTGCTCTTCTATCAGCCGGTAAACCCTTACCTCGAAAAAATAGATTAATTTCATTATCCCCATTTTTAGACGTTAATAAAATCATTCGTGTGGGCGGCAGGCTTGATAATTCCCCTTATGATTACGACACAAAGCATCCTATACTATTATGTAACAAGCACATATTAACAAAACGTATATTCGAAACACAACATATTAAATTATTACACGCAGGTCCTCAACTGCTTTTGGCAAATATTCGGCAAAATTATTGGCCTCTTAAAGGTAAAAGTATTGCTAAATCTACTGTTAATAAATGTTTAAAATGTTACAGGTTTCGAGCTAAAAATATTCAACCTTTAATGGGTCAATTACCGTGTAACAGAACAAATTTAGAATATCCATTTTTGCATTGTAGTGTTGACTACGCCGGGCCAATACTGATTGCGGACCGGAAGGGTCGTGGCTGTAAGCTCTTAAAATCGTACATTAGTATTTTTGTTTGTCAAGCCGTTAAAGCCGTTCATATCGAGCTCGTATCGGACTTAACTGCAGAAGCCTACATGGCCGCTCTTAACCGTTTCATATCGCGTCGCGGTAAACCTCGTAGCATAACGTCCGATAACGGGACTAACTTTGTAGGAGCGTCTAATGAAATCTATCGTTTCTTACAGGAATCCAATATTGCATCCGATGTAGCTCAGGAGGGTATCGACTTTAGTTTCGTTCCTGCCTATTCACCGCACTTTAACGGTATCGCTGAGGCTGCCGTTAAATCAACTAAGTACCATCTAAAAAGGTTACTCCAATTAACTCATTTTACGTTCGAGGAAATGTGTACGTGCTTGACTCAAATAGAGGCTATTCTAAATTCTCGTCCTCTTACCCCACTTTCCTCTGATCCATTAGATTTTACAGCCCTTACTCCTTCCCACTTTTTAATTGGTCGATCACTGACGTCTATACCACATCCACCCGTCGCTGATGTCGAAATTACCCGGTTCCAACGTTATCAGCGAGTAGAAAGTATAAAACAACATTTCTGGAAACGTTTTAACGCCGAATATGTCTCTCTACTCCAGCAGAAGACGAAGTGGACGACGACTTCGAGCGACTTGGCCTTGGGCGCGCTCGTACTGGTGAAGGACAAGGCGCTCCCTCCGCTGTTGTGGTGCTTGGGGCGCGTCGTCGCGGTCCACCCCGGCAGCGACGGCATCACTCGCGTCGTCGACGTGAAGACGAAGCGAGGCACCATCCGACGGGGCTTCAATAACATCTGCCCTCTACCATCGTGTTGAAGACTACATGCTTCAAGGGCGGGAGTATGTTCGCGCGAACCAGCCGCGCGGGCCATCGTGGCTACAGCTGAGGCGCGGGCGCCGGGCAGCCATCGCCATTCTCCCTCCACTCGACCTACGGCGGCCACCGCGGCAGCACACTAATCGCGATTGCGTTGTACTTGTTCGGAACAATAGTAAATTCTTATATACAGTCCGCTCTTATTATTTACCTAAGCCCTAGACCACCTTTGGGCACTAACACTAACGATTCTAAAGAAGTTTCACTTCAAAAACAAGGTGTAAAGAATAATAAAATACCAGATAAAAGTAACGATTGTGTCTGGAGCGGATACTATCTGCAATGGCGAGGACTAGGTTTACTGAAGTGAAGTGAAGGCGGACCGCTGGTATGAAAATGAAGCGACTCTCAACACAAGTCACGCCGCGCTACGTGTGGCAACCAGCAACCAGCGTTATTAATGACCACTCAAGATGTTTACACTTCGAGTGTCACTGGACAGACGACCGTTTTAACCTACATATTAAATCATCAGCCTGCCAAAATAAATAAATAGATAATTTAAATATAACTTAATTTTAAACACGTAATTAGATGAATTTTTTTAAACCACTTATGTAATATCATAAGCTGCCTGATCTGACCAGTAGATATTTGCGTTATGAAATATTTGAACTACTGTTAGCTAACATGTTCTAGGGTGGCGTGTCGACCGCTGTCCGCTGTCCGCTGTGGGAATGCAGCCCACGTACGCTGTGGTAACAGCTGACAGTCGCACCAACACAATTTACTTTTTATATCCAAATCTAGCCGCAGTGCACTCTCGCCGCTATTCCTACCACCAACCGACTGATTATAGTCATTTTTGTCACCACTACTTTATAGACTAGATTAGATGGTACAGTTCTTAAATAGACAATTTTTTGAAGTTGGGAGAACGACTTTTGATGAAAGCTATTTTGTAATGTAACAATATTCTTAATTTTTATAAAAACCATGGTACTATTTTGTATTTAAAGTACAAATATCTACATTCCTTCCGAGCGAAATCTGAGTCACCATACAAAATGACACCTATGTGAAGCTGAAAACTGAGTTTAAAAAAAATGAATTTAATAATGTTCATTCGATTGTACCAGGAGTGTACCGGATTGTACCGTAAATAAAATCGTTTGTACCTCAAAGGGGTGAAATATATAAGGGTAGTAGAATTGGCTCCAAAACCAACTTGAAAACTCGAGATTTAAATTGATACAAACGTGAAGGATTTCGTTTGTACCGGATTGTACCGGCATAAAAACTTGAAAAATGATGAAAAAAAAATTTTTTATACATTTTTTCATAAAGTAAAACAGCTGAGTGGGCTGAAAATTACAGGTCTGTTCGGTTTTTCTCGCACAAAACTGGGAGTAAAAGCGAAATATCTAACAATACAAAAAAGTACATACAATTTATTTTGCAATAACAATGGGTACCAACGGGTACAAACAATGGAAAACTAACACCGAATCGTGGAAGTTTTTCATAGAGTAAAATGGCTGTTAAGATCGAAAACTACAAGGTTTTTCTCACACAAAAAGGAGGTACAAACAAATTTGTCAGCAGTACAAACAACACCACATACACTTCTTCGGAAAACAAGTGGGCACTAACGGGTACAAACGATGGGGAACTAACAACGACACGTGCAATTCTTTCATTGTGTAAAATGGCTGTTAGGGCCGAAAACTACAAGTCCGAACGGTTTTTCTCGAACAACCATGGGGGTATAAACGATTTTTTTAAAAGTATATACAAGTACACATACTGTTCTTCATAATACATGTAGGTACCACCGGGTACAAACGATGGGAAACCAACACAGACTCATGGAAATCTTTTATACAGAAAAATGGTTGTTAGGGTCGAAAACTATAGATCTGATGAGTTTTTCTCGCACAACAATGAGGGTACAAACGAAATTTTCAGCGGTACAAACAAGAAAACATACTGTTCTTCGGAAAACAAGTAGACACTAACGGGTACAAATGATGGGGAACTAACAACGACACGTGCAATTCTTGCATAGTGTAAAATGGCTGTTAGGGCCGAAAACTACAAGTCCGAACGGTTTTTCTTGAACAAACATGGGGGTACAAACGAAATTTTCAAAGGTGTAAACAAGAAAACATACAGTTCTTTACAATACATGTAGGTACCACCGGGTACAAACGATGGGAAACCAACACAGACTCATGGAAATCTTTTATAGAGAAAAATGGTTGTTAGGGTCGAAAACTATAGGTCTGATGAGTTTTTCTCGCACAACAATGAGGGTACAAACGAACTTTTCAGCGGTACAAACAAGAACATATACTGTTCTTCGGAAAACAAGTGAGCACTAACGGGTACAAACGATGGGGAACTAACAACGACACGTGCAATTCTTGCATAGTGTAAAATGGCTGTTAGGGCCAAAAACTACAAGTCCGAACGGTTTTTCTCGAACAACCATGGGGGTACAAACGAAATTTTCAAAAGTATAAACAAGTACACATACTGTTCTTTATAATACATGTAGGTACCACCGGGTACAAACGATGGGAAACCAACACAGACTCATGGAAATCTTTTATAGAGAAAAATGGTTATTAGAGTCGAAAACTATAAATCTGATGAGTTTTTCTCGCACAACAATGAGGGTACAAACGAAATTTTAAACGGTACAAACATCAACACATACAGTTCTTTAGAAAACAAGTGGGCACTAACGGGTACAAACGATGGGGAACTAACAACGACACGTGCAATTCTTGCATAGTGTAAAATGGCTGTTAGGGCCGAAAACTACAAGTCTGATTGGTTTTTCTTGAACAAACATGGGGGTACAAACGAAATTTTCAAAGGTGTAAACAAGAAAACATACAGTTCTTTACAATACATGTAGGTACCACCGGGTACAAACGATGGGAAACCAACACAGACTCATGGAAATCTTTTATACAGAAAAATGGTTGTTAGGGTCGAAAACTATAGGTCTGATGAGTTTTTCTCGCACAACAATGAGGGTACAAACGAAATTTTCAGCGGTACAAACAAGAAAACATACTGTTCTTCGGAAAACAAGTAGACACTAACGGGTACAAATGATGGGGAACTAACAACGACACGTGCAATTCTTTCATAGTGTAAAATGGCTGTTAGGGCCAAAAACTACAAGTCTGATCGGTTTTTCTCGAACAAACATGGGGGTACAAACGAAATTTTCAAAGGTGTAAACAAGAAAACATACAGTTCTTTACAATACATGTAGGTACCACCGGGTACAAACGATGGGAAACCAACACAGACTCATGGAAATCTTTTATAGAGAAAAATGGTTGTTAGGGTCGAAAACTATAGGTCTGATGAGTTTTTCTCGCACAACAATGAGGGTACAAACGAACTTTTCAGCGGTACAAACAAGAACATATACTGTTCTTCGGAAAACAAGTGAGCACTAACGGGTACAAACGATGGGGAACTAATAACGACACGTGCAATTCTTGCATAGTGTAAAATGGCTGTTAGGGCCAAAAACTACAAGTCCGAACGGTTTTTCTCGAACAACCATGGGGGTACAAACGAAATTTTCAAAAGTATAAACAAGTACACATACTGTTCTTTATAATACATGTAGGTACCACCGGGTACAATCGATGGGAAACCAACACAGACTCATGGAAATCTTTTATAGAGAAAAATGGTTATTAGAGTCGAAAACTATAAATCTGATGAGTTTTTCTCGCACAACAATGAGGGTACAAACGAAATTTTAAACGGTACAAACATCAACACATACAGTTCTTTAGAAAACAAGTGGGCACTAACGGGTACAAACGATGGGGAACTAACAACGACACGTGCAATTCTTGCATAGTGTAAAATGGCTGTTAGGGCCGAAAACTACAAGTCTGATTGGTTTTTCTTGAACAAACATGGGGGTACAAACGAAATTTTCAAAGGTGTAAACAAGAAAACATACAGTTCTTTACAATACATGTAGGTCCCACCGGGTACAAACGATGGGAAACCAACACAGACTCATGGAAATCTTTTATAGAGAAAAATGGTTGTTAGGGTCGAAAACTATAGATCTGATGAGTTTTTCTCGCACAACAATGAGGGTACAAACGAAATTTTCAGCGGTACAAACAAGAACACATACTGTTCTTCGGAAAACAAGTGGGCACTAACGGGTACAAACGATGGGGAACTAACAACGACACGTGCAATTCTTTCATAGTGTAAAATGGCTGTTAGGGCCGAAAACTACAAGTCTGATCGGTTTTTCTCAAACAACTATGGGGGTACAAACGAAATTTTCAGTGGTACAAATAAGAACACATACTGTTCTTCACAATACATGTAGGTCCCACCGGGTACAAACGATGGGAAACCAACACAGACTCATGGAAATCTTTTATAGAGAAAAATGGTTGTTAGGGTCGAAAACTATAGGTCTGATGAGTTTTTCTCGCACAACAATGAGGGTACAAACGAACTTTTCAGCGGTACAAAAAAGAACATATACTGTTCTTCGGAAAACAAGTGAGCACTAACGGGTACAAACGATGGGGAACTAACAACGACACGTGCAATTCTTGCGTAGTGTAAAATGGCTGTTAGGGCCAAAAACTACAAGTCCGAACGGTTTTTCTCGAACAACCATGGGGGTACAAACGAAATTTTCAAAAGTATAAACAAGTACACATACTGTTCTTTATAATACATGTAGGTACCACCGGGTACAAACGATGGGAAACCAACACAGACTCATGGAAATCTTTTATAGAGAAAAATGGTTATTAGGGTCGAAAACTATAGATCTGATGAGTTTTTCTCGCACAACAATATGGGTACAAACGAAATTTTAAACGGTACAAACATCAACACATACAGTTCTTTAGAAAACAAGTGGGCACTAACGGGTACAAACGATGGGGAACTAACAACGACACGTGCAATTCTTGCATAGTGTAAAATGGCTGTTAGGGCCAAAAACTACAAGTCCGAACGGTTTTTCTCGAACAACCATGGGGGTACAAACGAAATTTTCAAAAGTATAAACAAGTACACATACTGTTCTTCATAATACATGTAGGTACTACCGGGTACAAACGATGGGAAACCAACACAGACTCATGGAAATCTTTTATACAGAAAAATGGTTGTTAGGGTCGAAAACTATAGGTCTGATGCCCGTTAGTGCCCACTTGTTTTCCGAAGAACAGTATGTGTAATTGTTTATACTTTTGAAAATTTCGTTTGTACCCCCATGGTTGTTCGAGAAAAACCGTTCGGACTTGTAGTTTTCGGCCCTAACAGCCATTTTACACTATGAAAGAATTGCACGTGTCGTTGTTAGTTCCCCATCGTTTGTACCCGTTAGTGCCCACTTGTTTTCCGAAGAACTGTATGTGTTGATGTTTGTGCCGCTGAAAATTTTGTTTGTACCCTCATTGTTGTGCGAGAAAAACTCATCAGATCTATAGTTTTCGACCCTAACAACCATTTTTCTCTATAAAAGATTTCCATGAGTCTGTGTTGGTTTCCCATCGTTTGTACCCGGTGGGACCTACATGTATTGTGAAGAACAGTATGTGTTCTTGTTTGTACCACTGAAAATTTCGTTTGTACCCCCATAGTTGTTTGAGAAAAACCGATCAGACTTGTAGTTTTCGGCCCTAACAGCCATTTTACACTATGAAAGAATAGCACGTGTCGTTGTTAGTTCCCCATCGTTTGTACCCGTTAGTGCCCACTTGTTTTCCGAAGAACAGTATGTATTCTTGTTTGTACCGCTGAAAATTTCGTTTGTACCCTCATTGTTGTGCGAGAAAAACTCATCAGACCTATAGTTTTCGACCCTAACAACCATTTTTCTCTATAAAAGATTTCCATGAGTCTGTGTTGGTTTCCCATCGTTTGTACCCGGTGGTACCTACATGGATTATGAAGAACAGTATGTGTACTTGTTTATACTTTTGAAAATTTCGTTTGTACCCCCATGGTTGTTCGAGAAAAACCGTTCGGACTTGTAGTTTTCGGCCCTAACAGCCATTTTACACTATGCAAGAATTGCACGTGTCGTTGTTAGTTCCCCATCGTTTGTACCCGTTAGTGCCCACTTGTTTTCCGAAGAACAGTATGTATTCTTGTTTGTACCGCTGAAAATTTCGTTTGTACCCTCATTGTTGTGCGAGAAAAACTCATCAGACTTATAGTTTTCGACCCTAACAACCATTTTTCTCTATAAAAGATTTCCATGAGTCTGTGTTGGTTTCCCATCGTTTGTACCCGGTGGTACCTACATGTATTGTAAAGAACTGTATGTTTTCTTGTTTACACCTTTGAAAATTTCGTTTGTACCCCCATGTTTGTTCAAGAAAAACCAATCAGACTTGTAGTTTTTGGCCCTAACAGCCATTTTACACTATGAAAGAATTGCACGTGTCGTTGTTAGTTCCCCATCATTTGTACCCGTTAGTGCCTACTTGTTTTCCGAAGAACAGTATGTTTTCTTGTTTGTACCGCTGAAAATTTCGTTTGTACCCTCATTGTTGTGCGAGAAAAACTCATCAGATCTATAGTTTTCAACCCTAACAACCATTTTTCTCTATAAAAGATTTCCATGAGTCTGTGTTGGTTTCCCATCGTTTGTACCCGGTGGTACCTACATGTATTATGAAGAACAGTATGTGTACTTGTTTATACTTTTGAAAATTTCGTTTGTACCCCCATGGTTGTTCGAGAAAAACCGTTCGGACTTGTAGTTTTCGGCCCTAACAGCCATTTTACACTATGCAAGAATTGCACGTGTCGTTGTTAGTTCCCCATCGTTTGTACCCGTTAGTGTCTACTTGTTTTCCGAAGAACAGTATGTTTTCTTGTTTGTACCGCTGAAAATTTCGTTTGTACCCTCATTGTTGTGCGAGAAAAACTCATCAGATCTATAGTTTTCGACCCTAACAACCATTTTTCTCTATAAAAGATTTCCATGAGTCTGTGTTGGTTTCCCATCGTTTGTACCCGGTGGTACCTGCATGTATTATGAAGAACAGTATGTGTACTTGTTTATACTTTTAAAAAATTCGTTTGTACCCCCATGGTTGTTCGAGAAAAACCGTTCGGACTTGTAGTTTTCGGCCCTAACAGCCATTGTACACAATGAAAGAATTGCACGTGTCGTTGTTAGTTCCCCATCGTTTGTACCCGTTAGTGCCCACTTGTTTTCCGAAGAAGTGTATGTGGTGTTGTTTGTACTGCTGACAAATTTGTTTGTACCTCCTTTTTGTGTGAGAAAAACCTTGTAAGTTTCGATCTTAACAGCCATTTTACTCTATGAAAAACTTCCACGATTCGGTGTTAGTTTTCCATTGTTTGTACCCGTTGGTACCCACTGTTATTGCAAAATAAATTGTATGTACTTTTTTGTATTGTTAGATATTTTGCTTTTACTCCCAGTTTTGTGCGAGAAAAACCGAACAGACCTGTAATTTTCAGCCCTCTCAGCTGTTTTACTTTATGAAAAAATGTATAAAAAATTTTTTTTTCATCATTTTTCAAGTTTTTATGCCGGTACAATCCGGTACAAACGAAATCCTTCACGTTTGTATCAATTTAAATCTCGAGTTTTCAAGTTGGTTTTGGAGCCAATTCTACTACCCTTATATATTTCACCCCTTTGAGGTACAAACGATTTTATTTACGGTACAATCCGGTACACTCCTGGTACAATCGAATGAACATTATTAAATTCATTTTTTTTAAACTCAGTTTTCAGCTTCACATAGGTCAAAATGACATAGGAAAAGTGTACAAGAATTGTTTTTACCTGAAGGCGAACGGTGTACCTCATAGAATTCATTTACTAATTCAGGCACAACTTGAACTCCCAGTTTAAGTCGGTCACAGATGTATTGCTACTCTCACGTTTCCGGAACAGCAAAACTTCCAGACAATACAAAATAGTAGATCCATTAAAGTTTGTAAGTTCGTTTAAATCTTGCAACTCCATTTTTAGTCAGTTGGAGTCGCGTTGGCTGCGGTCTCCGCTCGGCAGTCTCAGCACTCAGCAGTGCGTTCCGCGCAAGAGTTTCTAAGTCTCGTGATAATACCGAATGTTGGTGAGGAAAGTTTTAAATAGCTTTAGTGGTTGTTAGCGGGTTCCTCGGTGTCGTTATGTTTTATTTGATAGCCGCTATACGACGCGTCTAGCCTACTTCGCACTTGGAGAGCGAACTGCGAACTACTCGTCAGACGACATGCAATTCACTGCTGAAATTAAACTGCTCTCGACAAACATTATCTTCGCTTTATTCTGCCATCTTTTTGAAATATTATACGGTTGAAAATAATCAGCGTCGTTGTCATCATCGACCGTTAGTGAGATTTTTATCCACCGAAACCTTTTTGGATGCCAACCTGTCTGTTGATGGGATATAATCTAAAATTTTAACAAAAAAAAAACCGACTTTAAATTAAGTACATCCTTTCCAATAAAAAAAGAATCATCAAAATCTGTTGGTGTGATATTTGTTGTTCATCCATTTGTAGCGCATATTAAGACTTATATAGTTTTCTCATGGATGCCATTGTTAGATCTCACATAAATTTAAGTGGAACCACATGACAAGCACCAGCTTTCGATTAAAAAAAGAATCATCAAAATCAGTTCACCCAGTCGAAAGTTCTGAGGTAACAAACATAAAAAATACAGTCGAATTGAGAACCTCTTCCTTTTTTTGAAGTCGGTTAAAAAGGCAATATGACGCTAAAGTAAGTCAGTCAAGTAACTAAGTGAAGCTAGTCTCTGAACTACAAGCTAGGTGTCGAAGGTAGTAAAAATTCCTTATAACCTCATATTTTTACAAAGAAAATGTACATATTAATAATATAACTAGTTTGGTTATCGTGCTCATACTTGTATTATTATTATCAACGCCAAGTCACCGTCGCTATTCAGTTCTGTCTCCGAGCTTGTGGGCGTTCAATATTCTTTATCCTTTTACGGGTTGAGTTTCAAATTTCCGAATTCCCGTCATGAATAAGTTGACAAGCTGACGTGTATTGAGGCAGTTCTGTACTGTGTGGAATGTGGACTTAATAAACTCAGTTATTTACAATTATAGACACAATAAAAACTATTTTCTAAAAGAGGAGATTCTCAATTTGATTATTATACCGTAGAATTCCGACATGTACATTGATGATGGAATGGATTGAGGGAACCGCTTAAATAGGAACGCCATACATAATGGCGATTTTTATATGTTTAGCGATAATTTTGGTGGCCCTAATCAAACACCATTTCATTAAAGACGGTTATTGTTTTTGATAAAATTTTGATTTATTTAAATAAATGGACCTTTGTTATCTAACAGGTAATAGTTAATTGCATTGTAACAATCCAGTAAGGTCCGATTTACACCAAATCGACTACAGTCCTCAAAAGCCCAACCAAATTTATTACTGAAATATAACACACAGTAATATTTCTCCCGTGACGGGTACGGCGTCTTCCCTTAGTCTAACAGCGTCTTAAATAAAAGAGGGTAAATTTAAGTGGTGAAGTTTAGCAGCCGGCAGCCCCACGCATGCCGCGTATTTAAATTGGCCGTTTATCGGCTTCGCGGTACCCGGTACCACACCAAGCCGTAGAAGGTTTGTTTTGATTGAGATCATTTGAACTTTGTTATGAAATTGTAACAAATATAATAAAATGATCAGCATATCAACGATTGCAACGTTATAATTATTTTGACCATCACTAATCTTATTAAGATATATTAAAAAAATTATAAAAATGGTGTGTGTATCTTTTTATTTTATAATTTCAAGTAACATTTTTGATACCGATAATCCCCACACTATGGGGTAGATAAATAAAAAAAACATCCTTAGGTTAGGTAAGTACCTGTATCGGATGAAAAAAATATTTTGAAAATTTTATTCTACCGTTTTTTAGTTTTAATGAATTTTGTTTATCCATATTAAATTACAGCTTTCTAGCACTAAGGGTCTCTGCGTTATGCTACGGACGGACAGATGGACGGACGGACATGAACAAACTATAAGGATTCCGATTTAACTTCGGAATCCAAAAACAGTTTTGTAATAGGCATTTAGTTCGGGAACTTTAAAGTGCTTCGATCGACTTAACATGAGATTAATAAGAATTTATCAAATCCCAATTTTCTCGTGTACACCTGGTAAAGTGATGTCACAGGAACTGCGTTTACAAAAGCACGGGTTAAGCTAACTCTCTGGTGAGAAGACAATCCGCGGTTCCTTCACGATTTCTATTGGACTTGCTCATCATGAATTTTACTATTTAACTTACAAAGTTATTCCGAACAAACTCACATTAAACAATGAATATTTATAACGAATCAGAGAGCGTTAACGTTACCTTAACTTGGCGAAATATGTTTATTTGCAGCTAACTTTGGTAGAAGCGCGGCCCACTGTAGGACACACCTGATCGGATCACGGTTATGGAAATCTGACTCCTACGACGTTTGTAATAAGACATGTGGCAGATGTCTGTCTAAAGTGGTCGCAGGAAGCCCACGGGCATGATAAATAAATAGTCGTAGGCTAGAAGTTGGAGGAACTTCGCCACGTGTTTCTTCCCTTCTCACGGCGCTTTTTCTTCGCGCTCTGAATTATTATTTACCTTTCGCTGTTTTGATAGTTGCTGTTCAGAACTATTCCCAACTGTTCAAATTATCGCTTGGCCGTATCGGGGGTGAGTTAGCGAATAGCGATAGTTAATCTGAATAAAAAAAGATATTTTAAATAAAATATCAAAAAAGGCTAAATATTCCGTAGTTGATCAACTAGTACTCGATAACCTGCAGTAATAGATTCCTTGTAAATTTATCATATTAAAACCTATTTTTGTGAATATCCAACTCCAACAAACCCTTTTCTTTTGTGTTTTCATATTAAAAAAAACCATCGAAACCCCACACTATGGGGCACATATTTGACGTATATTTTAAGTACGACTTGTGTAGGTTTCATTTTGTCTAATGTCTATCTATGTCAAGATTACGACTTCTTACCTACTTTCGTCGAAAACAATGTTTTCCATTCGGCGTATTATTATGACTAATAACATCATTTCAAATTCAATAGAAACAGTAATTTCTCGTAAAAGGGCTTTGCTTTAACATTTATATTTTATTATAAAAATACAGTTGTAATAATATTGATAGACGTTGACATCTGTAACACAGCCAGTTCATATTTTGTCTCGCCCTGTCTCGTTAAACTTTAACGATAAAACTAGTACCTTGCAAACATTTTCTCCGGCTGCCATTTATATGGATTATTGTTCGGTTGGAGTTTAAGTTGTGTTTATTAATTTGAAAGTTTTCGCGAACAATATGGAGGTTGAACGCTCTATGGTTTTAATTAAATTCTTTATTTACGTACATAAAGTTGCTAAATACGTATAACTATAGTACGCGGCTTTGCTCTGATTCTCAAACAAAATTTCATCCCTTATAAAAAAAAATTATTAAAAGGTGTCACGGGACACCCGGATGGAACGAAGTTCCTTTCGATTTAAGTATTGTTTTACGCGCTCAGCAGTTTGATTCAGCAAAAACTAGCTAGAGTGATTCAGAAAGTTGTACAGCACCATCTAGTTTCATATTACTGAATCACTTCAACAAGTGTCGTGACAACTTTTCGTAAGAATTTTTTCCGTCTAGCTCCCTTTCACAACGCGCGATAAGGAACTTCGTTCCAATAAACCCTTTTAGGGTGTGATGTTTTAAGAACGTTGAAACAGGTGTTTCATATTTCTGACCAGAAAGCAAAATAGTAATTTACTCGTATTCAAAGTGCTAGGCTAGCCTTATAGTATGCGTATTTCCAATTTCATCTCAAGTAACCCTTAAGGGGTTAATTGTCCAAAGGGTTTGATTTGTAACCATAAAACCGAATAAAATAAAAAGCGAATATCAATAAATCATTTACATACTGCTGCATTTAATACTACATTTACATAAATCACATACGAGATTTGGTTAGTCAGAGTCTTTTGCTTTTGTATCTTAGTGAAGACAAACAGGTAATGTATCTACATAAGTAAGTATACACGAATAAATTGTCGTGTGTTAGAATGAATCATGTTTTATTGACCAAACTTGCATTTGCATTGATTGCATTGACAGACTTCACACACTTTTGAGAATACTAAATACATCTCTAAGGTATAGACTTTTCCTTAAGATGTTTTCCTTTACCCAATAATAATCAAATAATTTGAGAAATATACGTGAAAGATTCGAACGTGAGCTTTCAAGTTGTCAACCTCAAATTGTTAAAGTTGAACCACAAGACGATTACTCCGTTCTCGCTTTTGACCAGTTTTAATGAAATGAAACAGAGTTACATTTTATCATCAACTAATCTGACGTAAATCAAGATTTATATTAAATAAATCCTTTGATATCTGTACAGCAGGCGACGCGTGACGAGGGACGTTGTTATTTTGGGATTGAATCAATAAGCTTTTATCTTTAAATCAACAGCATGTAACTGGAAAAGTAAAGTAAACAAAATAAAATCTCAAACAAATATGTATACAATAAACAATTTCAAAATAAATCTCTAATCATATTTAAGACGCGTTATTATTCTAAGTTTAAGACGAAAAGATGTCAACTTTGGTAAGGATTTATTACACCAAAAAGTGACAATATTTCGATTATTACTAAATGTTTCAAAATTATTCAGGCCTTTTTAGCAGTCCGTCAGCCATAACATAACGCAACAATAAATCTAAACTGAGCACTATCACATTTCAGAATGAGTCCACAATTAATTCTAGACTGTTTTTAAAACTAACTTTTATTTAAATTTAAAGTGACATTTAAAATAATGCTTCTTGGTATTTTGATACCGCTTGCTGCTGATGGCACTACAGCTGTTGTTAACTAGTTAAGGTTTGCCGAGTGAAGAAGTGGTGGGTAAAACTGCTAGGTCCATGTGTAATCCCGTGTATCTCTTGTTGAGCTCAGCCCAATGAAACGACGATATCCAACAGCTACTTTATTATACTTTTCCACAAGATAAATCTTATTACTAAAATTAGGTTCTAATACTACTAACTTCCAGAGAGACATGACTTTTGCAATCGACCGTTCAGGCCAAATGTCGAAAGACGAATGACTCGCGTTCGGTGCTCTTTGCTCTAATGTCATCAATATCAATATCATCAATACTAACTGACGGAGACCGATGACAGTTACAGTAGGCTACCAATTACCAATTAATTACCATACTGATATTCACAATAGATGAACAAGGAGGATGCATTGCACTGTAATTATATAATAACGTAGTACGCTAACTCCCTGGACAAACACAAAGGAGACATTACAAATACACATGTCCCGAGCACTAACATTTACCCCTCACATAAACCTCTGCTCCTGGCAGGAATGTAACCCGGAACCGCCCGGCCGGCGGAGTCAATACTAATGGAGCTACAGAGTCACCTATACACATGAAAGACAATAATACATATAATATCACATATGATATTGTAACAATCAACAAAAAACATTATTACCAATAGGATGTAGCCAGCTAAAATAAAAGCAAAGAAATATATTATGGGAATAATATTATCTCGTCGGAATTAAGCAATCAAGCGATGTTTATTACGTTCGGTTTATTATCATCGGCAACAGGAGAAATAGACGGCTGTCCCACAGGATCAGGGACGACCGGCAGCCGGGATTGCCGGGATACTACCGAGTGGGGTTTTACAATGTTAATAACAATAACACATCATCAACAAAACCTATAATGTCTGCACTGTGGAGTTTGGTCTCCTCTCCACCATACTGGCCAAAGGCGGATTGGGTGACTTTAAAATATTTTAGAGTATCCTTAGAAACTCAGGTTTTTCTATCTTCGCTTGTTCGGCTCATCGACGTTCAAATCACTAGGCATGACTACTTTTTAAGAAGGAAGGACGCAAAGATAATATTGTGACACAGAGCCGAGCTATAGTTCTTTCTTGCAGTGTGCAATAGATTACCTGTGACTTACTTTTGGAACGAAGTTCCTTATCGCGCGTTATGAAAGGGGGCTAGACGGAAAAAATTCTTACGAAAAGTTGCCACGACACTTTTTGAAGTGATTCAGAAAGTTTTACAGAGACGGCGCTGTACAAATTTCTGAATCACGCTAGTAGCGTGAGCTCGTTTCATATTGCTGAATCACACTGCTGAGCGCGTAAAACAATACTTAAATCGAAAGGAACTTCGTTCCATCCGGGTGTCCCTTGACACCTCTCAAGTTTTTTTTGTTTCTTATTATTATTTTCAAGCATGACGGATATTTTTCTTCCTAGTAAAAAAATAATTACCGCCCACTCACAGACCATACAAAATGGCGCTTTGATGTAATCAAGTGTGAGGAGCGTAAATTAAGGAAATGAAAATGATCGCGTTCGGCACCAATGCCACCAGGATCTATTTATTCCCCAACTCATTACGGCCGCAGGATCCAATACGTGGCCGCAACTGACGGCAGCATCACATTGGCTGCGGCTCTCCCCAGAGTCGACTCGAGAAATCCGTGACCAGCGCCATCAGACCTCCCTCGCCGTGCCCCCGTCCCCTTCTTTGTCGATAACGCGGTGGATTTGTTCCACGATTAAGGGATCACCTCGCTGTGGTTACTCGGTTATGATCTGATATTGCCTTTATTGGGGGGCGGCGAAGGAGGTCCCACATGATCGAGGTGTCACAAATGGGTTTTCCGGCTCGTTTGCTGTGTCTCTCCGCATCACGTACGTTTCGCTTCGGAGGCATATTTTTTCCTCGATTCCGTTTCGTGGATCTGCTAGCGATTAACGTTAAACTGAACTTGGTATTGGGGGATTTAGATTTGAGTTTCATTAAGAAAAATGATTTAATAAGGTGTGTGTAGGTACTGTCATGCTTTTAACGCACTCAAGCTTCTTACTAAAGTTTACTTGTGAGTTTATTTCCAATTGTTTAAAATGTCGTAATATAGGCTTCGAACAATTTGAACAAAATGAGTTCTCCGTACTTTCAACCAGGGTCTGGAAAATATATCGAGTATCAATAATAACTGGCTGAAATAGTTTTAGTAAATTGCTGTAACAAACTACTTTAATTCTATTTATCACAAAATATTTAAAGAAATATATTTTTATTGCTTCTTCAACAATTGCGATAAATTGTATCGGGATGTTTACAAGTTACGTCGTATTTTGGTATTTGTTGCAATATCTAGGCACACCTATTAACTGTTGATATTTATTGAGCCAATAATATTTGAGCTGTAAAAACCGCAAAAATATTAAAACCACTAACTTACATAACTTGACCTTCGACCGTGTAACTAGTGACCAACGGCTTAGTTTTCGTGTAGCGTGTGGCGTGCGGCGTGTGCGTCCAGCGCCACCGGCCATCGGTCATCATCCATCACGCGGCTTGTTTCCACAACGTTTACCGTTAGACAACTCCACTTAGGGGATTTTGTGTGCCAAGGTAGCGGCGGGCAAATAAAATTATGTGGTCGATACACTTTTGACATGCACTGCTAAATGATTGGACCACTTCTGATTTTAAATATGGTTAATCTCTGTGTGAAGTTGTGTCTTAAATCGGCCATTTGTGATCGTTCGTTTCGATTAAATTATTTTTTATCGTTAGACAATTGAACAATATCTGCGTAGATTTTTTAATATAATAATACATGAAATATTTAAACTTGAAAAAGAAAAGCGCCTAGAATAGAGTCCTGCGGGACACCCGTTACGTTTCAAATTCCAATGACTAGTATTAAAAGGAGTGATTTCTGTACATTCATAGACATACAAAACTAATAATATTGGAATCCCGAGGAACATCCTGGTTCTACGACTGTAACCGAACTAATTCATCCACGGGCTATGAAAGTCCAAACTACGCATTGCAGATTTATGCACAAGGTATTAAGTCGTCTATAACATGCGTGACGTCACGTGATCGATGTCCCGGCAACTCGTTAGCAGGCTTCGTTAGGCACAGTGACGGGACATACGAATATTTCGAGTCAATAAACGTGACACGGCCTATACGCAGGGACGCGCGCTCGTGGGTCGCAGGCTCACGGGCTCGCGGGTTTTATTTTATTTTATAAAATTGCTTCAAACGACGTATGTTCGTGCATATTCGATTTTGATTGGGCTCCGCAAAATATTGGTAAATTGATGATGTACACCGCCGCCGCGCCGCCCGGCCATCTCGCTGACACCGCTGATGTTCCGGCGATCGAAGCGATCGGACCGAATGAAAAATGACCCGCCTTGTTAATAAATGATTCAAAAGCAATAGATTTCGTGCCGAATAAAAATTATCCAGTTTAGATATGAGCTCTTTTGTTTTATTTCGGTGTGTACGTTACAATAACTACCCGTTGATTTTGTACTGGTAAAAGTTAAATTTTGAAGTAAGATTCTTTAAAATGTTAGATAACACTTAACAAAAATCGGAGTGAAAATGTTCGCGTAGAATTTTTAGGTGTAAGTATTAAAATTACAATGAAAACAATAAGGTAAGAAAAAAACACAAACAATTTATGGGAGAGAGGTAAATAAATATCGTTACATACTGGATTTGTGTTATTATTATTAATTTTATCTACTTATGTGTAAATAAATGCCAAAGAAGGATTTTACTCTGTTCTCAGAATTATTGGAGTAGTTCTTTGAAAATATTATATAACATTTTAACTCGTAAGTGATATGGTGAAAATTTTACTACAGAATTTAGTAATGTAATACTTTGAATATTGAGTGATTAAAAATATAGTAACAGCTTTTTGATGGTGCGTGAGTTATAATTACCATTGCTAATGTACGAGAGGCGGGGCTTACCCAATTTATAAAAAAACGTGTATGTTACTAAAAGGATTTTAATTTACTTGAATAACGCATAATTCCGTTTTGGCTTGTAGTAGTAGGTACTAGTAACTTTATTTGGTGTAGGTTAAACTCGTAAATTGTACTCTTTCTGTCAAATTTTGTAGTGTCAACGATGTGAAATATTATTATTATGCTAATTGGATAATTTTCACGTCATTTCGATGTAAAAAAACCGATGTATTTGAACATGATTTCTACAAATATTTAATATAACTTACAAAATATACGAAATATATTATAATATAGAAGATAATAATCGTCGTAGGTCCGTAAATAAATCTGACGCGTTGCTAACTGTACCGAGTACAATCAGCTTTTATATCTGTAATTGAATAAATCGTCAAATTTGTTTTATTATCGTTACACTTGTTTACATCCGAGCGCCGTTCGGCTGGAAAACAAACATACACAAACATTTTCCTGCTCAAATCACAAGCTAAGTAATAAAATCTGCGAATACTTCGTTCGTAATCTGCGGCCGGGTACATTTTGATTTTCGTCTATAAAACTTCACCGCGTCGCAAACTAAACTCTGTGTCTGTAGCGTTGGGACGTGATATTGCGTGCGAGTGAATTGTGTTTGAAACATTTGATGCAAACTTAGAACTTGTAAGGTAATGGAGTACGTTTGAGTGTTGTACCTTAATTTGTCGTAGCGTAGTTTGAGGGGGAGGGGGGGGAGCGTGGGGCAATAAGAGCTTGATTAATAGGGTTTGAATAAAATACTTGGTAATATACTTTGTAAACAATAAAATATTTTAATATTTTTCCCGGGGAATTAAGCTTCTAAAAAAATTCTTCGACAGTTCGTAGCGTATTCAGACTGAATTTATTTATTGTGCCCATATAATGATTTGACACAGCTTGATACAGCTAGTGGCAAATCAAATGTTCTATTTCAAGTTAGCTATATTTAAGAGCTTTAGGAACAAGATAAACTTTCATCTCAAATGTATGTAAAGCGAAGCAAGACATAATAAGCTGAAAAGAGACACAGAATCGGAAAATAACCGAGTAAGTGACAACTGCGGAGAATTCACCAATACTTTCGTATGTGAAGAATCGCGGGTTTATTATGTATATGTAATAATAATATGTAATAATAGATTTTGTTATATTTTCAAAAGAAGATGTTTGGTCATAGTCCGTGGACTATCCGTAGACTGTCCATAGACTGTCGTGACGTATCGTAACTTATCTAAGTACCTGTGTATGTTGAAGAATCATTGGAACGATAAAGAATTATTAGGTACTTTATTATTACGCATTTAATTGTTAACTAGACGTATTGAAGTACTGATTAGCAGTGCCTCAGTCGTACCGTATCGCAAACCTCAAGTTGATAGGTTTCGATGGCATTGTGGTTTTACTTGTAATGGTAGAAATTGATTCCCTAAGTAAAGCAAGGATTTGCTGTTAGTTTAAACTGAATATTATAAAGAGGAGAGTTTTAATTGTTTCTTTGTAATGGATAAAGTCAAAAACTACTTGATGGATTCCAAAAATTCTTTCACCAATTGGATGCTCTGTTGTTTTTGAGTAACATGGGCATTATTTAATTTAAAAAATTTAGAATCTATACGAGAACCGAAGCAAAGAGAGGGTGGTTACTAGTTTGAAATAGAAATACGTGATCACGAGTTCCGCCAGCAGTGACGTAATTGCTTATATAACTACTGAAACGCAGTGGAAGCTCGTTGGCATGAAGCGGCTTACTGCAAGCTAATCTGGCTTATCATATGTGTGATAAGCAGAGGTAACAAGCTCACTATGGATTCTTGTCAACGGGTAGACTGGATTATTTCAGATATACTGTACCTTATGTTAGTATTATAAACGGTTGGAATTGAAGCAACTATATCGACCAGTAGAAACCGCCCTCACTTTGCTTGCTCATACCCCCGCAGTAGGTATACACAATATATACCATATCACAATGATACCCATAACCCGAGTACAAATATCTATCTGTCACATAAATATCTGCCCCGGCCGAAAATCGAACCCGGGACCCCTCGCTTCGCAAGCAGCGTCGCTACCAACTAGACTACAGGGTCATCGAAGGTTTTCGTATAGTTTACTAATTTTTATAGCAAAATTTAGCCCATGTTACTCAAACATAAAAGCGCATCTTATTGGTAAGAGTATTTTTGAAATTGGTCCTATAGTTTTTGAGTTTATCTATTACAGATAAACAAAAAATCAAAATTTCATCTTTAAAGTTTACAGAGAGCATTGCCGAAGGGAGTAGCGGTGCTGATATGTGAAAGGATTTGTAGTAGCAGTGAGAAAAATAGAATGATATTTCATCCTGACCCATGGATCATGGATCTCAGAAGCGTTTATAAAAGAATATCTGTCGGTAGTGAAATTCATAGTCAATACAGGGATGAAAATAAGAACTTGGTCCCGCACTGTCGAAGTACAAATGAACAGATTTCAATAACTTTTGAGAAAGTTATGTAAAAGTTGTTAAACTTGTGACTAAAGTATTATTGTAGATACCTCTTATGATTCGTCTATACCGCGGAAGTTTACCCTATCTCTTATATCATGTGGGTGTACTGTCCCCATAACTTTGTAATTTTTTCGTATTCTATCATCATAATTCATAAATATGACGGAGAAGGGAGAAGTAACAAAAATTAAGCACACAAATGTGTTAAATTCATTTTTATTAATACGTTATGCTACATTATGTATTGCGTTAAATAGCGTGATGGCTTGCATGGTTCTTCATCATGCAAGATTATAGGCAACAGCAAGATTATAGACCTAAATGCTCGGGATCGTCTAAGATCCTTAACTAGTGGTATACCAGGTATAGTAGTAAGGTCGCGCTGGAAGAATCTCGTTCCATCCAATGAGCTGGTGACCCTCACCCGGGCAGCATAAATCTCTTGAGGCCCGCGGCGGCGGCGGCGCGAAAACGGTTCAGAT
Source organism: Thymelicus lineola (assembly GCA_963932265.1). NCBI lineage: Eukaryota > Metazoa > Arthropoda > Insecta > Lepidoptera > Hesperiidae > Thymelicus > Thymelicus lineola. The sequence goes on along the minus strand of OZ010696.1, from coordinate 15,953,903 downwards.
GAAACTGTCACGCACAAGATGGATGCCGGCCCCGATACTCCAATATATCGCTGTTATGATATATCAAAAGGGTTGGATTCAAATGACGGCTAAATCATAATCTGGTACCGAGCTTTTAGGTTCTTGTGGTGTTTGGATTTCAAAGCGAAATAATAAGTGGTACGTATGGAGAGATTTCAGACTTTGAAGTGGATGGAATAATATAATAGAATTTTCCAAGTAGAGCACACTGTATTCAGACTGACATACACATCTAAACACGTTTTCATTGTACTATAATTGGAAGAGGAGAAAAAAGCCTATTACATTACCCAATTTTAAAGGCCTGATAAAAAGGCTCGGCGTGTCGCCTAGCTAGGGTAGCGCTTATTACACCACCCTATCAATTGGATCGGACCCTAACTCAGTCTGTACGTAAACGCGCGTCCTCTTGACTGTACATCGTCGTCATGGCACCTGCTCTATTGAAGCCCCAACAAATTGCTTTACGCGGTGTCCTACGTGGGCGACTCAACGCGAACGCGAAGCGACGCGGCGCGATGCGAAAACAACAAACAGTTGAAATGTGTTGAAGTGTCCTACGTTACAAAACGCACGTAGAGTGCGCTGCGGCGCGGCGCGATTTAACGCGAACGCGATCAGTTGGTTTGATATTTTCGCGCGAACTTCAGCGGCGACGCGGCGGGTGTCAGTGGCGGTGAAGGGACGATTCGCGCGCACGTAGGACAGAGTCGCCGCATCGCACCGCATCGCACTGAATTTGCACCGGATCGCTTCGCGATCGCGTTCGCGTTGAGTCGCCCACGTAGGACACGGTGTTAGCGATAAATGCGATCGCTGTGTCATTAGTAAAAAAAGAAGAAGAGAAGGACTTGGGACTTGTACTCTTTATTTAAATAGTCTCTGTTTTCTTTTTGCCAGTTACATGCTCAGTGGCATGCATGCATTGCATTGCTCAGTTACATGCATACACAACCTTCTAATTCAACTACAAAAACGTCCGCATTGTAATCTTCTCTAAAGGCGACGAGCTCCCTTACTGCCTAAGAGATATTTTAGGGCGTAAGGAAGTACCTAAGGGACATCGGGTCGCGTCGATCGCCCTAGATTGGAACTCTTACTCCCTAACTGTTAATACACCACCCATATGTAGTTAGGGTAAGGGTCCCTTAAAATTGGGTAATGTAATAGGCCTTTTAGATCTTAAAACCTATATAATGTTGCCATAATAATATCGCCAATGCCCAACAGGATAGATATTGTTCGGTAGGATAAAAAAATGTAACAACAGATCAGGTAATTCTTCATTCATTTATATTCTATGAGTTATCCGGGGGAGTGGACTCGGTGCATTAGCGTCATGAACTAATTTCCCGCGCTCTGCACCAACGTGATCTATGTTTACACTTTTAGATGTGATAATGGTATCCGGTTATATTTTTATATCACTTAAAACCTGTCGTGAAAATTCATCAGGGTACTGTTGGAAGGCATATTTTTGGTACTGGTGGACTATATCCCGTTTGAAGATTAAATACACGCTTGGTCATGGTGAATTCCGAGGTTAGGTAATTCTTCTAGCATGTTAGTAATTATGATACTACTAATGGCCATTTACTGACTACTTGGAGTTTACTCATCTGTTGAATATCTCGATTAAAAATTCCAAAATCAGACGTGGAATATTTTTAAGTTTAGGTCCAGTAAGGTACATTTAATCAATCCCTGCTGATTACTTCGTTCTTAACTGGAAGCTTATTTCATGTACCTATCAATCCTGCGATCTACATAATTATCTAGGACCCTTAGAAATATTTACCGTCATTTTAACCGGACTAACATAAAAAAACTACATGTAAACAATGCCAACTTGACCATTTTACATAAACCGGAGTTATTTGTAAACTTTCATTCACAGAGCAGTTATTACATTCATTAGAGATTCGCGGTTTAAGTGCAACTCTGTTTTAATAAACCAAATATTATTTCTGTGAAAATATGACAGAATCTCTTCGTGTCTCTGCTGTGTACAAAATATTTAAATGATTACTAAATAGTCTAACATTTTAACAAAAAATTAACCGACTTCAAATGAAGTACATTGTACTTTTGACATGGATACCATTGTCAGATCTCGCTCAAATTTATGTGGGACTACGCGACAAGCACCAGCTTTCAATTAAAAAAAGAATCATCGAAATCGATTGGCGCGATATTGAGTTATTCGTCCATTTATCGCGCACATACTTAATGCAAATTTAAGACTTATATGATTTTGACATGGATGCCATTGTCAGATCTCTTTCAAATTTATGTGGGACCCCACGACAAGCACGAAATTTCGATTAAAAAAAGAATCATCCAAATCGGTTCACCCAGTCCAAAGTTATGAGGTAACAAACATAAAAAAAAATACAGTCGAATTGAGAACCTCCTCCTTTTTTTGAAGTCGGTTAAAAAATCTCACCTATATTAACAATTATTATGAACTGTGAGTACGATTTTGTGCTCAAAAATGTCGACTAGCCATCCCTTCAGCACATTTTGTCGAGGGTTTATTTTATTAAAACTAGCTGTTACCCGCGACTTCGTACGCTGAAAATAAAGATGCCTTCATTATAAAACACGTTTTTCGTAAATTAAGAACAAACTTGTCCGGACTATAAGGAGAGAAGATCCGTGCCTTGTATTAGCCCATTATGGGTTGAAGCTTTTACACCTACACTTAGTAAGTATAATGTATTATGTAAATGAGTGAAATATTAAACAAATCTCTAGTGTTGTATTATATTATGTGTTGTTCTAAAATTGCTAAGACAATAAAATGATAACTACGATCTGATATTCTAGTGTGATTGGTAGTCAGCAAGATACCAAACTCTTCACCAAAATTACAGCATAAGTGACATGTTAGAACCCATTAATTATCCATTGGGAGAAGCGCATAGCCCTGACGCCGCGGCTTGTGTTGGTCCTAATAGTAATCGAGCGCGATCGGTAGCGCTAGTGGCAAAAAAATCTTGAGCTCTCCGTGTTCCGGAGAGCACGTAAAGCTGTTGGTCTGGTTATTGTCGTAAGATAACAGTCGTTATGACATGTCGGAGGCCCTCGCCCGGCGCAATGACTTCCGACTCTTGGGTTGGTCTCTAATCCCTCCACCAATCCGCACTGGAGCAAAGTGGTGGAGTATACTCTAGGCCTCCTCAAGAAAAGAGAGCCATGCTTAATAGTGAACTATTAATGACCCATTCGTATGAAAGGTCCCAAAATAGTTAAAATTTTTAAAGTTTAGAGGTTTATCTAAGTCAGGGCCTGAGAGTTTTTTTTTTAATTTACATTGTCATTTTACAGAATACACAAAAACGTACCTTCCTTTTCGTTTTTGGACAGCAACGAATCAGTGATTCCTTTAGTGCTGCTAATGTACATTGTCGAAAGTGACCACTTACTATGAGGTGACTCATCTGTTCGTTTGCCGGCTATTTAGATAAAAAAGTAACAAAAAACATTTTTCATCTCTTTTAAATTTAATAATTGCTAATCATAAAAAAATCTAAGAAAAATTTGAAGTCAGATGAAAATGATTTTCTCCTAACCCATACAAACTTTCATCACTTAGCCCTTAGCAGATGAATCAAAAAAAATCTTTTATATTTAATATTTGTTTGTAGCGAAAAGCTAACGTGGCGGATGCATGGCGGTATGTTTTCACATTTATGTGTTCTAAAATGATGAAGTTTCTAAGTGAGATGAATTTCCCAAAAAAAAATTTCACAGTTAATTTTTGTTTTTGGCTATAAGCTTACATATGAATTTTTATATTTCTGAGTTTTAAGATGACGAAGATTCATACAAACTTATAACCTCTAGTTTTAGCCCTTAGCCTTAGGTACATCCCGTATTACCAAACAATTGTGTTACAGTTATTTTGTTTATTACATTTTAGCCGTATTAGGGCGGCTTAGAATACTAACCCCAATCCCACGTGGTCGTCCACGGGTGTCGTAAGAGGCGACTAAATCCGGCCCGGTGGTGGTAAGGCCCCTCAAGGGATTATATTGGTATTATTGATTTTAATTGTACATTAATACCATTATTACTATTATTATTTCTCGATGGGGTTTGTCTGGATATCTAGCACCCTTGAGCATAAGTCAGTCGCCAAACGACTCATGTTCCGGCTGGGGGCTTGGGAGCCAGTTCTTTCTTTCTTTTTCTTCTCTCTTTCTTGGCCGGCAACGCATCAGTGATGCCTTTGGTGTTGCTGATGTCCATGGGCGACGATATCCAGTTACCATCAGGTGGATCGTCAGCTTGTTTGCCGGCTATTTGCATAAAAAAAACATACTAATTAACAACTTTCACAGTTTTAACTTCAAAAAACCATAGCAAGTGCATGTCAGGCCATGCGCAATGTAGGGTTCCGAAGTAGTAAGTTTATCGACTATTACTCATTAACTACTTATGCTAATCTTATGTTTTCATGTGATGCCCGGACAGACAAACAGACAGACAGACTCTATTATATAATTTAAAAAAAAAATTGTGCTTTAACACGTTATTGAAGTGCCCCCTAATCGAAATTTTTAAAAAATATTCCGTCCCCGTAGTTCGAAAAGTCACTAAGTCGAAAAATGGCCAAAATGAGTTATCAATGTCACTAAAACCACATTTTTTTTCTCTAAATATCTGTCTAACCATCTATGTTCTAAGTGCGTTCGTTTCCGATTTACGAAATGTGAAAATTAAGTAAATGTATGCTTTGGATCCCACAGCGAAATGAGAGAAATAACTAAATTTTCTTAATTATTTTATATTTATCGAAACTTTACGTAGGTCGGAACTAAAACGATTTAATTACTTTTTCTATTAAATTTTCAATGCATACGCAGGCTTTTAGGTACACTATATAATCACTAAAATGATTTAATGAGTTATTAAATTCAGCACTTTGCTAAAATACCCGAAAGCGAAAATCAACTAACTCCAAATAGTGACTTTTCACTCCTTCTGTTAAATGATTTTGTAAAATATATATCACTAACTAAGAGCGAAAATTAACTAATTCCTAACTAACTCAGACATTCTATTGAGAACAAATAATTAATTTGCGTTTTTTAGAGTATTTTATATTTTCTCATTAACTACTCGATTTTCACTTGTTACAGGTAGTATAATATTAATTTAATTTAAATTTCTTCAAAATAAAACTAAAAACATAGAGACATGTTATGACATATTAAAGTTATGGCGATTTATATATTTCAAAACTTTAACCCTCATTATCTCAAAACAGGTTTTTTGCACTTAATGACTTTTCGCTCTACGGGGATTTCAATGTACCTGTAATTCAAATTTGCCCTTTGAGTTTTATTATAGTATAGATGGCTCAGGACCGGTCAGAGTGGCGCAAGTTAGGGGAGGCCTATGTCCAGCAGTGGACCTCCAAGGGCTGATGGATGGATGGATGATAGATTATTCAATTTGTTCAATGTCAACTGTTCGTACAACTGAATTACGATTTTCAACCCCTTCCAGGATGAAATATAAAAAATGCTAAATTTACGTTGCAAGCCATAAATAGACAATTCATGTTTTAAAGACAAAGTTAATTTATAAATAGATATGAAGTAAAAAAAATATTTCAATGTCATAATTATTGAAGCTCCATCTTGCAAAATAGAAATAAACTAAGAAATGGTATATACATGTATGCTTTATTATAGTATGTGAAGAAAAGGTTTTTGTAAGTTTAAAACAAATTGACTCATTTTTTTATTTTTCCGTAGAAACTTTCATAGCATATCCCCAAGGAACGTGCAAGTATAGATTTACAACTTGAAAAATCATTTATTTAGAAATCACAGACAGACACTTCAATTTTATTTATGTGTATTTGAATTATTGTAAAGTAAAAAATAAGTACCTACTTCAGTGCCACGCTTTGGCCTTACAAAATATATAAAAAAACTAAGAAATGTATAATGCCATAATTTGTGTGAAGAAAAGGTTTTTTTATGTTTAAAACAAATTAACTCATATTTTATTTTCTCGCTTTGTTATGGAACCCTAAAAAATTGCCTATATTTTAAGTTGAAGACTCGATATCGTAGTAAAGTCCTGTTGAAATCCGTTCAGTGGCTTCAGAGATTAATGAAGATAAACAAACATACAAACAAAAATTAAAAAGCAAATTTTTACGTTTTAATATTGTGCAAGTAACGATTTACAACATGAAAAATGCAGTTATTTCGAAATCACAGAGTCGTTGGCGTAAATCAACAAATACAGAGCCATCTAGTGGCCCAGATTGTAAACGATTATTTGTTGGATATCGTTTACTCATACAGACTTAATTTGCGTTTTTCTATCACTTCCAAGGTGTTTATAAAATGCTGAAATTATATTCGAGGACATAGATACGCAAACAATATGCTCTTAATAACAAAATAAAAAATAGATATTTGAAAAATAAGCAATATTCACATTAATTTGTATTTTTTTTTGTTTGTCTTGCAAAATTTTGAAAAACTATAAAACACGTATTTCATCAATTTAAGCAAGGAATATTTGTTGCAAATTTGAAGCAAATCGGTTGATGTATAAATTTCCATACACACTTTCTTCGCGTTTCCCAGGGAAAACTTTTAATTTTCCGGGATAAAAAGTATCCTAAAATATGACCCGGAGTATTAGTTACAATTGTACCAATTTTCATCAAAATCCGTTCAGAGGTTTTCATGTGATGCCCGGATAGACAAACAGACAGACAGACAATAATTCTAAAAAAAATGTTTTTGTGCTCTAATACGTTATTGAAGTGCCCCCTAATCGAAATTTTAAAAAAATATTCAATGTACAGAAAATGTGCCCTTTGAGTTTTATTATAGTATAGATTACTTCACCCAATAAAACGATACGTAAATTCAAAGAATCCACTAGGTAATACTGCGCAGTTTTTCCGAAGCAAAGTGAGAATAAGCGTCATTTTAAAGTAACTCACTGACTACAAACGACAATTTTGTAGAGGCATTTTTAAACTATACGAAGATTATATTGTCAATAGAATTATAAATGGTAATGTTCTTTGGTCTCATAAAAGACAACCGGGTAATATTTTGTTATAAACCATGCCTTAATAATTATGTTATTTACAATCCCTATAACCCTGGGGCGACGTCCTAATCCCGAAGACCCGGGGCCGGCCGCGGCGGTGACCGTCGCACAAAAAATTGACGCGAACAGCAATCAGCGTGTTCAGATTTCCTCTTTCGGTTTCTATCTCATTAATCACTCCCTTTAAGCGCTTATAAAGCCAATTAAAACTGCAGAGTGAAGCTAACTCCATGTTTGTTTGGGAGTTCATAATTTTGCGCGGCTGGGGAGTTCCGATAACGGTTTTGCGTGAAATAACACAGGTAAGCTTGGAGTACTCTCGGTTCTGAAGTTTATTAAAAAAACGTTTACCACGACCCACTGCGGGATTTTTCATCTACCTATTACCTAGTACTTGTGGGTGGAGAGCGGTTGACAATCGTGATATTTTTTATGTATATTTTTATCTACGTCACCCGAAGTGGCCACGTAATCAAGCAAAATGCAAATTCAGATGACCTAAGTGTACTTTATTTTCATTTTAAAAAATTTGATGTTAACCCTAGATAGATAAAATTTTATAGTACTGAAAGGATAAACAGGCGCCTAAGAAGCGCACAATTTTAAATACCGATATATTTTACAAATTTTAAAGTGTATTCCTTTTTACTTCAATGAAGTGTTACATTATTAATTAGTAAATAAAACACAGCTATATTATTATTGTTTAATTATAAGTAAATTATGTAGGTTATATGAATCTTTAACAAAAAATAATAGACTACGCCAATGTTTGCTACTTAGATGCCACAGAGGAGCTATTAAATAAACTTGAGCGCTAGCAAAATTTGTGTATGGGGTTTGTTTTTGGTTTACGAAAATTTGATCGAGTATCGCAACTTCGCAAGAATATCAAATGGCTCCCAATCCACTTTGCAGGAATACCCGTATTCTTTGTCTCCTATTTATAATAATATCCTCAAAAACCCTTCCTCTCCCTCGTACCTCCGCAATCGTTTTTCCTGTGCCCGAATTCTAATGCCTCTTGTAGGACGCATATTAGGTCACTCTAATATTTTCCTCGTCATAATATCTCCTATCCTATTCCTATTCCTTTTCGGTAATGCGGTTAGGTTGTGGAATTCACTGCCACCAAGTATTCGTCGATGCCAGACAATTATATTAATTTAAAAAAGAGTAAAATATCACAATTTTTCTTTGTGATAATAAATCCTGTCAAATTATGGTTACTATTCTTTCTACTATAGTTTGTCCATAAAGGTATTAATAGTGTACATGATGTATTTATAAAACGATACACATTTGATAGTAGTGTAAAAGTAAATATTATATAATTTGTATGTACGTATGTTTGTATGTATGGTATTATTGAATACATTAATATGTATCTTACACTATTTATAAAAAAGTGCACAATAAATAAATTTAATATTACTTTTCCATTCCTAGGTGTGCTGGAAGACATTTCTTTTAGAAATAAGCATACATAGTTTCTTTTATAACTTTTTGTAACCATTATTATACGTGTACATAAACTATTACATAAATAAATATTTTTTATAGGTACCATTTATAGTTTTTTATAATAGCTAATGAATTATGATATATTCAGTCTTATAAACAATACATATACAAAAAAAATACATAGTTACATACAATTATTGCAAATGTCATTTTTGTGTTCACCAAACACTGTCTTTTTACATTTCTTACACGTCATCATTCATCAAGACATTATTTTGTTTTTTGTTGCAAACGGGCTACAATAGTACCGAATATCAGCCGAGGTTCCTCCTCAACTTCTTCAGAAACATCTTGATTGGTTTGTGGCAAGATATTCTCATATTTTCTCACAAACGTCTTGACAAAGTAGGGATTTGCAATCTAGATCTCATCCACGGTGTAGACAGATCGGTATTTATTTTTCGCCTGTAGTAAATAATTGAAAGCACAACAGTGGTTCAAAAATGTTTCGGCAGATGTGACTAGTACCTGTATTGGAGCGAATAATACTAACTACGGTTATTCTTCCATTACTTCGACCTTTTGAAGTAACCCAAACGTGTCGATTTTTACCTGTAATTTACCTGCAACGCATCGCCGTAGCAACAAACACGGTAAAGATATAAACAGTAGTCGCTCTTCATACAAACGGCCGAAAAGCGCGTTATACCTACCCACATCCGAATACGCGTGCGATACGTGGGCAACAGCGGCCGCTACGTGGCGATTGCCGACAGGCGAACGAGCGGAGCTTGTACCACGGTCCGGTCGGTACAAATAACAATTTTTTTAGTTTTTCTACTCTGGTTGAGCTGTATGGTCGTGTGCTAATATTGTCCTAATATTGTAATTTGTAATAATTGTAATTTGAATATTTGCGTCTAATTTGTCATTAAAACGTTATTGCTACTTGCTACTGTAACTTTGATTTCAATGTTATAAATTAATTTAGCAATAGGTATAAAGTTTATAGAATCGGACAGTTGTACCTTTTTTATTTACCATAACCTGCAAGAAGAACTTACCATACCCTAAGAGTCTCTGTCTCTAATACAATACTGAAGGCTTACGAACCTTCACAGTACTAATAAAAACACAACATAGATTTTTATGGAACACTTCCTTTTTATTCACAATGAATTGCATTTATTAAAATAGAAAATATAACATTTATAAATACAAAACTACAAAGAAACTCAAGTCGTGTTATAAAATTAAAATACTGTCGGCGGACAGCCCTAGCGCGCGGCGACGCGTAGGCAAGTTTTTCGAGAATCGGGCCGAGTCACGTTACTGTATAAATATGTGTACTGTGCAACAAAGCCGTGATACTCACCCAACAGAAGCGGTCATCTGTCGGCAGTAGTGACCGTCAACTGAATGATGAGTTGGTTTGCATCGGTAAAAAAAGACAGCGATTATACCTGTTTCGCAGGTGCCTCCGAGGCGCACGTTATGTTTCTAGGGTTAACTGAGTAACAATAAAATATTAAATATGATATGTGTTGGGGTGTTGTCATATACCCGGGCTCGGAATACTCGGGAATCGAGTATTAATTGTTCTTGAACCCGGTTTCTTAAATTGGTGGTATGGAATCAAATCGAAAGTGGGCTGTATTATAGCCATAGGGATTTAAGTGTCCCTTTCTGGGCAATACACAACAACAATAAATGTAGGCACAAAAAAAGGGAATCCACCAACCTTATTCCGTCGCGTGGCGTCACTCGATACCTCGGCGCCGAGATGGTATGACTGTTTTCTGTGTTGCACCAGCTTGACTTCCACTCCACTCAGTCCGTATCAATGATCCTTGCGGCCGAATTACCAGAAGGATGACGAACGAAGCGGATTGCACACCGAATTATGTGACTGCAAGATGTCGCGTACCGAACCGCGAAACGAACTTTACTCGACTGGGCTGTCGGCGGCGCGGCGCTTGCGGACGTCGAACGAAAAATAAGAGGGTAGAACCCAAATTGATGCACAACAAAATATTAACTGTGAATGTATTGCCAGAATGGAACGAAACTATGAAATATTAACGAACAATATGAATTTCCAATCCGAGTAACTCGACTCATTGATATTGTTGTTCATCTAAATTTAGATATTTCGATGATATCTTCTCTTTAATAATATTTTTATTCGTTCGTATTTTTCAATTAACTTCAAATGAATATTTTTTTTCTGTAACGTGTATTTGGAAAAGTTAATCTCAAACAACGATGAAATTGATTTCACCCTTATTTCACACCCCTCTCCCTCACCCAGTCGGCGTCAAGTATAATCTATCATTATTCAAATGTCTTGTGTCGCACATTTTATTTCTTTAGTATGATTGAGTACTTGTACTTAAATGTTGTAAATCTTTTACTAACCTATCGAGGTATGGTATTTAAACGAATGCTGAAACTTTATTGCACAGTATTTCGGGAAAAGGACAATTATGAAAATTAAAAAAACTCTATCCAATTTGTTTTAGATATTTATAACTATTCAAATATACGTTCGCTTTGCTGTCAATTTAGACACATTTAATATAAAACTTAGTGTAATTACCACAGACATGTATACCTAGAGTAGATGCCGCATGTTCATACATTTCACGTGTAACAGAAAGGATTTTAAATCCTATTTGAGCGCCGTGTCATTTAGTTGGCGTTTTACTGCTATTGGCAATAGATGTCAACTGAAATAACGAAAAATGCCTAATTGTAACGTTTTAAACTGTAGGAATTCTACAAATACAGTTAGCAGAGGTAAAAGAAATATTTCTTTTCATCGTTAAGTAATTTATTTATAAAATTGTGTAGTAATTTATTTTAAAATAATTTTTTTCATATTTATTGCATTTCTACCACGTTTTACAACGAAAAGCACTAACTTACTGTGTACTGCATACTACTCAATACATTGCTGATTTTGGTAGCAAAATTTATACGGCTTGTTTACTGGAACACGCAATGAAAGTAAAACAATCGTTACTATAAATCGTCGCTTAGCTTCGTAGTACGGTGAATATTGCCGTGTTTCTGTAAAATATAGCATATAGTGTTGTTCATTTACTCGGTGTGGTCTCGATGTTAATCGATTTTGAAAACCAATGAATAATAATATTTACATAGAGACAGTTTTTAACAGGCAAATTATTTTTCATTACAATATTAATGTTTCTTATAGTGATTTTATTCATGATAACATTATAATTTTATTAAAGGTTTTCAAGTGACCCCAATATTAAAGCAAAATGAATTATAGCGACGGGGCATAGATATTGGTTTCCAACAAAACATAGCCGTATATGTTCTATTCATTTCAATGATGACTGTTTTACGGATTCGAAAAAACATGAGAGGTGTCAAGGGACACCCGGATGGAACGAAGTTCCTTGCGATTTAAGTTTTGTTGTACAGCGCCATCTCTGTACAACTTTCTGAATCACGCTAGCGCCATGTATACATTATACAGAGCATACAGACTGTATGCTACTGTATGATACAGTACAGCGCCATGAGTTTTACAGAGATGGCGCTGTACTGTAAAACTCTCTGAATCACGCTAGCGTGATTCAGTCGAACCTCCTCGTCGCTCATGATGTCCTAGTACTTCATTAAAAATTTGTGTGAAGTTAAAATTCTTCACAAAAATTTTAATGAAGTTACTAGGACATCACGAGCGACTAGGAGGTTCGACTAAATGCGACTGTGTTCAGTGAATACGTTCAGACGAAATTTGTGTGAAGTTAAAATTCTTTACAAAAATTTTAAATAAGTTACTAGGACATCACGAGCGACTAGGAGGTTCGACTAAATGCGACTGTGTTCAGTGAATACGTTCAGTCGAACCTCCTAGTCGCTCATGATGTCCTAGTACTTCATTAAAAATTTGTGTAAAGTTAAAATTCTTCACAAAAAAAAATAGCGTGATTCAGAAAGTTGTACAGTACAGCGCCATCTCTGTAAAACTTACTGAATCACTTCAAAAAAAGTGTCGTCATTCGTGAAATCAAAAAGTGTCGAAATTTTCCGTCTAGCCCCCTTTCAGAACGCGCGATAAGAAACTTCGTTCCAAAAAGAAACGAAGGCTGATTTCAAGCGCAATACCGAATATTGATGTACTGTTTTTTTATTTTGAATTTTTAATTAGAAAAAAATATTCGTTTAACTTTAGGTAAGTTTAAATGTGTCCATATGATGTTTTGATTTTCATAAAAGAAATGTTTATAAATATTTTTTTAATTTTCATTTATTTAATTTCTTGAAAGCAAATAATAAACAATCATAATATTTATGATCTCTATATTTATCTTTACATTTTTGAAGCTTGTGTTTATAATTAATTAACAAATAATCAAGTTAAATAAAACACAAAACTATTTATTCGGTCATATTCAAGCACTATACTATATTATTATGTACAACCAACCAAAGGCATTTTTTATGTTTTACATATTCTACGCCTACAAACGATCATACGATTTTCTATTTACCTAATTATTATCGGTAATCGATTTTGAGAATCATTAATCTTTGTCGAGAATCGGTAACGAATCAGTTTCGAATTGATATCGCTAGGATGGGGAATTTCAGCACTAAATATTCTTGTGACAGCACAATGTGTCAAAAAAAAGTGACACGCTTGGTTTTCATACAATTCGAGGTACATGCGTCGTCTATTCTTGATATATGTTCTTGATATATGTCTGTGGTAATTACTAATTTTATATGGGAATATCAAAAAACTAATGCCACTGATATTTTTTGTATGGTATCAACTTAGAGCATTTTATGACTTAATAATTATCTAGCTATTTACCATTTCGTCGGTTCTTTGGAAAATAAATACTTTTGTACTGGTTTTATTTAGTTATTTTATAGAATATGCGTAAGTAATTCTTGAATATAAAGAGTCGAGTCCTGATAGGATCACGTGGGATAAACATGTTATTTATAAAACGCCCGCTAAAAATGATCACGTCAATCGTTTCGGGCGCCGCGGCGTGGGATACTATTTGTAAACGCGAGGATTATGTTACGCAGACTAAACCTGTTTAACCCGATCGCCCGGTCTTACGAAGCTAATATTTTAGAAACTTGCCCACAGCCTACTAATTTTATTTATAAAATGTGGAAGACTATATGCATATTTATTACTCTTACATGCACAACAAGTAGGTACACCATGTGGAATAAAAAACACAGCACTTTTTATCCCGGAAAATGCTGAAAATGTTGGCAGAGCACTAGTATTAAATAAGAGATTGTGTATTGGCTACCGTACCTATGTAATCGTGAATCATATTAGGTAACGTCAGATATTTTCAATACCGATTGGATGCGCGCCCCCTGCTGGATAACTCGATAAAACATTCATCAGGGCGCGTTCACGCGGCGCATACTTAGGGAATAGGGATGGAGGGAACAAATCTAATAGGTCTCACTTGAATGGTTTCTGTTGGTATGTGGTAAGGAATGCGTCTAGATATTGTAAATAGCGACAGGTTTGGCATCGAAAATGGTATAAATATTTAAACATAAACATAACACTATATTTGGGTAGTCACACGGCATGTACCTTAAGATACATATCATAATATATAAAAAACATGAGAGGTGTCAAGGGACACCCGGATGGAACGAAGTTCCTTTCGATTAAGTATTGTTTTGTTGTACAGCGCCATCTCTGTAAAACTTAATTAATCAATCACGCTAGCGTGATTCAGAAAGTTGTACAGTACAGCGCCATCTCTGTAAAACTCACTGAATCACTTCAAAAAAAGTGTCGTCATTCGTAAAATCAAAAAGTGTCGTAATTTTCCGTCTAGCCCCCTTTCACAAGGCGCGATAAGGAACTTCGTTCCAATATTAATTTAACAAAACATTTGTTTAAAAATGGAACTCTTGGATTTGATGAAATACTTATTTTTTGATTACTTTAAATGAAGTAATAGATAAAATAATCCATAATGTCTAAGCAATTAGATGAAAATTGCAGATAATTGACAAAATCAAAATAAACTTGAACCAACGTAGTTTATGCGGAGAGTACCCGACTACCCGTCGCGCCAGTCTCAGTAGCAATTTATTGAATAACTTGACAGCCTTTCACCGCCTTCCAACATCACAATCCAGACAATGTGTATCGGAGATTCGCTTCAAATAACTACATTAGGATTTACTCAGAAATACTAATACTGGAATGCCAGTTATTGTATTTGGCTTTAGATGATAGCTTCAAATAATTAATATTAACAAAATTATCATGTTTCTTTTTACCGCACTAAGAAACACGAATAATGTTTAGTTTTAGGAAGGTTATCCAGAAAAGATAACAAGAAAAGTAATTAGTGTATAAGATTCACGTCAATTCAGATTGCCAAAACTTTAACTCATTAGCAATGCTTCAGTTATTAATTGCGTCATAAAATATTCTCGTTTTTTGAGGTCATGTCTTGGTAACGACGATAGTAATAATTTTACGTATTGATTTCGTTTGTTACAAATATTATAAATAACACATAATAAATGTTATTCTTTTTACCTTTACACATTTAGAATTGGGCATTTAGAATTGGGACACAGGAGTTCGCTTACCTTTGCAATGTCAAGTTGAGCTCGTATTTCATAGTTTTTGTATCGTACGAAATGTCTTCACTAGAACGGTGCTTCTAATGAGAATAGTTGACTGAAGAGTCTTATGCAAAGAGCCGTTTATTCGATAGCAGACGAACTCTCGACATTTCCACCTATACATATAGGACATAGGAACACTCGTATGTGCAGTTTAATAATGGCAGTGAAAGGCAAACACCTACCGTATTGAACTAAATTCCATTAACACTGCAGATACACACAAAATATGTTAACAACAGTCAATCATAGCTTCGGAGAATGTACTGTAGTCAATTCAATTCATACATGAATATATTCATTCATTCATTCATAGCCTCACACTAGTATTCGAACCTACAAAATAAACACATTTTTTATGGAAATAGCTAGCAACCGAGCCGACGATTCACCTGATGGTAAGTGGATATCGTCGCCCATGTACATTAGCAACACCAAAGGCATAACTGATGCGTTGCCGGCCAAGAAAGAAAGAAGAAAAAGAAACAAATTACACATTACAAGTATCTATGACCCAAGAACAAAATTTCTATAAGTTACATTTTCTGTCCTTATTATTCATAATTTCCTGTCCTGATCGTGAATCGATCCCCGGACCCATCGTTCTACAGCCTATATGCAGGATCACTGAGCTTCAGAATACGGAGCTATGAATCTAAGTATCTTAATGACATAGAATGCCTCTAAACACTTTCTACAAACATCATTCTTCCTTGTAACGTTACTTCCTTGTTTATGAAGCGAGAATTCGAAGGAAATTGAGGGTTCCACTACCCGCAAGTAAACAAAACTTACTTCATTTGACTGACGTCATCTTTCTGAAAGCGGGTCGTCATCGACGAAGTGAAGTTGGGAAAGCCCATTGAGAAGGCCCAGACAGACCCATAAAGGTTTGTAGCGCCGCAAGAAGTAATATTATGTTTTATCGTGTCATAATCTTGCTAAAATGAGCCAATTTCTACACGAAATGTCGACTCTCAGACATCTAAAGTCATACACCACTATAATTTATAACCTGTCGTTTTATTACTTAGTGTGTTGTAATTTTTAACAATTTTTTTTAAGAACCCAATACCTGTCGTGAAGAAGAAGGTTATGTTTATATAAAGTAAGAGTCGATTGCAGTGATAAACAGTAATAATTATTCAAAAAGACTTGCTGAATGTGTAGCTTTGACGATGTCCCCAATTCCCTATACAACCCAGTCCTCACCTACAATAAAAATAATCCTTTCACTTTTTATACAATGAGTGTGTCTTTCAATAACGTAATAAGCCGCCATGCTCTATAAACTGCACAGCATCCTGAAAAGAAATCTTTTCTCTATTAACCTTTAAACTCGACTCTGTCTAGCACAAAGTTCGAGCAACTTCTTAAGCTTTCAACTTTGCGTTGCACAAATTTTTGCTTTTATTCGTTGGCTCCGACCACCTGCTTGAAATGTGAAATGTCCCTTATTAAATTCACCGCATGAATATGTAGTTGCGGCTGGAGAAAGTTTTTGACTGGGGCTAGTTTTTGACTGAAATAAGTTCGAAACTAGCTGAATGCACTGCCATTCGCTGGTCTGTGTGTTTAGCACTGAATTTTGAAAATTCTCTAATAGGAGGTCTAGAATTATCCTTTGTTTCATTGCCATAAACGTCTGATGTTTGTACGCGGGTTTTTAGTAAGAGGAGATCACCGGTCAGGTGAGGTGGTGTTGCCTGGGGGACGGGCGAGCCCCATCTGATATTGCCGGAGCGTTGTTTAAAAATATGCTAGCGATCTGGAAATCTTCGTTAGCGTGATTCAGGTTGGCGTGACGTCATCGTGTGACGTATGTGCGATGTGGCCTCAGGTTCTTACCATATACAACATCATACCGCTTCCATTGGATCAGTTGCTATATGGTGGGCCGCCTTATATCCCTATTCTTATCGCCCTACTGACATAAGAAAATGTCTTTCAAATTACTTTGAAATTCACAACAACCAGCAACAATCAATCTAGTACCGATCACCAAAAATCACAGAGACTGCAGTGCATGTATAATGTAGGTACTAAACACCATTAATCTTTAGAGAAGAACGCTATATCCTGCAATTGATAATCTAATTGCCAACAGAAATAAGTCGCTCAACTTTCAATAAAGAGCAGTTAACCGCGATAATGCTACAGGATTCCCGTTGCAGTAGGAGTTAGGGTCACCGGCGGTACTGGCGGTACTAGCGGCTGACATGTGGCCAACAAGGTATATAAAAACTGGAGAACGTGTAAAGTTGGCTCCACTAATTGAATAAGTTCCGGCCGCGTGACTCGCATGCCAGCAGCCAGCACCGCCGCCGCCGCGCCGCTCACCTGGTAACTGCGCTATGGAATTTTATTACCACATGACAGACGGAGCCTTGATTGTTTTTTATACGCCTGCCAAGGAAGGGTTATTTTTGTCGCGCGTATCTTTATGCATGTATGTATGCGTGTAATATTTTTTATTACCATATCATCTCTTCCAAACTGCTAGACTTGTAAAGATATCGTTAGATTTGCCTTGATAACCCAAGTGTTCTTAGATAAGTGACGTTAAAAATCAAATATAGTGGCTGTGAGCTACCATTGTTTGAAATATAAAAATAAATCTAATAATGCGATATTGGTATTAAATTATTACAAGGGGTATATCATGGTATATGTTTTGATAGCAGGCGGGTTTTTTATACGTATGTGATGTAGGTTGATTTAATTTAAATGCCATCAAAACATAACTTGTAAAGAAACCAAGTCTTGCAATTCAGTTCTTCTACCGTAAAAATTTGTGAGATCCATGTAATACCAAGTCGGTTAATTTATTCAGTCCCTATTAAAGGGTCCTTTCGTCTTAAGTTATTACGTAATTAGCTAACCTAACAACATCTTACAGTAACCATTTACTTCAATTCTACTGGATCATGTTTACTGGATGCCGCATCAAGTCAAAGTGCGAACTTGACAATAAACTTGATCGTATATGACCAGCGTCATGGAGGCCCAACGTCTACTACTTACATTAATTTGTTGTGACGCTGACGGGAGCATATCGTGACTTTTTGCACCGTGGATTACGATGACCATCATCGGATGGCGACATGGTACAGATCACCTGGTATACATATCAATACCAGGTGATCTGTATTGTTTCTTTTTTGTAGCTGCTCACTAAAGCAGTAATTATTCCTTGTCAAATTTCTGTGCTGATATTGTCTTATTTGACATTTGATGGTTACTTGAGTTTGTATAACTTTACGATGTCTGGTAACCAAGAAAAATCAAGAATTAAATTATTAGATTCCCTTTCAGAAATTCCAGACGTACCTACAAGTACGTGTGTGATAGGTTAAGAGGAATGCCTGAAATTCAATTCAAATCTTGGATTGTTACGAAGTCTCTCCGGAGAATCATTGATTAGTATTAGTATGCTTTTACTGCTGTTTCTGTTTAAGAAACGGCGCACATTGCGTTAAGCAATGGAGTTAAACAATACAGTTAATTGTTAGTGAGTTTGGAATTTCATGTTATGAAATGAAGTTTGATTTTCAGTTAAAGCCATGATAAGTTCGTACATTTTAGAGCACTTATGATTGAATCAGAAGTAGAGTTTTAAGTTTCTAGTTGAAGGACCGGTTGTTCTGAACTTTCGTTTTGTTTCTTGAGAGTATGCAGTGAGTGGGCCAGTAAGGCCGATTGGGGCACTTTTATTTTGCGTAGGTTTATCTCTTTTCCAGATGGTCCCCTGCTGCCTCACACGAGGACGTCTGAGATTGTCATGATGGCCGTGTCGGAGATCATAAAACGGAACGTCAAGCTGGAGCAAGCTTGACGAGTCACCTAATCTGTTCATAGTCGTGTGTATCAGCGGTGATCGCGTATTAAATTTGTAATAAGTGTGTGAACCTGTGTGATAATTAGTTACTGAGTAAACTTCCACTGTCTTATCATTAACCGAGCCGACTTCTCCGTTACATATTAAGCCAATATCTCCTAGATTTCCTGTAATAATCATACATCTTCCCATCTGCGTTTACCGATAAGCTGAGGTCGAACCTTTGTTATCATTACTGTTGATACTAGGCTTCCACTTGATTGATTATGTCGTTCGGTGCATACAAATGGCATGCCACCTGATGACGGGCTGGCTGGTGTACTGCCGTCGACACGCACTTGTCCTCAACTCGTACGATAAGCTCGGTAAGCTGCGACTGTCACGCCATGACTTATGACCCTTTCATGCAGCAAAATTTGATGACGACACGGTATCAGTGAGCAGGTGAGTACGTTTAACAATGGTCTAATTTACGTGACTTCAAAGGAAATCTATTTATAGGCTAGTACTGTGAGGATCATTAGTTGAATGTTCATTTAGCCAGTTTCGTAGATACGAATAAACTTTTTAAAAATACTTTTAAAATAACTCTTAAAAGCTTTAGAAATATTGTGTTTGTGCTGTTTGCCCTTGAGGAGTTTCGTCGTCTGGAGCCCTGAATTTCATCAGGTCAGCATTATAAAAATGCATTAACATCGGAACCAAATTTTGCGAAACAATTTGTAGGATAAGAGCAAGTATTTTCTTATTCAGCTAGAAAGATTTGAACCACACATATTGCATATTAACTAACGAACTAAGCAAGTTAAATAAAGTTTGATACAATAATAGGTTTAGGTTTAAAAATCTTTATTTCTCATAAAAAACATAAAGTTTTACTTATTAAATATAAAAAGTACATAATTTCATTTAACCTCTGGGCATGCATAAAGGAAAGGCGTGATAATATTAAAAATAATAACAAAAAATAATATGATTTTGAGTTCTCAGGATGGTAAAATGTTGTTGTAAACTTAATATATTCAAATAACTGGCTCAAGTACATTTTGCATTTTGCGGTGAAAAACTAAAACACAAATCACTCGACACACACAGAGCCGAAAGTGAATTTGTAAAACAAGCAGATAAAAGTATAATTTATGTTTTATTTAGTTCAGCGGAGGTTCACAAGATAGACGAGGGAGCTGCGTACAGTCGGATAAAATAAAATGTTTCCATAATTGCGAATTCCGATGTTGCGAGGAACAAGTAGTTTTATCAACGTGTCCGCAGCGGAGTTGCCGCAACTTGCCAACCTTCGTTCCCTCGTCCTGACCAACTTTCAAATTGAACTCTCCAATGTCTATATTCCTAGTAACTTTCTTCGAACGATCGTAATATTTCTCTACGATATTATTTCTGACTGACAATTTTATCATAGCTCGATATTATGTAATAGGATGAAATTGGGCAAGTCTATCTTACCTGGTGTATAATCGACGGTATTATCGACCGTACATAACAGCAATGTTGCTGTGAAACCTTTAATAGATACTTAAGAATTGGCTGAACGATGTAGCTTAAATAAACACAATTAATAATAACTAGCTGTTACCCGCGACTTCGTACGCTGAAAATAAAGATGCCTTCATTATAAAACACGTTTTTCGTAAATTAAGAACAAACTTGTCCGGACTATAAGGAGAGAAGATCCGTGCCTTGTATTAGCCCATTATGGGTTGAAGCTTTTACACCTACACTTAGTAAGTATAATGTATTATGTAAATGAGTGAAATATTAAACAAATCTCTAGTGTTGTATTATATTATGTGTTGTTCTAAAATTGCTAAGACAATAAAATGATAACTACGATCTGATATTCTAGTGTGATTGGTAGTCAGCAAGATACCAAACTCTTCACCAAAATTACAGCATAAGTGACATGTTAGAACCCATTAATTATCCATTGGGAGAAGCGCATAGCCCTGACGCCGCGGCTTGTGTTGGTCCTAATAGTAATCGAGCGCGATCGGTAGCGCTAGTGGCAAAAAAATCTTGAGCTCTCCGTGTTCCGGAGAGCACGTAAAGCTGTTGGTCTGGTTATTGTCGTAAGATAACAGTCGTTATGACATGTCGGAGGCCCTCGCCCGGCGCAATGACTTCCGACTCTTGGGTTGGTCTCTAATCCCTCCACCAATCCGCACTGGAGCAAAGTGGTGGAGTATACTCTAGGCCTCCTCAAGAAAAGAGAGCCATGCTTAATAGTGAACTATTAATGACCCATTCGTATGAAAGGTCCCAAAATAGTTAAAATTTTTAAAGTTTAGAGGTTTATCTAAGTCAGGGCCTGAGAGTTTTTTTTTTAATTTACATTGTCATTTTACAGAATACACAAAAACGTACCTTCCTTTTCGTTTTTGGACAGCAACGAATCAGTGATTCCTTTAGTGCTGCTAATGTACATTGTCGAAAGTGACCACTTACTATGAGGTGACTCATCTGTTCGTTTGCCGGCTATTTAGATAAAAAAGTAACAAAAAACATTTTTCATCTCTTTTAAATTTAATAATTGCTAATCATAAAAAAATCTAAGAAAAATTTGAAGTCAGATGAAAATGATTTTCTCCTAACCCATACAAACTTTCATCACTTAGCCCTTAGCAGATGAATCAAAAAAAATCTTTTATATTTAATATTTGTTTGTAGCGAAAAGCTAACGTGGCGGATGCATGGCGGTATGTTTTCACATTTATGTGTTCTAAAATGATGAAGTTTCTAAGTGAGATGAATTTCCCAAAAAAAAATTTCACAGTTAATTTTTGTTTTTGGCTATAAGCTTACATATGAATTTTTATATTTCTGAGTTTTAAGATGACGAAGATTCATACAAACTTATAACCTCTAGTTTTAGCCCTTAGCCTTAGGTACATCCCGTATTACCAAACAATTGTGTTACAGTTATTTTGTTTATTACATTTTAGCCGTATTAGGGCGGCTTAGAATACTAACCCCAATCCCACGTGGTCGTCCACGGGTGTCGTAAGAGGCGACTAAATCCGGCCCGGTGGTGGTAAGGCCCCTCAAGGGATTATATTGGTATTATTGATTTTAATTGTACATTAATACCATTATTACTATTATTATTTCTCGATGGGGTTTGTCTGGATATCTAGCACCCTTGAGCATAAGTCAGTCGCCAAACGACTCATGTTCCGGCTGGGGGCTTGGGAGCCAGTTCTTTCTTTCTTTTTCTTCTCTCTTTCTTGGCCGGCAACGCATCAGTGATGCCTTTGGTGTTGCTGATGTCCATGGGCGACGATATCCAGTTACCATCAGGTGGATCGTCAGCTTGTTTGCCGGCTATTTGCATAAAAAAAACATACTAATTAACAACTTTCACAGTTTTAACTTCAAAAAACCATAGCAAGTGCATGTCAGGCCATGCGCAATGTAGGGTTCCGAAGTAGTAAGTTTATCGACTATTACTCATTAACTACTTATGCTAATCTTATGTTTTCATGTGATGCCCGGACAGACAAACAGACAGACAGACTCTATTATATAATTTAAAAAAAAAATTGTGCTTTAACACGTTATTGAAGTGCCCCCTAATCGAAATTTTTAAAAAATATTCCGTCCCCGTAGTTCGAAAAGTCACTAAGTCGAAAAATGGCCAAAATGAGTTATCAATGTCACTAAAACCACATTTTTTTTCTCTAAATATCTGTCTAACCATCTATGTTCTAAGTGCGTTCGTTTCCGATTTACGAAATGTGAAAATTAAGTAAATGTATGCTTTGGATCCCACAGCGAAATGAGAGAAATAACTAAATTTTCTTAATTATTTTATATTTATCGAAACTTTACGTAGGTCGGAACTAAAACGATTTAATTACTTTTTCTATTAAATTTTCAATGCATACGCAGGCTTTTAGGTACACTATATAATCACTAAAATGATTTAATGAGTTATTAAATTCAGCACTTTGCTAAAATACCCGAAAGCGAAAATCAACTAACTCCAAATAGTGACTTTTCACTCCTTCTGTTAAATGATTTTGTAAAATATATATCACTAACTAAGAGCGAAAATTAACTAATTCCTAACTAACTCAGACATTCTATTGAGAACAAATAATTAATTTGCGTTTTTTAGAGTATTTTATATTTTCTCATTAACTACTCGATTTTCACTTGTTACAGGTAGTATAATATTAATTTAATTTAAATTTCTTCAAAATAAAACTAAAAACATAGAGACATGTTATGACATATTAAAGTTATGGCGATTTATATATTTCAAAACTTTAACCCTCATTATCTCAAAACAGGTTTTTTGCACTTAATGACTTTTCGCTCTACGGGGATTTCAATGTACCTGTAATTCAAATTTGCCCTTTGAGTTTTATTATAGTATAGATGGCTCAGGACCGGTCAGAGTGGCGCAAGTTAGGGGAGGCCTATGTCCAGCAGTGGACCTCCAAGGGCTGATGGATGGATGGATGATAGATTATTCAATTTGTTCAATGTCAACTGTTCGTACAACTGAATTACGATTTTCAACCCCTTCCAGGATGAAATATAAAAAATGCTAAATTTACGTTGCAAGCCATAAATAGACAATTCATGTTTTAAAGACAAAGTTAATTTATAAATAGATATGAAGTAAAAAAAATATTTCAATGTCATAATTATTGAAGCTCCATCTTGCAAAATAGAAATAAACTAAGAAATGGTATATACATGTATGCTTTATTATAGTATGTGAAGAAAAGGTTTTTGTAAGTTTAAAACAAATTGACTCATTTTTTTATTTTTCCGTAGAAACTTTCATAGCATATCCCCAAGGAACGTGCAAGTATAGATTTACAACTTGAAAAATCATTTATTTAGAAATCACAGACAGACACTTCAATTTTATTTATGTGTATTTGAATTATTGTAAAGTAAAAAATAAGTACCTACTTCAGTGCCACGCTTTGGCCTTACAAAATATATAAAAAAACTAAGAAATGTATAATGCCATAATTTGTGTGAAGAAAAGGTTTTTTTATGTTTAAAACAAATTAACTCATATTTTATTTTCTCGCTTTGTTATGGAACCCTAAAAAATTGCCTATATTTTAAGTTGAAGACTCGATATCGTAGTAAAGTCCTGTTGAAATCCGTTCAGTGGCTTCAGAGATTAATGAAGATAAACAAACATACAAACAAAAATTAAAAAGCAAATTTTTACGTTTTAATATTGTGCAAGTAACGATTTACAACATGAAAAATGCAGTTATTTCGAAATCACAGAGTCGTTGGCGTAAATCAACAAATACAGAGCCATCTAGTGGCCCAGATTGTAAACGATTATTTGTTGGATATCGTTTACTCATACAGACTTAATTTGCGTTTTTCTATCACTTCCAAGGTGTTTATAAAATGCTGAAATTATATTCGAGGACATAGATACGCAAACAATATGCTCTTAATAACAAAATAAAAAATAGATATTTGAAAAATAAGCAATATTCACATTAATTTGTATTTTTTTTTGTTTGTCTTGCAAAATTTTGAAAAACTATAAAACACGTATTTCATCAATTTAAGCAAGGAATATTTGTTGCAAATTTGAAGCAAATCGGTTGATGTATAAATTTCCATACACACTTTCTTCGCGTTTCCCAGGGAAAACTTTTAATTTTCCGGGATAAAAAGTATCCTAAAATATGACCCGGAGTATTAGTTACAATTGTACCAATTTTCATCAAAATCCGTTCAGAGGTTTTCATGTGATGCCCGGATAGACAAACAGACAGACAGACAATAATTCTAAAAAAAATGTTTTTGTGCTCTAATACGTTATTGAAGTGCCCCCTAATCGAAATTTTAAAAAAATATTCAATGTACAGAAAATGTGCCCTTTGAGTTTTATTATAGTATAGATTACTTCACCCAATAAAACGATACGTAAATTCAAAGAATCCACTAGGTAATACTGCGCAGTTTTTCCGAAGCAAAGTGAGAATAAGCGTCATTTTAAAGTAACTCACTGACTACAAACGACAATTTTGTAGAGGCATTTTTAAACTATACGAAGATTATATTGTCAATAGAATTATAAATGGTAATGTTCTTTGGTCTCATAAAAGACAACCGGGTAATATTTTGTTATAAACCATGCCTTAATAATTATGTTATTTACAATCCCTATAACCCTGGGGCGACGTCCTAATCCCGAAGACCCGGGGCCGGCCGCGGCGGTGACCGTCGCACAAAAAATTGACGCGAACAGCAATCAGCGTGTTCAGATTTCCTCTTTCGGTTTCTATCTCATTAATCACTCCCTTTAAGCGCTTATAAAGCCAATTAAAACTGCAGAGTGAAGCTAACTCCATGTTTGTTTGGGAGTTCATAATTTTGCGCGGCTGGGGAGTTCCGATAACGGTTTTGCGTGAAATAACACAGGTAAGCTTGGAGTACTCTCGGTTCTGAAGTTTATTAAAAAAACGTTTACCACGACCCACTGCGGGATTTTTCATCTACCTATTACCTAGTACTTGTGGGTGGAGAGCGGTTGACAATCGTGATATTTTTTATGTATATTTTTATCTACGTCACCCGAAGTGGCCACGTAATCAAGCAAAATGCAAATTCAGATGACCTAAGTGTACTTTATTTTCATTTTAAAAAATTTGATGTTAACCCTAGATAGATAAAATTTTATAGTACTGAAAGGATAAACAGGCGCCTAAGAAGCGCACAATTTTAAATACCGATATATTTTACAAATTTTAAAGTGTATTCCTTTTTACTTCAATGAAGTGTTACATTATTAATTAGTAAATAAAACACAGCTATATTATTATTGTTTAATTATAAGTAAATTATGTAGGTTATATGAATCTTTAACAAAAAATAATAGACTACGCCAATGTTTGCTACTTAGATGCCACAGAGGAGCTATTAAATAAACTTGAGCGCTAGCAAAATTTGTGTATGGGGTTTGTTTTTGGTTTACGAAAATTTGATCGAGTATCGCAACTTCGCAAGAATATCAAATGGCTCCCAATCCACTTTGCAGGAATACCCGTATTCTTTGTCTCCTATTTATAATAATATCCTCAAAAACCCTTCCTCTCCCTCGTACCTCCGCAATCGTTTTTCCTGTGCCCGAATTCTAATGCCTCTTGTAGGACGCATATTAGGTCACTCTAATATTTTCCTCGTCATAATATCTCCTATCCTATTCCTATTCCTTTTCGGTAATGCGGTTAGGTTGTGGAATTCACTGCCACCAAGTATTCGTCGATGCCAGACAATTATATTAATTTAAAAAAGAGTAAAATATCACAATTTTTCTTTGTGATAATAAATCCTGTCAAATTATGGTTACTATTCTTTCTACTATAGTTTGTCCATAAAGGTATTAATAGTGTACATGATGTATTTATAAAACGATACACATTTGATAGTAGTGTAAAAGTAAATATTATATAATTTGTATGTACGTATGTTTGTATGTATGGTATTATTGAATACATTAATATGTATCTTACACTATTTATAAAAAAGTGCACAATAAATAAATTTAATATTACTTTTCCATTCCTAGGTGTGCTGGAAGACATTTCTTTTAGAAATAAGCATACATAGTTTCTTTTATAACTTTTTGTAACCATTATTATACGTGTACATAAACTATTACATAAATAAATATTTTTTATAGGTACCATTTATAGTTTTTTATAATAGCTAATGAATTATGATATATTCAGTCTTATAAACAATACATATACAAAAAAAATACATAGTTACATACAATTATTGCAAATGTCATTTTTGTGTTCACCAAACACTGTCTTTTTACATTTCTTACACGTCATCATTCATCAAGACATTATTTTGTTTTTTGTTGCAAACGGGCTACAATAGTACCGAATATCAGCCGAGGTTCCTCCTCAACTTCTTCAGAAACATCTTGATTGGTTTGTGGCAAGATATTCTCATATTTTCTCACAAACGTCTTGACAAAGTAGGGATTTGCAATCTAGATCTCATCCACGGTGTAGACAGATCGGTATTTATTTTTCGCCTGTAGTAAATAATTGAAAGCACAACAGTGGTTCAAAAATGTTTCGGCAGATGTGACTAGTACCTGTATTGGAGCGAATAATACTAACTACGGTTATTCTTCCATTACTTCGACCTTTTGAAGTAACCCAAACGTGTCGATTTTTACCTGTAATTTACCTGCAACGCATCGCCGTAGCAACAAACACGGTAAAGATATAAACAGTAGTCGCTCTTCATACAAACGGCCGAAAAGCGCGTTATACCTACCCACATCCGAATACGCGTGCGATACGTGGGCAACAGCGGCCGCTACGTGGCGATTGCCGACAGGCGAACGAGCGGAGCTTGTACCACGGTCCGGTCGGTACAAATAACAATTTTTTTAGTTTTTCTACTCTGGTTGAGCTGTATGGTCGTGTGCTAATATTGTCCTAATATTGTAATTTGTAATAATTGTAATTTGAATATTTGCGTCTAATTTGTCATTAAAACGTTATTGCTACTTGCTACTGTAACTTTGATTTCAATGTTATAAATTAATTTAGCAATAGGTATAAAGTTTATAGAATCGGACAGTTGTACCTTTTTTATTTACCATAACCTGCAAGAAGAACTTACCATACCCTAAGAGTCTCTGTCTCTAATACAATACTGAAGGCTTACGAACCTTCACAGTACTAATAAAAACACAACATAGATTTTTATGGAACACTTCCTTTTTATTCACAATGAATTGCATTTATTAAAATAGAAAATATAACATTTATAAATACAAAACTACAAAGAAACTCAAGTCGTGTTATAAAATTAAAATACTGTCGGCGGACAGCCCTAGCGCGCGGCGACGCGTAGGCAAGTTTTTCGAGAATCGGGCCGAGTCACGTTACTGTATAAATATGTGTACTGTGCAACAAAGCCGTGATACTCACCCAACAGAAGCGGTCATCTGTCGGCAGTAGTGACCGTCAACTGAATGATGAGTTGGTTTGCATCGGTAAAAAAAGACAGCGATTATACCTGTTTCGCAGGTGCCTCCGAGGCGCACGTTATGTTTCTAGGGTTAACTGAGTAACAATAAAATATTAAATATGATATGTGTTGGGGTGTTGTCATATACCCGGGCTCGGAATACTCGGGAATCGAGTATTAATTGTTCTTGAACCCGGTTTCTTAAATTGGTGGTATGGAATCAAATCGAAAGTGGGCTGTATTATAGCCATAGGGATTTAAGTGTCCCTTTCTGGGCAATACACAACAACAATAAATGTAGGCACAAAAAAAGGGAATCCACCAACCTTATTCCGTCGCGTGGCGTCACTCGATACCTCGGCGCCGAGATGGTATGACTGTTTTCTGTGTTGCACCAGCTTGACTTCCACTCCACTCAGTCCGTATCAATGATCCTTGCGGCCGAATTACCAGAAGGATGACGAACGAAGCGGATTGCACACCGAATTATGTGACTGCAAGATGTCGCGTACCGAACCGCGAAACGAACTTTACTCGACTGGGCTGTCGGCGGCGCGGCGCTTGCGGACGTCGAACGAAAAATAAGAGGGTAGAACCCAAATTGATGCACAACAAAATATTAACTGTGAATGTATTGCCAGAATGGAACGAAACTATGAAATATTAACGAACAATATGAATTTCCAATCCGAGTAACTCGACTCATTGATATTGTTGTTCATCTAAATTTAGATATTTCGATGATATCTTCTCTTTAATAATATTTTTATTCGTTCGTATTTTTCAATTAACTTCAAATGAATATTTTTTTTCTGTAACGTGTATTTGGAAAAGTTAATCTCAAACAACGATGAAATTGATTTCACCCTTATTTCACACCCCTCTCCCTCACCCAGTCGGCGTCAAGTATAATCTATCATTATTCAAATGTCTTGTGTCGCACATTTTATTTCTTTAGTATGATTGAGTACTTGTACTTAAATGTTGTAAATCTTTTACTAACCTATCGAGGTATGGTATTTAAACGAATGCTGAAACTTTATTGCACAGTATTTCGGGAAAAGGACAATTATGAAAATTAAAAAAACTCTATCCAATTTGTTTTAGATATTTATAACTATTCAAATATACGTTCGCTTTGCTGTCAATTTAGACACATTTAATATAAAACTTAGTGTAATTACCACAGACATGTATACCTAGAGTAGATGCCGCATGTTCATACATTTCACGTGTAACAGAAAGGATTTTAAATCCTATTTGAGCGCCGTGTCATTTAGTTGGCGTTTTACTGCTATTGGCAATAGATGTCAACTGAAATAACGAAAAATGCCTAATTGTAACGTTTTAAACTGTAGGAATTCTACAAATACAGTTAGCAGAGGTAAAAGAAATATTTCTTTTCATCGTTAAGTAATTTATTTATAAAATTGTGTAGTAATTTATTTTAAAATATTTTTTTTCATATTTATTGCATTTCTACCACGTTTTACAACGAAAAGCACTAACTTACTGTGTACTGCATACTACTCAATACATTGCTGATTTTGGTAGCAAAATTTATACGGCTTGTTTACTGGAACACGCAATGAAAGTAAAACAATCGTTACTATAAATCGTCGCTTAGCTTCGTAGTACGGTGAATATTGCCGTGTTTCTGTAAAATATAGCATATAGTGTTGTTCATTTACTCGGTGTGGTCTCGATGTTAATCGATTTTGAAAACCAATGAATAATAATATTTACATAGAGACAGTTTTTAACAGGCAAATTATTTTTCATTACAATATTAATGTTTCTTATAGTGATTTTATTCATGATAACATTATAATTTTATTAAAGGTTTTCAAGTGACCCCAATATTAAAGCAAAATGAATTATAGCGACGGGGCATAGATATTGGTTTCCAACAAAACATAGCCGTATATGTTCTATTCATTTCAATGATGACTGTTTTACGGATTCGAAAAAACATGAGAGGTGTCAAGGGACACCCGGATGGAACGAAGTTCCTTGCGATTTAAGTTTTGTTGTACAGCGCCATCTCTGTACAACTTTCTGAATCACGCTAGCGCCATGTATACATTATACAGAGCATACAGACTGTATGCTACTGTATGATACAGTACAGCGCCATGAGTTTTACAGAGATGGCGCTGTACTGTAAAACTCTCTGAATCACGCTAGCGTGATTCAGTCGAACCTCCTCGTCGCTCATGATGTCCTAGTACTTCATTAAAAATTTGTGTGAAGTTAAAATTCTTCACAAAAATTTTAATGAAGTTACTAGGACATCACGAGCGACTAGGAGGTTCGACTAAATGCGACTGTGTTCAGTGAATACGTTCAGACGAAATTTGTGTGAAGTTAAAATTCTTTACAAAAATTTTAAATAAGTTACTAGGACATCACGAGCGACTAGGAGGTTCGACTAAATGCGACTGTGTTCAGTGAATACGTTCAGTCGAACCTCCTAGTCGCTCATGATGTCCTAGTACTTCATTAAAAATTTGTGTAAAGTTAAAATTCTTCACAAAAAAAAATAGCGTGATTCAGAAAGTTGTACAGTACAGCGCCATCTCTGTAAAACTTACTGAATCACTTCAAAAAAAGTGTCGTCATTCGTGAAATCAAAAAGTGTCGAAATTTTCCGTCTAGCCCCCTTTCAGAACGCGCGATAAGAAACTTCGTTCCAAAAAGAAACGAAGGCTGATTTCAAGCGCAATACCGAATATTGATGTACTGTTTTTTTATTTTGAATTTTTAATTAGAAAAAAATATTCGTTTAACTTTAGGTAAGTTTAAATGTGTCCATATGATGTTTTGATTTTCATAAAAGAAATGTTTATAAATATTTTTTTAATTTTCATTTATTTAATTTCTTGAAAGCAAATAATAAACAATCATAATATTTATGATCTCTATATTTATCTTTACATTTTTGAAGCTTGTGTTTATAATTAATTAACAAATAATCAAGTTAAATAAAACACAAAACTATTTATTCGGTCATATTCAAGCACTATACTATATTATTATGTACAACCAACCAAAGGCATTTTTTATGTTTTACATATTCTACGCCTACAAACGATCATACGATTTTCTATTTACCTAATTATTATCGGTAATCGATTTTGAGAATCATTAATCTTTGTCGAGAATCGGTAACGAATCAGTTTCGAATTGATATCGCTAGGATGGGGAATTTCAGCACTAAATATTCTTGTGACAGCACAATGTGTCAAAAAAAAGTGACACGCTTGGTTTTCATACAATTCGAGGTACATGCGTCGTCTATTCTTGATATATGTTCTTGATATATGTCTGTGGTAATTACTAATTTTATATGGGAATATCAAAAAACTAATGCCACTGATATTTTTTGTATGGTATCAACTTAGAGCATTTTATGACTTAATAATTATCTAGCTATTTACCATTTCGTCGGTTCTTTGGAAAATAAATACTTTTGTACTGGTTTTATTTAGTTATTTTATAGAATATGCGTAAGTAATTCTTGAATATAAAGAGTCGAGTCCTGATAGGATCACGTGGGATAAACATGTTATTTATAAAACGCCCGCTAAAAATGATCACGTCAATCGTTTCGGGCGCCGCGGCGTGGGATACTATTTGTAAACGCGAGGATTATGTTACGCAGACTAAACCTGTTTAACCCGATCGCCCGGTCTTACGAAGCTAATATTTTAGAAACTTGCCCACAGCCTACTAATTTTATTTATAAAATGTGGAAGACTATATGCATATTTATTACTCTTACATGCACAACAAGTAGGTACACCATGTGGAATAAAAAACACAGCACTTTTTATCCCGGAAAATGCTGAAAATGTTGGCAGAGCACTAGTATTAAATAAGAGATTGTGTATTGGCTACCGTACCTATGTAATCGTGAATCATATTAGGTAACGTCAGATATTTTCAATACCGATTGGATGCGCGCCCCCTGCTGGATAACTCGATAAAACATTCATCAGGGCGCGTTCACGCGGCGCATACTTAGGGAATAGGGATGGAGGGAACAAATCTAATAGGTCTCACTTGAATGGTTTCTGTTGGTATGTGGTAAGGAATGCGTCTAGATATTGTAAATAGCGACAGGTTTGGCATCGAAAATGGTATAAATATTTAAACATAAACATAACACTATATTTGGGTAGTCACACGGCATGTACCTTAAGATACATATCATAATATATAAAAAACATGAGAGGTGTCAAGGGACACCCGGATGGAACGAAGTTCCTTTCGATTAAGTATTGTTTTGTTGTACAGCGCCATCTCTGTAAAACTTAATTAATCAATCACGCTAGCGTGATTCAGAAAGTTGTACAGTACAGCGCCATCTCTGTAAAACTCACTGAATCACTTCAAAAAAAGTGTCGTCATTCGTAAAATCAAAAAGTGTCGTAATTTTCCGTCTAGCCCCCTTTCACAAGGCGCGATAAGGAACTTCGTTCCAATATTAATTTAACAAAACATTTGTTTAAAAATGGAACTCTTGGATTTGATGAAATACTTATTTTTTGATTACTTTAAATGAAGTAATAGATAAAATAATCCATAATGTCTAAGCAATTAGATGAAAATTGCAGATAATTGACAAAATCAAAATAAACTTGAACCAACGTAGTTTATGCGGAGAGTACCCGACTACCCGTCGCGCCAGTCTCAGTAGCAATTTATTGAATAACTTGACAGCCTTTCACCGCCTTCCAACATCACAATCCAGACAATGTGTATCGGAGATTCGCTTCAAATAACTACATTAGGATTTACTCAGAAATACTAATACTGGAATGCCAGTTATTGTATTTGGCTTTAGATGATAGCTTCAAATAATTAATATTAACAAAATTATCATGTTTCTTTTTACCGCACTAAGAAACACGAATAATGTTTAGTTTTAGGAAGGTTATCCAGAAAAGATAACAAGAAAAGTAATTAGTGTATAAGATTCACGTCAATTCAGATTGCCAAAACTTTAACTCATTAGCAATGCTTCAGTTATTAATTGCGTCATAAAATATTCTCGTTTTTTGAGGTCATGTCTTGGTAACGACGATAGTAATAATTTTACGTATTGATTTCGTTTGTTACAAATATTATAAATAACACATAATAAATGTTATTCTTTTTACCTTTACACATTTAGAATTGGGCATTTAGAATTGGGACACAGGAGTTCGCTTACCTTTGCAATGTCAAGTTGAGCTCGTATTTCATAGTTTTTGTATCGTACGAAATGTCTTCACTAGAACGGTGCTTCTAATGAGAATAGTTGACTGAAGAGTCTTATGCAAAGAGCCGTTTATTCGATAGCAGACGAACTCTCGACATTTCCACCTATACATATAGGACATAGGAACACTCGTATGTGCAGTTTAATAATGGCAGTGAAAGGCAAACACCTACCGTATTGAACTAAATTCCATTAACACTGCAGATACACACAAAATATGTTAACAACAGTCAATCATAGCTTCGGAGAATGTACTGTAGTCAATTCAATTCATACATGAATATATTCATTCATTCATTCATAGCCTCACACTAGTATTCGAACCTACAAAATAAACACATTTTTTATGGAAATAGCTAGCAACCGAGCCGACGATTCACCTGATGGTAAGTGGATATCGTCGCCCATGTACATTAGCAACACCAAAGGCATAACTGATGCGTTGCCGGCCAAGAAAGAAAGAAGAAAAAGAAACAAATTACACATTACAAGTATCTATGACCCAAGAACAAAATTTCTATAAGTTACATTTTCTGTCCTTATTATTCATAATTTCCTGTCCTGATCGTGAATCGATCCCCGGACCCATCGTTCTACAGCCTATATGCAGGATCACTGAGCTTCAGAATACGGAGCTATGAATCTAAGTATCTTAATGACATAGAATGCCTCTAAACACTTTCTACAAACATCATTCTTCCTTGTAACGTTACTTCCTTGTTTATGAAGCGAGAATTCGAAGGAAATTGAGGGTTCCACTACCCGCAAGTAAACAAAACTTACTTCATTTGACTGACGTCATCTTTCTGAAAGCGGGTCGTCATCGACGAAGTGAAGTTGGGAAAGCCCATTGAGAAGGCCCAGACAGACCCATAAAGGTTTGTAGCGCCGCAAGAAGTAATATTATGTTTTATCGTGTCATAATCTTGCTAAAATGAGCCAATTTCTACACGAAATGTCGACTCTCAGACATCTAAAGTCATACACCACTATAATTTATAACCTGTCGTTTTATTACTTAGTGTGTTGTAATTTTTAACAATTTTTTTTAAGAACCCAATACCTGTCGTGAAGAAGAAGGTTATGTTTATATAAAGTAAGAGTCGATTGCAGTGATAAACAGTAATAATTATTCAAAAAGACTTGCTGAATGTGTAGCTTTGACGATGTCCCCAATTCCCTATACAACCCAGTCCTCACCTACAATAAAAATAATCCTTTCACTTTTTATACAATGAGTGTGTCTTTCAATAACGTAATAAGCCGCCATGCTCTATAAACTGCACAGCATCCTGAAAAGAAATCTTTTCTCTATTAACCTTTAAACTCGACTCTGTCTAGCACAAAGTTCGAGCAACTTCTTAAGCTTTCAACTTTGCGTTGCACAAATTTTTGCTTTTATTCGTTGGCTCCGACCACCTGCTTGAAATGTGAAATGTCCCTTATTAAATTCACCGCATGAATATGTAGTTGCGGCTGGAGAAAGTTTTTGACTGGGGCTAGTTTTTGACTGAAATAAGTTCGAAACTAGCTGAATGCACTGCCATTCGCTGGTCTGTGTGTTTAGCACTGAATTTTGAAAATTCTCTAATAGGAGGTCTAGAATTATCCTTTGTTTCATTGCCATAAACGTCTGATGTTTGTACGCGGGTTTTTAGTAAGAGGAGATCACCGGTCAGGTGAGGTGGTGTTGCCTGGGGGACGGGCGAGCCCCATCTGATATTGCCGGAGCGTTGTTTAAAAATATGCTAGCGATCTGGAAATCTTCGTTAGCGTGATTCAGGTTGGCGTGACGTCATCGTGTGACGTATGTGCGATGTGGCCTCAGGTTCTTACCATATACAACATCATACCGCTTCCATTGGATCAGTTGCTATATGGTGGGCCGCCTTATATCCCTATTCTTATCGCCCTACTGACATAAGAAAATGTCTTTCAAATTACTTTGAAATTCACAACAACCAGCAACAATCAATCTAGTACCGATCACCAAAAATCACAGAGACTGCAGTGCATGTATAATGTAGGTACTAAACACCATTAATCTTTAGAGAAGAACGCTATATCCTGCAATTGATAATCTAATTGCCAACAGAAATAAGTCGCTCAACTTTCAATAAAGAGCAGTTAACCGCGATAATGCTACAGGATTCCCGTTGCAGTAGGAGTTAGGGTCACCGGCGGTACTGGCGGTACTAGCGGCTGACATGTGGCCAACAAGGTATATAAAAACTGGAGAACGTGTAAAGTTGGCTCCACTAATTGAATAAGTTCCGGCCGCGTGACTCGCATGCCAGCAGCCAGCACCGCCGCCGCCGCGCCGCTCACCTGGTAACTGCGCTATGGAATTTTATTACCACATGACAGACGGAGCCTTGATTGTTTTTTATACGCCTGCCAAGGAAGGGTTATTTTTGTCGCGCGTATCTTTATGCATGTATGTATGCGTGTAATATTTTTTATTACCATATCATCTCTTCCAAACTGCTAGACTTGTAAAGATATCGTTAGATTTGCCTTGATAACCCAAGTGTTCTTAGATAAGTGACGTTAAAAATCAAATATAGTGGCTGTGAGCTACCATTGTTTGAAATATAAAAATAAATCTAATAATGCGATATTGGTATTAAATTATTACAAGGGGTATATCATGGTATATGTTTTGATAGCAGGCGGGTTTTTTATACGTATGTGATGTAGGTTGATTTAATTTAAATGCCATCAAAACATAACTTGTAAAGAAACCAAGTCTTGCAATTCAGTTCTTCTACCGTAAAAATTTGTGAGATCCATGTAATACCAAGTCGGTTAATTTATTCAGTCCCTATTAAAGGGTCCTTTCGTCTTAAGTTATTACGTAATTAGCTAACCTAACAACATCTTACAGTAACCATTTACTTCAATTCTACTGGATCATGTTTACTGGATGCCGCATCAAGTCAAAG
This sequence comes from Thymelicus lineola, assembly GCA_963932265.1. Classification (NCBI taxonomy): domain Eukaryota; kingdom Metazoa; phylum Arthropoda; class Insecta; order Lepidoptera; family Hesperiidae; genus Thymelicus; species Thymelicus lineola. Next base: position 15,917,596 of record OZ010696.1, on the reverse strand, counting down.
TGCGAACTTGACAATAAACTTGATCGTATATGACCAGCGTCATGGAGGCCCAACGTCTACTACTTACATTAATTTGTTGTGACGCTGACGGGAGCATATCGTGACTTTTTGCACCGTGGATTACGATGACCATCATCGGATGGCGACATGGTACAGATCACCTGGTATACATATCAATACCAGGTGATCTGTATTGTTTCTTTTTTGTAGCTGCTCACTAAAGCAGTAATTATTCCTTGTCAAATTTCTGTGCTGATATTGTCTTATTTGACATTTGATGGTTACTTGAGTTTGTATAACTTTACGATGTCTGGTAACCAAGAAAAATCAAGAATTAAATTATTAGATTCCCTTTCAGAAATTCCAGACGTACCTACAAGTACGTGTGTGATAGGTTAAGAGGAATGCCTGAAATTCAATTCAAATCTTGGATTGTTACGAAGTCTCTCCGGAGAATCATTGATTAGTATTAGTATGCTTTTACTGCTGTTTCTGTTTAAGAAACGGCGCACATTGCGTTAAGCAATGGAGTTAAACAATACAGTTAATTGTTAGTGAGTTTGGAATTTCATGTTATGAAATGAAGTTTGATTTTCAGTTAAAGCCATGATAAGTTCGTACATTTTAGAGCACTTATGATTGAATCAGAAGTAGAGTTTTAAGTTTCTAGTTGAAGGACCGGTTGTTCTGAACTTTCGTTTTGTTTCTTGAGAGTATGCAGTGAGTGGGCCAGTAAGGCCGATTGGGGCACTTTTATTTTGCGTAGGTTTATCTCTTTTCCAGATGGTCCCCTGCTGCCTCACACGAGGACGTCTGAGATTGTCATGATGGCCGTGTCGGAGATCATAAAACGGAACGTCAAGCTGGAGCAAGCTTGACGAGTCACCTAATCTGTTCATAGTCGTGTGTATCAGCGGTGATCGCGTATTAAATTTGTAATAAGTGTGTGAACCTGTGTGATAATTAGTTACTGAGTAAACTTCCACTGTCTTATCATTAACCGAGCCGACTTCTCCGTTACATATTAAGCCAATATCTCCTAGATTTCCTGTAATAATCATACATCTTCCCATCTGCGTTTACCGATAAGCTGAGGTCGAACCTTTGTTATCATTACTGTTGATACTAGGCTTCCACTTGATTGATTATGTCGTTCGGTGCATACAAATGGCATGCCACCTGATGACGGGCTGGCTGGTGTACTGCCGTCGACACGCACTTGTCCTCAACTCGTACGATAAGCTCGGTAAGCTGCGACTGTCACGCCATGACTTATGACCCTTTCATGCAGCAAAATTTGATGACGACACGGTATCAGTGAGCAGGTGAGTACGTTTAACAATGGTCTAATTTACGTGACTTCAAAGGAAATCTATTTATAGGCTAGTACTGTGAGGATCATTAGTTGAATGTTCATTTAGCCAGTTTCGTAGATACGAATAAACTTTTTAAAAATACTTTTAAAATAACTCTTAAAAGCTTTAGAAATATTGTGTTTGTGCTGTTTGCCCTTGAGGAGTTTCGTCGTCTGGAGCCCTGAATTTCATCAGGTCAGCATTATAAAAATGCATTAACATCGGAACCAAATTTTGCGAAACAATTTGTAGGATAAGAGCAAGTATTTTCTTATTCAGCTAGAAAGATTTGAACCACACATATTGCATATTAACTAACGAACTAAGCAAGTTAAATAAAGTTTGATACAATAATAGGTTTAGGTTTAAAAATCTTTATTTCTCATAAAAAACATAAAGTTTTACTTATTAAATATAAAAAGTACATAATTTCATTTAACCTCTGGGCATGCATAAAGGAAAGGCGTGATAATATTAAAAATAATAACAAAAAATAATATGATTTTGAGTTCTCAGGATGGTAAAATGTTGTTGTAAACTTAATATATTCAAATAACTGGCTCAAGTACATTTTGCATTTTGCGGTGAAAAACTAAAACACAAATCACTCGACACACACAGAGCCGAAAGTGAATTTGTAAAACAAGCAGATAAAAGTATAATTTATGTTTTATTTAGTTCAGCGGAGGTTCACAAGATAGACGAGGGAGCTGCGTACAGTCGGATAAAATAAAATGTTTCCATAATTGCGAATTCCGATGTTGCGAGGAACAAGTAGTTTTATCAACGTGTCCGCAGCGGAGTTGCCGCAACTTGCCAACCTTCGTTCCCTCGTCCTGACCAACTTTCAAATTGAACTCTCCAATGTCTATATTCCTAGTAACTTTCTTCGAACGATCGTAATATTTCTCTACGATATTATTTCTGACTGACAATTTTATCATAGCTCGATATTATGTAATAGGATGAAATTGGGCAAGTCTATCTTACCTGGTGTATAATCGACGGTATTATCGACCGTACATAACAGCAATGTTGCTGTGAAACCTTTAATAGATACTTAAGAATTGGCTGAACGATGTAGCTTAAATAAACACAATTAATAATAACTAGCTGTTACCCGCGACTTCGTACGCTGAAAATAAAGATGCCTTCATTATAAAACACGTTTTTCGTAAATTAAGAACAAACTTGTCCGGACTATAAGGAGAGAAGATCCGTGCCTTGTATTAGCCCATTATGGGTTGAAGCTTTTACACCTACACTTAGTAAGTATAATGTATTATGTAAATGAGTGAAATATTAAACAAATCTCTAGTGTTGTATTATATTATGTGTTGTTCTAAAATTGCTAAGACAATAAAATGATAACTACGATCTGATATTCTAGTGTGATTGGTAGTCAGCAAGATACCAAACTCTTCACCAAAATTACAGCATAAGTGACATGTTAGAACCCATTAATTATCCATTGGGAGAAGCGCATAGCCCTGACGCCGCGGCTTGTGTTGGTCCTAATAGTAATCGAGCGCGATCGGTAGCGCTAGTGGCAAAAAAATCTTGAGCTCTCCGTGTTCCGGAGAGCACGTAAAGCTGTTGGTCTGGTTATTGTCGTAAGATAACAGTCGTTATGACATGTCGGAGGCCCTCGCCCGGCGCAATGACTTCCGACTCTTGGGTTGGTCTCTAATCCCTCCACCAATCCGCACTGGAGCAAAGTGGTGGAGTATACTCTAGGCCTCCTCAAGAAAAGAGAGCCATGCTTAATAGTGAACTATTAATGACCCATTCGTATGAAAGGTCCCAAAATAGTTAAAATTTTTAAAGTTTAGAGGTTTATCTAAGTCAGGGCCTGAGAGTTTTTTTTTTTATTTACATTGTCATTTTACAGAATACACAAAAACGTACCTTCCTTTTCGTTTTTGGACAGCAACGAATCAGTGATTCCTTTAGTGCTGCTAATGTACATTGTCGAAAGTGACCACTTACTATGAGGTGACTCATCTGTTCGTTTGCCGGCTATTTAGATAAAAAAGTAACAAAAAACATTTTTCATCTCTTTTAAATTTAATAATTGCTAATCATAAAAAAATCTAAGAAAAATTTGAAGTCAGATGAAAATGATTTTCTCCTAACCCATACAAACTTTCATCACTTAGCCCTTAGCAGATGAATCAAAAAAAATCTTTTATATTTAATATTTGTTTGTAGCGAAAAGCTAACGTGGCGGATGCATGGCGGTATGTTTTCACATTTATGTGTTCTAAAATGATGAAGTTTCTAAGTGAGATGAATTTCCCAAAAAAAAATTTCACAGTTAATTTTTGTTTTTGGCTATAAGCTTACATATGAATTTTTATATTTCTGAGTTTTAAGATGACGAAGATTCATACAAACTTATAACCTCTAGTTTTAGCCCTTAGCCTTAGGTACATCCCGTATTACCAAACAATTGTGTTACAGTTATTTTGTTTATTACATTTTAGCCGTATTAGGGCGGCTTAGAATACTAACCCCAATCCCACGTGGTCGTCCACGGGTGTCGTAAGAGGCGACTAAATCCGGCCCGGTGGTGGTAAGGCCCCTCAAGGGATTATATTGGTATTATTGATTTTAATTGTACATTAATACCATTATTACTATTATTATTTCTCGATGGGGTTTGTCTGGATATCTAGCACCCTTGAGCATAAGTCAGTCGCCAAACGACTCATGTTCCGGCTGGGGGCTTGGGAGCCAGTTCTTTCTTTCTTTTTCTTCTCTCTTTCTTGGCCGGCAACGCATCAGTGATGCCTTTGGTGTTGCTGATGTCCATGGGCGACGATATCCAGTTACCATCAGGTGGATCGTCAGCTTGTTTGCCGGCTATTTGCATAAAAAAAACATACTAATTAACAACTTTCACAGTTTTAACTTCAAAAAACCATAGCAAGTGCATGTCAGGCCATGCGCAATGTAGGGTTCCGAAGTAGTAAGTTTATCGACTATTACTCATTAACTACTTATGCTAATCTTATGTTTTCATGTGATGCCCGGACAGACAAACAGACAGACAGACTCTATTATATAATTTAAAAAAAAAATTGTGCTTTAACACGTTATTGAAGTGCCCCCTAATCGAAATTTTTAAAAAATATTCCGTCCCCGTAGTTCGAAAAGTCACTAAGTCGAAAAATGGCCAAAATGAGTTATCAATGTCACTAAAACCACATTTTTTTTCTCTAAATATCTGTCTAACCATCTATGTTCTAAGTGCGTTCGTTTCCGATTTACGAAATGTGAAAATTAAGTAAATGTATGCTTTGGATCCCACAGCGAAATGAGAGAAATAACTAAATTTTCTTAATTATTTTATATTTATCGAAACTTTACGTAGGTCGGAACTAAAACGATTTAATTACTTTTTCTATTAAATTTTCAATGCATACGCAGGCTTTTAGGTACACTATATAATCACTAAAATGATTTAATGAGTTATTAAATTCAGCACTTTGCTAAAATACCCGAAAGCGAAAATCAACTAACTCCAAATAGTGACTTTTCACTCCTTCTGTTAAATGATTTTGTAAAATATATATCACTAACTAAGAGCGAAAATTAACTAATTCCTAACTAACTCAGACATTCTATTGAGAACAAATAATTAATTTGCGTTTTTTAGAGTATTTTATATTTTCTCATTAACTACTCGATTTTCACTTGTTACAGGTAGTATAATATTAATTTAATTTAAATTTCTTCAAAATAAAACTAAAAACATAGAGACATGTTATGACATATTAAAGTTATGGCGATTTATATATTTCAAAACTTTAACCCTCATTATCTCAAAACAGGTTTTTTGCACTTAATGACTTTTCGCTCTACGGGGATTTCAATGTACCTGTAATTCAAATTTGCCCTTTGAGTTTTATTATAGTATAGATGGCTCAGGACCGGTCAGAGTGGCGCAAGTTAGGGGAGGCCTATGTCCAGCAGTGGACCTCCAAGGGCTGATGGATGGATGGATGATAGATTATTCAATTTGTTCAATGTCAACTGTTCGTACAACTGAATTACGATTTTCAACCCCTTCCAGGATGAAATATAAAAAATGCTAAATTTACGTTGCAAGCCATAAATAGACAATTCATGTTTTAAAGACAAAGTTAATTTATAAATAGATATGAAGTAAAAAAAATATTTCAATGTCATAATTATTGAAGCTCCATCTTGCAAAATAGAAATAAACTAAGAAATGGTATATACATGTATGCTTTATTATAGTATGTGAAGAAAAGGTTTTTGTAAGTTTAAAACAAATTGACTCATTTTTTTATTTTTCCGTAGAAACTTTCATAGCATATCCCCAAGGAACGTGCAAGTATAGATTTACAACTTGAAAAATCATTTATTTAGAAATCACAGACAGACACTTCAATTTTATTTATGTGTATTTGAATTATTGTAAAGTAAAAAATAAGTACCTACTTCAGTGCCACGCTTTGGCCTTACAAAATATATAAAAAAACTAAGAAATGTATAATGCCATAATTTGTGTGAAGAAAAGGTTTTTTTATGTTTAAAACAAATTAACTCATATTTTATTTTCTCGCTTTGTTATGGAACCCTAAAAAATTGCCTATATTTTAAGTTGAAGACTCGATATCGTAGTAAAGTCCTGTTGAAATCCGTTCAGTGGCTTCAGAGATTAATGAAGATAAACAAACATACAAACAAAAATTAAAAAGCAAATTTTTACGTTTTAATATTGTGCAAGTAACGATTTACAACATGAAAAATGCAGTTATTTCGAAATCACAGAGTCGTTGGCGTAAATCAACAAATACAGAGCCATCTAGTGGCCCAGATTGTAAACGATTATTTGTTGGATATCGTTTACTCATACAGACTTAATTTGCGTTTTTCTATCACTTCCAAGGTGTTTATAAAATGCTGAAATTATATTCGAGGACATAGATACGCAAACAATATGCTCTTAATAACAAAATAAAAAATAGATATTTGAAAAATAAGCAATATTCACATTAATTTGTATTTTTTTTTGTTTGTCTTGCAAAATTTTGAAAAACTATAAAACACGTATTTCATCAATTTAAGCAAGGAATATTTGTTGCAAATTTGAAGCAAATCGGTTGATGTATAAATTTCCATACACACTTTCTTCGCGTTTCCCAGGGAAAACTTTTAATTTTCCGGGATAAAAAGTATCCTAAAATATGACCCGGAGTATTAGTTACAATTGTACCAATTTTCATCAAAATCCGTTCAGAGGTTTTCATGTGATGCCCGGATAGACAAACAGACAGACAGACAATAATTCTAAAAAAAATGTTTTTGTGCTCTAATACGTTATTGAAGTGCCCCCTAATCGAAATTTTAAAAAAATATTCAATGTACAGAAAATGTGCCCTTTGAGTTTTATTATAGTATAGATAATAAAATGTTTTATTTGCTCTCACAACATGATCTTAGCTTAGAGTAGGTATCCGAAGAACCTGAGTTACATGCCCTCCCGCGGACAGATTTAAGGTAGCAAGGTCTTATATTTCTATTTTAGTATTTTGTGTGTGTGTGTGTGTGTGTGTGTGTGTGTGTGTGTGTCTGCGTGTGCGTGCGTGTGCGTGTGTGTGTATGTGTGTGTGTGTTTTACGGCTATAATGGGCAATTAACTGTTTGTTTAGGTAACGAGCAGATTGTATGCTAGTAGGTGTCTTTCTGATCGTCATTTCGCCATTTTTTTTCCATCCTGACAAAGCATATTTCCGAAATGGTGGTACCTAGACTAAAAAAATCTTGCCAAGTGCATGTCAAGCCACGCAAAATGTACGGAACTACGGACAGACATAATGAAACCACAAGAATTCCGTTTGGACTATTAATAATTTTGGATTTTGTTTTTTTTTTATTTTACCAATACATCACAGACACAACTGGTGATGTCGCACTAGTTCTCTGCACAATAACTTGCCACATTTGCATCTTACCCGGATTTGAACCATACAAAAAACTTGCCAGAACTAGGATTAGTCACCCGCCTCGGTTTCCACGACCAACAAGTTCCACAGAGGAACAAATCGCGTTAGAACAGCAAATTAGCGGTCAGTCTCGTTGCGGTCGCTCGCAGCAGCAGCGTCTATTTAGTTCCTGTCGCCATTCGGAGCAAAGCGCAAATTAAAAGTTTCCAACCGCGGATACTAAAAGTCGATGGCAAAATCATTGTTTCAGCTCTATTAATACGTGTTGGAAAGGTGCCTGTCTATTTGTTGGAGTGGATTGACCTCTGATCTTTGCCTCTCCAGGAAACTGCTTTTTGAACCGGCTTTCGACTTAAAATAGTAAAAAGAGATGGCGCTATTTTGGCAGACCCACTTTGCATATTATTATACTTTATGGATATAGGTAGGGGTTGGCTTGAGCAACAAATAATCTAACATTTTAACAAAAAATAACCGACTTCAAATGAAGTACATTGTACTTTTGACATGGATACCATTGTCAGATCTCGCTCAAATTTATGTGGAACTATGCGACAAGCACCAGCTTTCAATTAAAAAAAGAATCATCGAAATCGGTTGGCGCGATATTGAGTTATTCGTCCATTTATCGCGCACATACTTAATGCAAATTTAAGACTTATATGATTTTGACATGGATACCATTGTCAGATCTCGTTCAAAGAACAATGCCCAAAAATTATTTTTATTTTTGTTAGCGTCTTAAAACGTCAGTAATACCGAAGCAATTCAATAATTTTTTACGTATTTTAAAATTAATACCTGTACCCGTATTACCCAGCGTAAAATAATTTTATTAATAAGTGATGAATTGACTATAATAACTATGATGTCTACAATGTCCATTTTCATTCGGGCACTCACTTCGATACATAGCTTGTATCAAACAAGATATAGGGAGACTTCTGGCCAATATTACAGACATAATTTCGTTATAAATGTTGGTATGACAAATGTAATTATGTCAAATTCCATTTCCGTTTGTCAATCAAAAAAAAGTCAGTATAAAATAATGGTAAAAATTACAGGTAGCCGTAAGTCTCCCCTACTCTATGACTCAATGGTTATAAGAATTCAATCTCAAACTACTTTGGTTCTGGGGTGTGTTTGCTGAAAATTCTTATATATCTAAGCTCAGAAATTAAAGCGGCGATTTTTAGAATTTTTTTTATTTTAAGACGCTAAAGTTGAAAATGAAATAAAACGATGTATGGCAGTTGGGCATTGTTCTTTATGTGGGACCACACGACAAGCACCAGCTTTCGATTAAAACAAAAATCATCCAAATCGGTTCACCCAGTCCAAAGTTCTGAAGTAACAAACATAAAAAAATACAGTCGAATTGAGAACCTCCTCCTTTTTTTGAAGTCGGTTAAAAAGTTCTTAAACTTAAAAGGCTTCAGATTTTCCAAATTACACGTAACTCATTAAACTACACATAGTAATATTTCTTGTTTTATTTCTTACAGTTTATGAGATAAGAAATTGTAATAAATATTAAGTATCCATACGTCTTAGGCCTCAACCATGACCTAGAGTTTCCCGAATGAAATATTACTCCATTAGTACTTACATCCCCAGAGTGCAACCAATTGGCGGTATCTAAGGCGCACGAAGTACTGCCCACTAAATATTACTAGTCATAAACGAATACGAAAATTAATGATTCTCTGAGGAGTGATCATGTTCGAATATGTAGGTTTAGCTTCGCTTGCGGCGTCCACATAAATTCATCATCCTGTAGCCATGCTGGAGGTTAAACGCTTTTAACTGATTAGTGGTGCATTGCAAGTATGGAATTAACGCTATTGAGGCTTGGAATAGACGCCAACCCACCTTTCACAAGTTGTTATATTGAAGAGCAATCATTATCTTGATTCATTATCAAGTCGATAATTATTTATTCACTGTTATCGATCGAAAAACTTTATCCAAAGACTTCCAAACGTAGGTATGCCCTTCACAAGATGTAATTTTAATTCTTACCAATTACTCAAATTCCCATTCAAATTCTGACCGCGTTTCGCTTACTTGGTCGATTACGAAAAATTTGCCTATAAAAGTTAAGAACCTGATACAAAAAATATTATGTACATTAGTCTAAAGATCATATTAAAGTCTGCATTTATGATTTCATTGTTATTCAACTGTCGATATTATTTCACATCGTGTGGAAACACATTTAACTCGTACGAGCGATAGAAGCTGGAAGGTTGTGAGATTGGCTTCATTATACGAATATGCTTTTAACGGTTGCAAATTAGATAAACAAGCGTTGGTTGGATTACCTAGTACATACAATAGTACGTTATGCGGATACGGATTTACCAACGAAAATATGATTTAATGTTTAGAGGGATTAGTTCCGTTATTATTTTAATTTGCAGTTATACTGGTAAGTAATCTAAGAAAATGCATCTGCATGTCACCATTGTTACCTATGCAGTTATGTATCGTGGAGGATAGAGGTGAAGGAGAAATGCACGACAACAGAGTTGTTGTGCAAAAGTGTCCATCAAACTGCATTAAATTCTTGGCACCACGGTAGCAACAGGGCAAAGGACTCGACATAAACAGTTGTTTGGTATGCATGACTGTCACTGTCAACTTCAAATCACCAAATTCATACCTTTTGCTTTCGCTAGCACCAATTTTCTGCTTATAGCTGCACACTTTTTAAATTTTCCTCACATAAATAATATTATATTATTCAGTTCTCCTTTACTTACCATGGAGGATATCCTCCATGCTATCATTGAAGTATAATGTCATAGAACAGACATCTCGAACAAAATGTGTCCCGTCGGGAGGTTCGATTTTTAAAATTGAACCCCGGTCCTCCTTTCAAAATCAAACGAATTCATTGAAGAATGAAGCCACGTGGCGCCAATGCATTGGGACATACATGGTGTTCGCGTTGTCGGTTCTATACGTTAGTATTAGTATTAATACTTCAATGCATGTTATGCATTATTTCTGCAAAGCGCCATCTACTTACAATCTATACTTAAAGGGCAATCTAGCTACGACGATTCTCAGTTTACGTAATGTTTTAATAGATGGCGCTGTTCTAGTTTCTGAATCACGCTAACGTTTGTTCTGTGTAACTTACATAAGTATCGAGGGAAGTGAAAGTTTAGCTTACGACCTATTAATGGTCCACTGCTTAACGTTATTTTTGATAGAGCACTAGGTGTGAAACCCTATTGCTTAATTTTATTAATTATAGAATAGAAAGATATATGATCATAACGACGATTGAAAGGAAAAATTGACTTAGCGACATTGAGCTTACTTGCCTTACTTTAGTCTTTACACTTTACAGGAAAGCAGATAAAGTTGAAATTTTTAGAAAAAAATCATGTATTTTTTTGGTAATCCTCCTACCGACGTTATTCGTTTTAAATCGTTTTGAAATCCTTATTTTGTATTTTATCATATTATATTGTGGCACATTTTGTTTTTTTTTTAACGTGTGGAAAGACCTTCGTCTCGTCCATCCGGCCACGGGAAGCCGGACAGGTATGTGGGACTTGAACCCACCAAAACCACACGGTGTCGACGCCTACCGCATTGGTGCCGGGACTGTGTGCTATTCTCGCTCCACTGCCCCGGCGCGGCGGCCGCTACCACGGCGGCCTCGGCACGGCGCGCTCTCTAGCCCCTCTCCTTGTCGAGAGGGTTGGAGCGGCCAGCGGGATGGACCGTCCGCCTACTAATTCCCGCTAGGGTAAAGGCGCGCTCGACACCAGCACGCCTTTCAACCCGATAATAAATTTTTCCTTTCAAGCGTCGATATCAATTAAATACTTGGTAAAAGCTCATGCATGATTAACGTAATATAAATACGTAAAAAAACATTAGGCTTGGCCGGCTCCGTGGAATGATGGATCCATAATTTATTTTAGGTCACTTATTACGCGTAGACTAGTCCAGTTTATATTTTTTCTAAACGTACTAAAGTTTGTGAATTTGGATGTTTGGATGTTAATCAGTAGTCACGCAATCATGCTAAAATGGCTGATTGGATATAGATGTTTGACACACAGATAGTTTAATAACTAGAATAAAGTATAAGATACTTTTTAGGGTTCTGAAGAAAAATCGGAATCCTTACAGTTTCGTCATGTCCGTCCGTCCGTCCGTCTGTCCGTCTGTCCAAAGCAAAGCGCCTAGACCCTTAGTGCTAGAAAGCTATAATTCTGCATGAATATACGTATTTATTAAAACTCCAGAATCGTAGAATAAAATATTTATTTATTTATTTATAACAAAATCCACAGCTTTTTTACAATGGTATATAGGCAAAACTTATTACATGGGTCTTAATTATTAATTAATTTCGCCACTACCCCTTACATTACGAGAGTGAGATCAAGCCCAGCGGTGGGACATCACAATATTGCGATGATGATATGAACGTTATTTATTTCAAACCTCTATAAAACAAGTTGCATTTTAATTCACTCTCATAAGAGTCGTATGTACGACCCCTGTCGCGGACAAACGCTAAAAATGCAAACGGATGTGTCGATCCCTGGATCTAGAACACTAGTTGGATTAGATAACAGCTCTTCTACAATTCCGCACTGGAGCAACGTGGGTAAATACGCACTAGACATCTTCATTAATGAAAAGAGCCGCTTACAACCACAGACGATTGTAAGCCTGAGCAAAATGTTACTATTCATTTCGTAAAACTCCTTGTTAGTTAACCTAACTCGATAACAGATGGCGCCACACGTATTTAAAATCCTTAATTATCACGCGTCACTTGCTTTCGTCATAGCAGCTCAGATTAACGGCAATTTCTTTACTCATGTATTTAGTCTTCTTTATTTTGTAAGTGGTAATAATAAGCATGTGGGCCAACTCCGTCAGTAAAACAGGTCACCAACGCGCACCGGATACAGAGAGACCAACTTAATCGTGAAATGGCGTAAATTGGTACTAATGCCGCTATGCTTCAAATCATTTACTTATAAACAGAAAGTACTTACTTTGTGGTCATCCATCTATCAGTTACTACCTCTTGAATTTTGTCCAATGATTGGTTCTACGCGTCCGACAGCGTCTCCCTTTAATTTACAGATAAGTTGGTTTCACTGTAAAATTGAATTGGATGGCTAGGCAGCCATTTCTTATCTAACTTTCAAAAAAACAACTGACTTCTTCCGGGAGAAGAAATGGCTAGGAACTATTGAAGAAAATATTTTCAAATTCAAATAATTTAATCATGTTGGCCGTTTCGTAAACGTGCTTTGTAGAGAAGATTACACTGTGGAAGTATATAAGTACTGCACTTACATTTTAACACGCACTAGCTTCTACCCGGGACTTCGTTCATGAGAGTTTATAATTGGATCCTGTTCCTTCTAAAATAAGATGTTTTAGATGTTAGGTTTAGATGTTTCGATGTTTGTGAATTCATCACGCAAAAATGGCAGACCAGAAATACATAAATGAAATTTGGCACACATACAAACTTACAGCATTCTACTTTTCATCCCAAAGAATGAACATCATTGATGTCGACAACATGTTCATTAAGGTCAACGCTCCATTAAGCTTATGTCCACAGAAAACAGCGATTTCGTATGGAGACTATTCAGCTTTCGCGGCAAACACGTAGAAAATGAGGACGAATGTGTTTTATCATGCGAGTGCCATCTGCCACGTTCAGCGCTGTTCCGCCGCGCACAGCGCTGAACGCGGTGGAACAGCGCTTGTCAACAGGTTGCGACTAGTATGATCATAGTTCCCGCATATTCGATTTATTATTACGTAATCATTAAACGCAACGACGCTTACGACGCTGTACGCGGCTGATAGAAGCTAAATAAGTGTTACCAAAATCGAAGCGAAACGCGAATAGCGCTGAATTAATGTGCGTTGACCCTTATTTTGCATCCTAGCAAGTTGCCAAGGATTAAAAAAACAGGGCAAAAGCAAAAAGCAAAGCAAAGCAACAACCCATAATTGTCCCACTGCTGGGCTCGGGGTCTCCTCTCACAATGAGAGGGGTACAGGCCATAGTCTACCACGCTGGCCAAGTGCGGATTGGTAGACTTCACACACCTTTGAGAACATTATGGAGAACTCTCAGGTGTGCAGGTTTCCTCACGATGTTTTCCTTCACCGAAGCAAGTGATAATTAATTTGTAATACACACATAATATTTGAAAATTAGAGGTGCGTGCCAGGATTTGAACCCGGGCCCCCGCGTTCGGAAGACCAACGTTCTAACCACTAGGCTATCACTGCAGGGCATGTCAGGGCATGTCATGAGAAACAAGTTTAGCTGTAGGCTACCTTGAGCTGCCTAAATAGGCTTATCATCGACAGCAATATGCTCATTATTTTGCGTTCCAGCGAACTGCTGAGGGTCACAAAAATTGTAGTGTACGTTGTAAGACTCGTGAGGAATAAGTTCATTGGCAGGCCAGCTTAAGAGCTGCTGTAGTGTTGGGACAGTCAGGTAAACGACGCTCATTATTTGACGTCCCAGCGAGCTGCTAATACTGTAGATTAAACAGAGTCATGGAGACGGGCTGTTGCTAGAGTATGATGCGAGTCCCAACTCGCGAGTCTCAATAGCCACAGACCTCTAGAGAGGGAAAAAATTAATAAAGCGTGTAAATTTTGCGATGCGCAGGAAATAAAAGATCACACCGTTGAGTAGAAATGCATAATACATTAGGAAAGATTGGAAGCGAAAGGATTGGATGTTGCTTCAAGTATGAGGTTCAACGTACTTCCAAGCACAAAAAAAATTGATGTAGAAGAGCCGTATTGGGGCGGCTTAGAATACTAACCCCAATCCTTCAATGGATGTGTTTTGTAAAAGGCGACTAAATCCGGCCCGCTGGTGGTAGGACCTCTCGGAGTGATATATTAGTAATATTGATTTTAATTGTTAATTAATAACATTATTACTAATATTATTTCTCCATGGGGTTCGCCTGGATAGCTACCACCCTTGAGCATGAGTCAGCCGCCAAACGATTCGTCGTGTTCCGGCTGGGGGCTTGAGAGCCAGTTCTTTCGTTCTTTTTTTTCTCTCTTTCTTGTCCGGCAATGCATTAGTGATCATCAACGCATCAGGCCTTTGGTGTCACTGGGCGACACGACGATATGGGCGACGATAGCCACTTACCATCAGGTGGATCGTCAGCTCGTTTGCCGGCTATATCCATAAAAAAAGCTTTTGACATTTAGAAAAGCTTGTGAGGCACGTTGGTTGTTGAAAGGTGAAAATCATTAGCACTTAACTATGTTGAAAGCCATGCTGTGTCGCTCAGCTACCAAATCCAGAGAGCTGTTTGCAATTTTAGTTACTTTTTTTGGACTATTCAACACTTTTCAATTGTAAGAAAAATATCTTTACATGAATGCACTATCAAAAGAGGAGTGGACAGACACTAAAATTAACTGAGGAGGAAATAAAAATAACGAATCTTTGATATAAAAAAATCATACATTTAAATGACTTCAAATTATTAAAAAAAAATCACACATATTTAAAACAAATGAATTTTAAATGGCGATTCTTTTGAATTGCTAAATTGCCTTTACCATAACCGAGTTGAGTGACGTGTTCAGCCGAAATCATAAATAAAAGCAAAACTAAACACGGACCGAATCGAATCTTCACAATAGACGCGATCTCACAATAAAACCTATAAAATTTATATCTACCCTCAATAACAGTAGAGAGAATACGTAATGAACATTAGGAACAAAGGCGTGCGAAACGAGCCGATAGCGAATTGTATAGGTGAGAATTGGTTAGCGGTAAAACACACAAATTTTATCTTTATACGTAACAAAACAAAGTCAACAATGGATTGCCGCTAACGTGTTCCAAATGAAATAAGTTTGAGTGTATCTAAATTGAGCTCTAAGGGTGATGAGTAAAGTATAGTTTGGAACGGCGATCGAAGCGAAGCCAGAATCGAAGATAAGTGAAGTGAAGCGGTCTTGCAGTGAAATATTAGTGTTGTGATGGTTTTCTTTAAATCCGCGCTGCAGCGTTCTCGCGATGATAGTCTAAGGTGCTACGTCGTAGCGCTACGCCGTAGCTATTTGTAGCGCCTTCCATTCAATTCACAGTGTTAAACTTTGTGTTATTGACTATTGTTGAGTTAACTTTTTTGTTACGTAAATTACTAGGTCAATGAAAATTAGGAAAAATGAATGACAAATTTCATTTACATATTTTTTTAATTAATGTAGCGTACATCAATTATGAAAGTTATTAAAAGGCAAAACATGTGAATAATGAATTACTAAAAAACATTTTATATTTTTATGACAAATGAAAATTGTACAATTCTAATTTATGAGAACAAAATTGCATAACATTATTTCATTTTAGAACAATAAGTAGTATCATCATTCCGACCAGTTTGCTTCATTGTGTTTTCAAACAACAGCGTATCGTTGCAATGGTTAACATTTTCTGAATAAAATAATAATAATTAGTAATATAATTTCGACGTGATAAATTGTTCAACTTAATTACTTGCCTTATGTGGAACTTTCACACAGTCAACGAGGAAAAATGATTTCACTGTTTGCATTTCGGTTTACTTATTATGTCACACACAAAGTTCAAATACGTCACAAATTTCTTTATACTCGTACATAACATTTTATACCATTTATTAATTAAGGTAAGGTAGACTTAAAAACAATTATATCAGTTTTATTTTAATAATAAATGAAAATCTAAGGCCAGTAATTAACGATAATGAGGCATCACGTGACTCCGGTAATATCAGCTGTACGGAGTTAGACAGATGAAGAGCGTTTTTTCTTATTACCTGTAGGTACCTGTGTGTACTCTGTTTAATTAAATCAATATAATTACCCACTGACTGAGTTGTCGCTTACTTACCAGTATTATAATATTATAAGGAGAAATCAAAGGAGACATTGTCAATTATGACAAGTAACGTCATCTTTGTTGTCACCAAACGTCACATTATTTGAAGTGACAGATGGTGTGAGGTGAAGTTGACTTACTTTTGCTCGGGACAGCGTGCGAGACGGTCAGGCGCATCACTTGTTAGGTTCTACATCGCGGTATCGTACCTTAGGTTTATTAACTCGACCAGAAATTCATGGAAGTGTGTTGTATTAATTTTGCATTCAATAAATTATTTGTTCTTACTTTTGCCTTTTGATTATAATATAATATTATTTCAAACATGTTATAGATCTTACTGATGTGACTGCCATATCGTCGTCTCAACACATTTCTTTTACAAAAAAATTGTTAAATACAAAATTACCGCCACCGGTTTTGTTATTAAAACTGCAAATATAGTGACCGTTTTTAAATATTGCTTTCTAAATAAACTCCTTATACGCTTGTTTTTCGCTTACGGATGGTAATTTCGTGTTTTGATTTTGCACATACGAGCTGTGACACTCGTGACAGTTTTATTACTTTGACTTTGTTTGGTACCTTGAATCGGTTTGATTTTGAACACAATGTCATTACAATTTTCGGTATATCCGGTGGCAAAAATAAAGAACCACATATGCGTACTTACAAAAGTAAAACATACCGCAGTTTACTTACTTGATACAAACCTGTGTCTCCGTATTGTCTTAATATTATTATATTATTTACAATCGTTGAATAAGCAAAGTGAATACGTCGTAGTAAATGAATAAGAACACTTTGAACTAGACTCTTTTGATGTTCAAGTGTCCGGATGCGAATAAAATTCCTTCGACTTTCCACTGAAGGACGAATTTACATAAGCATTCGATTCAAAAACGTTATAAATTAACGAGCGGCGCGAACCGGTACACGAGCCGCGCATTACTCAACCTAACAGCGTCGTTAGACTACCGCAGTGGCGTTAACTAATAACTGGGACTTAAGACTTAAGGGGTGATCATTGAAGCTCACTGACAAGGAAACGTTTTTTCTGATGTAATTTTTTTGTGTGCCGAATTGCAGCCAGGGGGGTGAGCGGCGAGAGGAGGGGCCGGCCGGGTCCAGGCGTGCGCACCCGGCAGTAACTGGCCGACCGCCGCGCGCAGCGGACGCCCAAGCTCGCTCGCTCGCAGTCCCACGTTGGGCGCCATTCGTGCCGATACCGAAATTGAAATTCGTTTGTGATTCTAGTGCAATGTGAAAGGATGATCCCAGTGTTTTGTGATTGTTATTAAAAATAACTTATGCAGTTGTCATACTTGATCACAAACATTGGATTGTGATAGTCTCTAAACAACTCGGTGGTCCATAATCAGTGTTTTAAGTTCTGTATTAACTGATAACAGTTAGTGAAGTGTCACGTGAGGTGTTTCGGACGCAAAGTACTTTTCTTTGTTCGTGACTTGTTATCCTTCACGAGATAAAACTGTAAGTATGCTTCAGCTTGTGGAGTGTCGTCAGAGGATGACATCGACAAACTTTGTATCGGAATTTTGTCGTAAAGCACTCAAGCAAGTATCCTCTCCTCCAGTAACGTTCGTAATGACACATGTCAACAGAAAGCCAAGGCTTCTGTCTTCCTATTTCGTAAAAGCTGTGGCATTTTCAGTTGGATCTTCAAGCTGAGGATATAGGAGCGAATTTCGCTTGAGTTCTGTAAGCTTCAAACAAAAAATTGGTGCGTTTCTTAAGCATTGTTTTGAAGAGTACCATCGAAACGGAGCAATTTGCAAAGTTACGTGAATCGGAGGAAATGAAAGAGACGTAAAGTTCGTATCGCGCGGGGAAATATTCGATCTTTCGTATTGCAAAGTTTACAGAAAACAAAAGCGGAGCATTCAATTGAACGATAAAATGAAAAGGCGTATGTGACTTAAATTACTTTAGAAAGTCGAGGTCCTTGTATTGCTCTGGTACCTAGTGTAGTGTACATTTTATACCAAATAAATAATATGATTGACATGTCATTCTAACTGTACAGTAAAACAAAGTATCGTACACATTGGCACGACTTTATCTTGATGTAAGAACAGAGATTGGCGCGAAATTTACATAATTCGCTTCCCTTTACGAAGCTTCAACCATTTCTTAAATTTAAGCGTCAAAATTTCGGAGTTTTACGACCTATTCACTTTTCTATTTGGCCGGCAAAATTTACTCGTGTTTACGTTGAAATTACCCTCTTTTATGATAAGTACGCTGTCCTTGTGACTTCATTTTATAAATTTTGTTTTACAATGGTAAGCTTTAATTATTTACGCTTTACTTTATTTTAAAGTTATTGCTTTGGGTGTCATGTTGAGTTAATTATTACTATGATATTCAAATTCAAAATAATTATCATAGGTATCACTGATACAGTTATGCACGTCAGTTTTTTAATTTGCCAGCTTTTCAGACAGGTGCTTTGTCATGGAGGAGAAGAAAAGCCATAAAGAAACTCCTTAGCACACCTTTTAAAAACAAAAATACATTGGTATATTTATTACAAAAAAAATTAATTACTTAAACATAAATATAACTGTCTTTATTCCCGTCTGAATTCAATTGTTCTTAATATTATATGTGGGAGATAAATAATTTTGCTCGTTTTTTTAAGGCGAAAGCTAGTTACATTTTACTTTGATTTTAAACATTGATTTTGAAATATAAAAGTAAATTAAAGTGTTAACGGAAACGGCACTGCTTCCGGTTGACGCTTACAACGCAACCGGATGCAACTCCCCGCCACTGGCGAGCAAGCCCATATAAACGCTCGGAGCGCCACAGACGGCTCAGAAGTTGTCCTATCGCGGGCACGGCACCATTCGGAGCTCTGAACTGTCAGGTGACTATCTAATTTCTGTTTTTACATTGCTAATTGCTAATGATAATAATTTTGTTGTTATTATGCTGTTATTATGCTGCCATAATATTGCAATATCGATTCCTAAGTAATCACTGCTAAATAAACATTGCTGTATAATTACCGACTATCATTTTCAATATAATGTGACTGAGTTTGTTTGCCAAAATATACCTAGTTATTTCTATTTGTGTGTTTAATTCCAATCATCTCCCACATCAGAAGTGGGATATCGTAATCTATCATGCGCCTACTTGTGAAAACTTTATGATTTCAGGTGTAACAAGATGACCGATGACCACGCTCCGGCCTTTGTGTGTGACAATCGAGAGCAGCATCGAGACGACCGAAATAGTATGGACTTGATGCAGACAAGCCGTGCAGATGCCAGATCATCTTCGCCCATACTTGGGTCACAAGGGATCCACCATCAGGCTCGTAATGTGGTTCATGAGAGTGAACCATCCTCGGCCGACGACTCCGCACCACTGCGAGGAGCTACACCTGCCCACAACCAGGCCATTCCTGGTACGTCGGCAGGCACCAGCGATAGCCAGGAACACAGGGGAGTTAACTTTGTTCCTATCGATTTTATGCAAAATATGATGCAAGAGATGATGACGCATTTAATAAAATCCACCGCAAAAGCATTTAATCAACCTGCTGCAAAGTCTGCTCCGCGAATGCGGAGTCTTGAACACATTTACGTTCCTGCTTTTGATCCTGATGACCGAACCGATACTATCCAGGTTTGGTGTCAAATTGTTGAAGACTTAAAAACCGAATATGAGTTAAAAGATCGGGAAATCCTAAATTTGACAAGAAAAAACTTGCGTGGGCGTGCCGCAGAGTGGGCCCGACGCAATTATTCCACCATCACAAATTGGGCCGAACTTAAGGCTGGTCTTATTGAAACATTTGCAGATGAAGCCCGCTACTACGACGACTTGACGCTCTTCATGGAGTACACCAGTGACCAGGCCGCGAATCTCGCGGACTACGCGACCCGAAAATGGGAGTTGGCGAAAAAGGTGATTGGCGTGGAGATGACCGATCAGCGCTTGGTAGAAGCAGTTATTTCTGGTATGTCCGATTTTCGTATGCGTTCTGATTTGTTACGACTTACACCTAAAAATTTGCCACAGTTAATTCAAAATCTAAATTCCTACAAGCGGAAGAGACCTAGTGAACAGTCTGATCGCACTTCATCTAAACGAATAAAGCCCAATCCTACAGTGGATAAAGTAAAACGTTGTCACAAGTGCCATAAAATAGGACATTTGCTTAAAGATTGCCACTCGGAGACAAATAATAGTCATCATGCTTCAACTAGTTCAAATTTTTCTAAATCAGCGCCCCCTGCTAATCATTCCAAACCACTAATAGCCAGGTCATTACCGCCAGTGTGTACTTATTGCAAGAAGAAAGGTCACAATTTTGATAACTGTTTTCAACGTCTAAATAAAGCTAAAGATGAGAAAGCAACTAGTATAAATTCTCTTGTCACCACGAACCGAAATTCACATTACATTCAAATAGACGGTAAAAATTATTCGTGCCTTATTGATAGTGGTGCCGAATGTTCCCTCATGCGTGAAACGATAGGTGATTCCGTCAAAGGTAGGATCACTTATGAGACTATTTTCTTGCGAGGTGTTGGAGACAATTCATTTAGTTCGTCTCGTAAAAAGTCATGTATGGTGTGTGTTGATGGCCTTCACATTGAATTAGACTTCATATTAGTTCCTGATAGATTTATACAGTATGACGTTTTACTTGGTCAAAACCTTTTTGAAATCCCTGGTATTCAAGTCACTTTTTCAAAGCATGCCGCCACGATTTCCCGCAACTCCTATGACATAAATTATATTGAGAATATTGATCTAAATTGCATAAATTTAAATTCTGATATAAGTAATGAAGACAAAACAATGTTACACAACTTATTAAGCTCATATTCAGACATGTTTACATCTGGTAATGCCGTTTCTCAAGTAACTACAGGACAATTGTCGATACGATTGAAAAATAACGATAAAATAGTACAAAGACGACCATATCGTTTGGCTCCAGCAGAACGTGAACATGTCAAAGAGTTGATCAAAGATTTAAAAGCCCATAATATAATTAGAGACAGTAATTCCCCTTTTGCAAGTCCCATTTTATTAGTCAGGAAAAAGGACGGAAGTGACCGAATGTGTGTCGATTACAGGGAACTTAACAGTAACACCATTCGTGATCACTTTCCGCTTCCGTTAATTGATGATCATATCAGTAAACTATCAAAGGCTAGGTTTTTTACCGTATTAGATATGGCGGCCGGATTCCACCAAATTCCTATTGCTGAAGATTCGATTGAAAAAACTGCCTTTGTTACTCCTGACGGGCAGTATGAATATTTACGTATGCCTTTTGGCCTTTGTAATGCCCCATCAGTATTTCAGAGGGCTATCAACACAGCATTGAAACCATACATAGACAAATTTGTTTTAATCTATATTGATGATGTCGTTATTTTTTCGGAAACCGAAAAGCAAGGTCTCGATTACTTGAGCCAAGTCCTTGATACTCTACGTAAAACCGGCTTCTCTCTCAACTTTAAAAAATGTAAATTTCTACAAACCGAAATTGAATATTTAGGCAGAATTGTTTCCAACGGCCAAGTAAGACCAAGCCCTGGTAAGGTTCAAGCTCTCTTAAACTCTCCAGTGCCAGCTACAGTCAAACAAGTGCGTCAATTTTGTGGACTCGCGGGTTACTTTCGGAAGTTTATTCCAAGTTTTTCGACGATTATGATCCCTTTGTATAATTTAACTAGAAATAATGTCAAGTGGAATTGGACGTCAGAACAAGACCAAGCTAGAAATAGTATCCTTAAATATCTTTCTTCAGAACCTGTACTAACGTTATTTGACCCTGCTAAGCCGGTTGAATTGCATACAGATGCCAGCTCTGCAGGTTTGGGTGGCATTTTATTTCAGAAACATGATAATCAAATGAAAGTCATAGAGTATTTTAGTATGCGTACCACTGAAACTGAAAGCCGTTACCACTCTTACGAGCTGGAAACCTTAGCAGTGGTTAGAGCCATAAAGCATTTCCGTCATTATTTACTCGGTAGATCATTTAAGGTAGTGACCGATTGCAACTCTCTTAAAGCGTCCCGTAATAAGAAAGAATTACTTCCGCGAGTTCATAGGTGGTGGGCATATTTGCAATCATATCAATTTGATATCGAGTATCGTAAGGGCGAACGTATACCCCATGTCGATTATCTCAGTCGCAATCCAACCACTTTAAATATAAATAATGTCCAAAATTATAGCGAATGGTTAGAGATAGAACAGAACAATGATTCGGAATCAAAAGCTTTAATACAATCAATCAACGATGGTAGTATTTCGAAAGATTTAGCTTCTAGTTACGAAATAAAAGACTCTCTGCTTTATCGTAAATTTTCTACTAAAGACAATAAAACTAAGAAATGTCTGTTTGTTCCGAAAAGTTATCGTTGGCATATTATACAACTTTATCACGAATCAATCAAACACCTTGGCTGGGAAAAAACTTTGGACAAGATAAGAGAAAAGTTTTGGTTCCCAAATATGTCTAAAAATATTCGCAAATATGTTAGTAATTGTCTTACTTGTAAAATTAATAAAAGTCAATCCGGTTCACGTCAAGTTTCTCTCCATCCAATTGATAAACCACCTATCCCTTTTCACACTGTGCATATGGACACAACCGGCAAATTAAGCGGTAATAAACCGACCAAACAATATGCTGTCGTTTTCATAGATGCTTTCACAAAGTACTGTTTTATGAAACCCGTAAACAATCTTACAGCAATAGCAACTGTCAACTGCCTTAAGGAATTTATTTATATCTTTGGAAGTCCTAAACGAATTATATGTGATCAGGCTGCTTCATATACTGGGAAAGAACTCACAAGTTTTTGTGAACAATGGTCCATAGAATTACATTTTATTGCTAGTGGTGTAAGTCGTGCTAACGGACAGGTGGAGCGTTTAATGGCGGTTTTGACAAACTGTTTCACCATCGTTGAGAACACTTCCAGAAGGAGTTGGAAGGATGCCGTAGGCGAAGTACAGTTAGCAATTAATAGTACTTTTTGTAAAAGCACTGGCCAGACTCCCTTCCGGCTTCTAATGGGATGCGATCGGTCTCCTCCTGCTATATCAGCCTTAGCTGATGATGTACAGCGCTTTGACCTCGAGTCTTGTCGTCTAGATGCAAAGCAAAAGTTAGATGAACAAGCAAAAATTCAAAAAGTAAATTTTGATAAAACTAAAGCCAAAGTTGTACCCTTTAAAGTAGGTGATGTAGTTTTAGTTAAACAAAATATTCGCTCAATTAATAAACTAGATAGCAAGTATCGAGGTCCTTGCGTTATTACCCAGGTAAATGAAAACGATAGATATACCGTAAAAGTTTATAAGACTGGTCATGAACTATACGTATCGCATGATAATTTGCGTATTGTAACACCAGACATGGGAAAAGAGTTGGCAATTACTTTAGAATAAGTAATATTAAAATTATTAAAAAAAAAAAAAAAAATTAAAATAAGTAAAATTAAATTTTTAATTTATTTACAATTTATTTACATTTTTGGTGAATGCATTGTGTCAACGTAAGCGTCTGGCCAACGTACATCGTTGTCATAAGCAAACACTTTAAAAATGTGATTTGGCTGATATTATGTTTTCGGTCATGTGAATTGAACCGATTCTACAGTCATGTGATTTGACTATTTCTTTTAGGGTCATGTAAATTGAACCCATTGTCATGTGATTTGACTATTTCTTTTAGGGTCATGTAAATTGAACCCATTGTCATGTGATTTGACTTGATTGAACCATAAAGATGTTCCCCTTGGTCATGTGAATTGAACCACTAATAATAATAAAATTGATCATGTTTTCTCTCAGTTCGTGTTGAATTGTACCAAGATATTATTGTTACTATCATTTTTCCATGTGATTTGGTTAATTATTTGTTATTCGCGAGCCATATTGGCTGCTCGTCAGGATGGCCGTGTGGGAGATAAATAATTTTGCTCGTTTTTTTAAGGCGAAAGCTAGTTACATTTTACTTTGATTTTAAACATTGATTTTGAAATATAAAAGTAAATTAAAGTGTTAACGGAAACGGCACTGCTTCCGGTTGACGCTTACAACGCAACCGGATGCAACTCCCCGCCACTGGCGAGCAAGCCCATATAAACGCTCGGAGCGCCACAGACGGCTCAGAAGTTGTCCTATCGCGGGCACGGCACCATTCGGAGCTCTGAACTGTCAGGTGACTATCTAATTTCTGTTTTTACATTGCTAATTGCTAATGATAATAATTTTGTTGTTATTATGCTGTTATTATGCTGCCATAATATTGCAATATCGATTCCTAAGTAATCACTGCTAAATAAACATTGCTGTATAATTACCGACTATCATTTTCAATATAATGTGACTGAGTTTGTTTGCCAAAATATACCTAGTTATTTCTATTTGTGTGTTTAATTCCAATCATCTCCCACATATATTCAGAAGAGAAATAAAGATATATTGTTATTACTTTGAATTTTAAAACTAATCATTTATAGATTTTAATAATAGAGTTATTTAGGTTAATAAAATTGTACTTATAACTGTTTTAATGAAAAAAAATCATTTTATGTTACGTTCCTTCCTGTCCTTGCACGAAGATAACTTTTTTCTAGGAAAAAACTTTCGAAAGATACCTGACCCTAAAGGTTGCGGGTTATTTGGGATTTCTACCCACATACACCTCATCGGCGGCCATCGGACCCGTAGACACGTACAGACGATAGTTAGAAATTAAGGTAAAGAGAACAGTTGATATAGAGTAATACAATTTTTTTATAGAACATATTGATTCGACTCTTATCGATTGATTGACTCTTTATATTCTTTTAAATACTGGTACATCTTTTTGGAGTTCAGTAGAAGTTAACGAAAAACATTGACCACGAGTCTGCCGCCAATTTTATTCTTTCTTTCTCTCTCTTCTTTTTTGGTCGCCAATGCATCGATGATGCCTTTGGTGTTTCTGATGTCCATGGGCGATGATAGCCACTTACCATTAGGTGGCTCGTCAGCTCAATTGTCTGCCAGTTGCATTTGTATTATAACTTGGACGCTAACCATGGTAAACATTATGAATAATCATGTCATTTTAAAACTATTTCACAGGAGTAGTTTATGACCAAGAAATAATAGCAAAGAATGTATTTATGATATTCTACCCCTGATGACGTAACCGTCCCGCCGATACGACCAACACGGTTTGCATCGTGGTTCATTGCACGTAAGGTGAAGGAGTGGAAGCTTGTCTACATCGGCGTCATCACCCTTCTAGGATGTGGGAGTCTTCAATAAAAGAGTGAATAGGTTTTTATTGAGTTAATGCGTTTACTTTCCTGGACTATTTACCACCTACCATCAAGCGGGATTGTAGTCAAGTCACGTGTTTCATAGTTTTTGTAAAATCAACCCCTAATGGGTTTAAACAAGTGATATTGATGGATGAAATTTTGTTTGAAATACACTGAAGTCAAAGCTGCGGGTAACAGCTAGTCTTAAATATCCTTTAACGTGAGATATTGCTGACAGATATCATTCTTACAATTTTGCCAAGTAAGCTTGACTAAGCAAATTCCTTTATAAATTTCTTAGGAGAATTCTGGAAAGGCTTAGAAAATGTAACAGATCACAATATGTATTGGATTATAGCCTACACAGATGTCACAATTCATAACAAGGTATAACGTGAGTGGGTATATGAGATATATTATTGAATGTTGTCGAAGTATTCGTGTATTGTTTAACGGATGGCCTTTGAACTTTGAACTTGCTTTAGACGTAATAGATTAAATGGAATGGGTACGAGGAAAATATTTTCTATACATTAGAGGCCACTAGAGGTATAAGGTTGGAATAGGCTCAAAGAAACTCTTAAAACCGAGCAAAGCAGTATTTCACATCCGAACATAGGTTTCTGCTATAAAAATCACAAGGATCTCAAATGGAATACTGCAGCTCCCATTTTTCGGCCGGAGCTATGTCAAGGCTAGGCAAGGCAAGTTTTGTTAATAATTACAAGCTCACAGACAATTAAGAACGGATACCTGCAAGCTGCAGGGCCATTACTTCTTTCTCGGTTGCCAATGCATTATTGACACCCACTGTACCAAGACAAGACGGCCCGTCTGTTCTTTTACTTACTTAAAAGAAGACTGTTCACTAATCTTATATCAGATTTGTCACTTCGTGTGTCATTTACTTAGGCCATGCATAATAAATAAAGGACCGTCAAAAATGCTTATCAAATTATCTGATCCATTGTGTTATGAAAACAGATTTTTTTTATTTATATAATCAGCTTATGTACTTTTACAATTTTTTCAACACCCTTGCTCATAAATTGGTTTTTATCACATGGCTTTTACACTCATAAACCATGGTATTAAACACTTGTGCTTTTTTTTCTTGATCGCACTAGTGTTTTATTTTATATTCCATCAAATTAAGTTTGTACCTTGCTGAAAGATATTATTTACACATTCTATTTGCTCTTAACTTAGCCGGGTTATAGTTTTATTTTTAAATTTCGGAAAAAGTTTTGACTTAGATACGTTTCGTTTCAACATAAGACTAAAAATAACACTATTTTTGTAAAAAAAAAGAAGTGTACCACCTTCAATATGATAAATTTCAACAACTTATTTACTTTAATTAATAATTCAACGTGAAACTAATTCATAAATACATAAATATTTGATTTTTTTACATTTTGCGTTTTGGCTGTTTAGCGTAATTGTTCGTGCCTACGCTCCAATCTGCGCGCGCATAGCTAACACGCCGCGCGCAGAAAAAAAAAATATCAGCGCGGAGCGCGCCATTTTTAACAAACTTTCCGTCTAGTCTGTGAGCATTGTTTATTTGAGTACGAATAATTTGTTTTTTTACTCGTAAGTGTGTTGAAAAACGTCGTATGACACACGTGAGGTTTGGTCATTGCACTCTCGGTTTTTTTGCAGCACTCGCCTTCGGCTCGCGCTGTGCAATACCACCTCGAGTGTAATGACCAACATACCACACTTGTATCATAATGTACTATTAACAGTCTGCGTAACTGAGAGCCAGTCTCCTGCTGCCTAAAAACATATGCACAAAAATTCATTGCCACTTATCATCTGGATTATAGTCAAGTATTGTAGTCATGTACTAACTAATTATATATGAAAAAATATCGGATTACATTTTTCGGGAATTCTATTTTTTTTGGTTTCATAATAAGATATGTTTTAATATGATATGGTTTAAGAATAAGTTTGTAGGTATTTTAAGGTAGGTAGGTAACCTAACCTAACCGCTAATTTGAATCATTTCTTTAACTTTAAATTAATTTCATAATCTTGTGTAATATTATATTAATATTTGTAGTTATTCCTTGTATGTGTAAGTATTATGTAATTCTTATTTAAGTAGTTTATCTTATTTATTATATTGTATGTGCACCCTACCCTTTTCACACTTATGTCTTTGTCCTCTGCCCAAAGGTTGTCTGGAAGAGATCGCTCTATAGCGATAAGACCGCCTTTTGTACTACATGCTATTTATATTATGTTCTTATGTAGATTACTACTATTTGGTGTGTACAATAAAGAGTATTCTATTCTATTCTATTTTTCCATATCAACTTCCACAGTATTCCACGCTAGCAGGGCTACTTTTGCCAGTGAAAAAATATCCATGAACCATGATCAGTACGTCATACTCTTACTTATATAACTCAGTCTCTGTTCAGACTCAATATATTTAAATCAAATACCTGTCTTCACTAAATTATTAAATTAGTCTTAGTGAAATCAATATTACTTGTGATACTGCTAAAAATAATGTCATCTTCTGTGAATTTCTATTGAAAAAATCAATTGAACAAATATTTCCATTGAATGAGTCAAATGATCGAATTATTTCGAAGTTAATTCACACAATGATTACAAAATAAACACAGTCTCACGACTTAAAGCCGAACTATCTCGCAATGTCACCGCAGTGTTACTGAACTCGGCTGTCATAGATAGATCTACAATAATTGGATTTTTTTTGTTCAAATGAAATATCAAAGGGCGTTAACGCATGTCTTGTCGCCTGCCAAGATCGATCTACACTGTCTGTGCTACGTGAAAATGCTATTAGGTTTTAATTATAAGTGTGAGACGAAACACATTCTTTAATTATGAGTCTCTTTTAGAAGTGTTCACAGTTCATTGTGCCTATCCAAAGGCGTTGAAGTTGTAATTGAATTAAGTTCAGAGTATTTTCTATTAATTCGAGTGACTTTCAATAAAATACCAAATTTATTGCTGACCTTAACTACCTAATCCTATTCTCCAAACTCAGTAACTTTACTTTTTCAATAGCGGTCAATTATTCAAATTCTGCTCGCGTCTATTATTGTTTTAATCCAATCGCGTTTCAACATTGCGTGTCTTTGTTTAGTGAGCACTTCACCTGTGTCGCGATAATCGACGTGAAATGTCATACTGGAAATGAACGAGTTAATCGGATATGCAAATGGCTACTTAACCCGTCAGTTAATTGAATCGGATGGTAATTTGCGCAATTCTAATTAATGTCAGTAGTTAATATAATCATTAACAGAACTGTAGGTATCGGTGAATTACTTCTGGTTCATGGTCAGCTACCGTTAAATCTTTAACTCTGAGTCAACTTTGGCGCACCCTCCAAAAATCAAGGAATTGACGCTACTACACTCCTTAACCATGTCACTATCTCTTTTTAGTGGTTGCTAGTTGTACTACACAGTTCAATCCCAGAAGTGCTCGTGTGTGAAATGAAAGTCATTTATTGGTTATTTAATTAGTTGGCTGGCTATTGAGTGTTCACTTGTTTTGGTTGAAACGTTAGTGCCGATTGCTTTATCTCAGTCCGGTGACAGTAGATCCTAGTATTTTTCATAGAACCTGATTTCTCATTTGCCAGTTTATGAGGCAAGAATCTCTGAAGATATCAAGTTACATCGAATATTTAATCTCTATGAATGACATCGAAATTTTGATTCAGTGTTTAAAATTTAAAAAGTAGTAAAGTCAGAAAAGCAGTCTTAATTGAACATCTCAGATATAGCCATCGCGCCGGTGACGCCGCGATTTATGACCACGTCTGAGGATTGGACCGTTTTGAAATATGGCGGCCGGCAACTGATTTATTGTCGTCCAGTGAAAAATAACGCGCCTGCCGAAATGGGACTCTTTCTCTGATTCTGCTCTGAAACTTATGCGGTCAGCTGGGTACAGTGTTCGATTACGGTAGTTTATATTTCTTATGTTACCCTGCAATATATCTTGTTTGGGGTTGCCGCGTGTTGGGGACATCGCCCCTTATCAGTTATCAATCAAAATAACCTAAGGTTATTCATATTATATACTGAAAGCATAATGATTTGAAATTCCTCATAGAACGGGTGACACTTTGGACGCTTGTTAATTTCTTGTGTCTTGTGTTTCATTTTCATTTGTTTGAAGTAGGATTATCTTCGATAGGATACTGTTCAAAATTTTTACCATATGTACTATGCACGTCTACCAAAAGATTAAACTAGTAGGCTAACATAATGCCTTTCATCCCTCAACGAGCCCCCTCGCAGTGCGGTGTCCGTTGATCTATCGGATTTAGATGGCTTCATTGAAGTGAAGAAAAACAAGAGAAAGCCTCTGCGTCGTAACCAATGTGGTACAGCACCGATAGCACTCAACCATCTATTACGTCCCGCCGTGTAATAGTGCGATGGGCCTCGTTGCTCGAAATAAAGATATGTTATTATTATTATATTTATTTGTAAGAGGTTAAATTGCGCGGGCCGAAGCCAAGTGCTTATTGAAGGTGCTTTTCCAAAGACAGAAATTTCCTCACGATTCGACAGGTGGTAAGTATTGTAACTTTTTGCATTAGTATGAGTATGGATGAATGGATATCTAATATGTTGAGGCTAGTATGTAGAATTTTAGGTATAACGACAGTAGAGGAAATAATGATTGGGGCAGTTTTAGCACTTTTGACCCCCACTGGGTCTTCAATTCTATTTAGAGATCTATTATTGTCGCTTATAATCTGTTCATTTTTCTGTGTATTGTTATTGTTTAATTTAAAAGGAGTCTTTGTCCATGTATATAAATTATTATTATACCGTATTATATATTGTTCCTGTATGAGTGGAACAAAGACAACAAACTTGAATGAAACAGCTGAAATAATAGTTCCCTTATAACCGAATTTCAATGAAATCCATTTTCCGAGTCGTGAAACTCTGAACGGCACACCTGCGGTTCCTTTGTAACTTGAAATAATACTGTAGGACTAAACTAACTTCACTGGTGATCATTGATTGATTTTTGTTCTATTGGTGTTTGGTTGTGGATGTCTGTCATTTTACTAATCTTACCGCTTACTGATAATGGTAGTTCGTCTTTTAGTATTGTTTTGTATCATATCGTTAGTTGCGGAGTTAGTGTAGTTGCTTGTGGTATTGATCGTGTCGTAAGCAATGAGAGAAAGCATGCTTGAATGTGAACAATGTGAACCAAATTATAAAAAAAACAAGTATCCTCGCAGAGTTACAGAGAGACAGACGAACAACAAAATAAGAGTTCAGGTTTTTCCTCTTGACGTACGGAATCCTAATAACAAGTAAGGAAACAATTGAAATGCTAACATAAATGACTACATTTATGTTATGTTTATTACCTATTACGCTTGACTACAATTCTGGTAGTATGTGGCAATATGATCTTGTCTTGATGTACAAATTACACAGATTTGTATGGTATACATTCCTTCAAAGTCATTATAAGTTCATTAATTCATAATATAGGTGTATCACTTATGCATGTCATTTTTTATCAGCTACCACAAATATTTTGGAAAGGTGCTTTATCATGAAAGAAACGATCCATTTATTTTCTCATCCTCCTAGAAAACTCCTCAGAAGCACATTTTTTAACCCGCGATCACTCGCGCGGTTTTTTGCCCCGCGAGCACTCGCGGGGTGCTGTGGACACCCCACACAAACAAAGTAGATTTTCAAAAATGTGATTGCTGTAATTGCAATTAGACAAATATCATACGATAATGCGATACATCCAGCATATAAATAAAATACGCAACCTTGAATATAAATTGTTTATTCAGTTATATAAAACATTATGAAAATCAACTTTTTAAAGCCGATTATTGAGACCATTCCTCAAAAAACCTAAATAAAAATAACTTTACAATTTTTAACAAAATTTATTTTATTGGTAATCAAAAATATAAAGTTCAAATAACAAACCAAAATAAATGTTTCTTATTTTTCATACGAAAAAGCGCAAATAAACTTAATGTGTTTTTGGTACATTAATTGCTTACGAAAATTGCAGTGGCTCATGGTCTTTATGTTTTTTGACCGAGGTCAAGCTATGCATCGCTGTTTTTTTGTCGTGGACACCACTTCAGAGCTTGGCCCAGCACCTTTTGAGTGCTTTAGGTAATGATGGTTGAGCGGATCTTTTTTCAATGTGAGCTTGAACCTAGTCTAACTCATAGATTACGAAATTCACTCATTTTCATCTTTGCTTGTGATTGCGCAACGTTCTAGTTATGAATAATAAAACCATTGATATCAGAAGTATCCAAAATATGAAAAAACCCTCAAAAGCTCTTCTCCCTCAGATTCTTGTAATGATGAACATCCTGTTCTGGAATTGAATAGTGCTGATCATCTCGTACATGATCTTCGATGCTAGCATCGCTTTCGACTGTAACATTGTCTTCATTTCCTGACAAAACTTCTTCTAACATAGACGACAATCTTGTCTGTTCAAATTCCCAACTCATCTGGTAAGAAATACAAATAAAAACATTGAACTATATGCACAAAATATTGATTGTATAATATTCATATTTTCTGTATTTTTTTACCCTAAGTAAGTTAAGTGATACGAATTTTCACTATTATTTATGTTGGGGTAAATATCTAATCAATTAGATGCTTGAAATATAAAAATTATCCGAAAAAACGTACCTTGCTGATATAGTGATCCTTGTAAAAAGTATAGCGCGAGCACTCGCGGGGTGCTGTGAGCACCCCACGCAAACTTTAAGTCGTCCTCACGTAACAAATTTTGACATTGCACCACCCCTCTTACCTCTTATCGCTGCATTTAGACGCCACTTGAAGCTACTCAGACGCGTACGTTCATAAATAAAGAAAAAACCATAGTTTTTAACGTTCTTAAGTCACTGGGGTGCTGACAGCACCCCGCGCGAGTGATCGCGGGTTAAAATAAAACAGTATAACAAAATACTCTTCTAACCTTTGTTATTTTAAGTCAAGCGCCTCTTCCTTTTAAATTAATCAAACTACAACGGAGTCATTATTCCCATAGACTGTATCTTCCGTCACATGTGTTTGATCATATCTCAGTGGTCTCCAACGAAGCATGTCCTCTCACTCCAATGGCTCACAACTGAGTACTACAGCCACATATGCTTAAGTGGGCGCACTTCATGTTATTAGTGACATGAGAGGAAACTTCCTTAACAGGCAGCGGTATCATAGTGCAGTTGACTGTGAAATAAAGGCCTATTTATTTTGGATGAACATGGGGTTTAGTTGTTTAAGATTTTGACTACCGAAGAAACATTGTTTGGTATAAAACAATTATACTATATCTGGGTATCGGTAGCACTCCAGAAAAACTTCAAATGGTCAGCGTCATTCGAAAATGACCCGTCAGCGTAGCTACGTAACGTAATCCTGTTAATTATTTTCCATCCCGGCATCAATTTACACTGGCAAATACCATAAAAAATTAATTGGAAGCCTCCAAAAAATGAACTCCGGAACCCAACACCGTCTTAAGACCTTTCAAAGTAAATTTCCGGGTACTGGCGGGGCGGTCACGTTTCGGCCTTCGATATTCTATCGAAGGACCCTTGCGATAATTTATGAAGCTGCTTCATGCTGGAGGACTTACAATTAGTCTAGCTTCTATTGTTTCTTTTAGAACATTACTCATTTAGAGGTACCTAATTATTCTGATCGTGATTTATTTTGGCCTTTAGTTGGTATCGAAATCTTAGTTTTCAATTAAGAGCGGTTTTTAATCCCATAAATTGTGGAATAAACAAGTAGTATATTATTATAAGTTCCACTTTATAGTGATAAAATCACGAGTATCTTTTATGTAACTAAAGCATTTTCTTTAAAGTATTATCAAAAAAATTATATAAAATTTGTGTTTTTATTTTAAAGGAGCAATATATTATAGAGTATTTTTGCACAAAATAAGGATAAGATAAAAGAAGGAAGTCTATTAACATCCTCATTGCAATTAAGATGGTGGTACAAAGACCTGATTTTCACCGGAAAAGAACGGTGTACATGTGACGAGTAGGATTCCGTTTTCCTTGGTTGAAAAGATAAGTATGATTCAGATTTAGTTTTTTACCATTTCGTTATTATCGAGTCTGAAAACAATAGGGACTGAGTAGATTTCGTCGAGTCACCAGCTTTAAATCAGAAAGCTA
Organism: Thymelicus lineola; assembly: GCA_963932265.1. Taxonomy (NCBI): domain Eukaryota; kingdom Metazoa; phylum Arthropoda; class Insecta; order Lepidoptera; family Hesperiidae; genus Thymelicus; species Thymelicus lineola. The sequence continues at coordinate 15,883,787 of OZ010696.1, read as the reverse complement.
GTGAACATGTTCACATTGTTCCTCAAGGATAATGTAACCTCAAGTTTAAACATGTTTTTCTGTTTGCATTTCTAGTTGTTTGCATGTTAAGCTTCTTTAGCTTTGATTTTTTTAATTCTTTTTAAGATTCTGTCAATCTGATACTGAATGTTCCTTTGTTTATCATAATAATCCTAATTTATTGCCCACAAAGAGTTAAAAATAGTTGACATTGGTACATAGAAACGCAAAATATTTTCGCAAAAAAATAAGTAGTTGATAACGATATAATATAATTCGATTACGATAAAAATTAAAATATGCCAGAGGGAGGGGGGGCGGAACATAAACATGACTTTTAAAACGTGCTATTAAAATAACACTCAGTTTGATACTTCGGGGAGAACTTTAAGTAATCGGTCTCAGTTGCTAAAACTTATTGCTCGTTAAGGAGCGACGTCTGATACTGTTTTCGAAGCTATTAACCCTTGCACTCTCTCAGCTCGGTGACATAAACTTCAAGTCTCCTTGTTAATAAACACCAGACAAATAATCCGCTGACAGGACGCAGTCAACGAGCTCCAATTTTGAATAAAATGTATTATAAAAAGGCGTCTTCGCAATTTACCTGAATTTTCTGGTACCTATTACAAAACCAATTTCGTTCCTAAACAAGACCTTAAGTTTTAGCAAATACGTCTATATACCCGACTAAATGTGGGGCTGACTAACAAACAGATTTAGCAGTGTTACTGCTACCACAATAGAAACTAAGTAGAAACTTGTGGACACAAATTCTCATTGTTTAATGTGTACAACCAAGCCAGAAACATGTGTGGTAATGAATGGAAATAAATCCTAGTGGAGAAGTTTGTATGTTTCTAAATCACGCCCACCCAAACCGTTGAATGGATTTAACCCAGAGTTAATGACGATACAAATACTTATTCGGCGCGCGCTGGGCCTAACGGTCGCTGTAATGTTTGTGAAATAATTAAGGGAAAATTATGTATATTCTAAGTAATATTATTGTAATTATATGAGAACATTTTTTGTCAGAATATGAACCGTGATCCTAAAAGTTTGATCTAAGTCGAAAGTCAGAATTAGATTACTCACAAATAAATGAATTACTATTATATTATTACTCGCTCTATTCCATTGCTAGGTTAGTGTTTCCTCTTATCATGGGAGTGGTTGAGACCAGGGAGCTCACTAAGCTGGTGCAAGGAGACTGTACATTGTACAGTCCCTTCTCTAGAAGGTCACTTTATTTTATACCTTCCTGTTTAATTCCAATGGTACTCATGTATGGCAATATGGATTTTAACATTTTCATATTATTCCCATGCCAGATATAATTAGAGACTCGCAGTTTTTTTCTGTTTGCAAACCGTCAGAGATGACTTTGGTGTTACTGATGTTCTTACGACTGTGATCTGATGTCCTTGGTGGCATTTTTGCAAGTTTAAAATTTCATTTCATTTCATTTCATTTCATGTATTTACTTGTTAAATTAGGTATTATAGAAACGGAGTGACGTAGCTCGCGCCTGCAAGACGGGAGATTTCGGGCGAGTGGCGGCAGGCCGGCCGTTGGCGAAGACTGGAGCGCTCGTTCGTCTCGGCGCTAGTAATGTCGCGTTCAAGGATAGTGTTACCATGGACAAATATTAATAGCAATAATGGTAATTATATATTAATGCCAATATTTCCAATATAATCAATATTAGTGGCACTTCCACCTGTGGGCCGGATTTAGTCGCTTCTTACGACACCCATGGTATGGGATTGGTGTGAGTATTCTAATTCATCCCAATAAGGCAATATATTTGATTCCCGAATGTGTTTATGTCACAAATATTTATCATATTTGTTTTGGGGCCTTAGGTATTTGTAATGTCTTATTTGTGCATGCCATCCGCGGCATTAAGAATCCTAGAATGGTAAAAATGTGTATTTATTTGTTCATTTATTTAAAATTATTTTATCACATAGAACGTACGTCATTACATACTTATTATGATTAATTTGCTGTTAATATAGAACTCATTCCATTTCCGCATTTTGCTCAATCCAATTCCATCGTCTGATGATGACAAACCTAATACGGGCCAAAGGGAAATATTAGCAAAGCGCTTCGGAAAAATACTCGTATGTAATCCGCGATGAATATTTCATTGCGCCAGCCGCAAAGCCGATTTAGATAAATGAGGCTTCATTAGATTCCTTTTATCCGTCGCATGTAGGGTACTACACGCAAGGGACTTAACTTTACACAAACAATGTTAGTGAACAAACTAAAAATAACGGGAAGAAATAATACTAAGTGCAAGCACTACTAATTATTTAAATATACAGATTTATGTCTATGACTCTTACTTCCGTAAGTAAACTGCTGTGAGATTTAAAAGCAACTTTTAAAACATCTGCAGTGAAGTGAACGCCGTAGAATAAATGATTTTGAGATGAGTTTGAGTTAAGAGGTCACAAAAATAATTTTCGTGCTATTTATCGTTCAAAATTTTATAGTATTTTGTGTTAAGTTATTCCGTTTAGATTCGTTGTAGCACGAGCAATCAGTTAAAATTATAACATTTTAGTTTGGGAAATTTCTCATTGATACATTATTATGGCCAACATCTATCATACCTACAAAAAATCGTTTATTTGTAAAAATATCCTCACAAAACATTTGAACAACCTCCAAATATTTCAATTCGATCCAAATCGCACCCTTTTACTTCGACGTGTTGTCAGGAATTCGCGAGATTTCCGTAGCACTTGTAAGTATTTCCCAGCGAAATATCACTGAACAAGTTACAACTTGATATTCGCTCCACGAGATTTGATTTCCCCTGAAGGGAGGGAAACTGGATTTCCCTTGTATGTGCGAGCGAAGTACAATTGTATTACAGAGCTCCGCGTCGTGCGATGCCGCTCTATCGACTCAGTTGTGGCATTCTTCTAGCACTTTGGTAATGGAATTGTGGTATCAGTCGGGATCAACAGCGGCAAGTGATTTGGGACTTTAAACTTTTTACGTTTCCATACATTCGATGAATAAACAACCTCATAAGTAATGATTACTAGCTTCCAGCCTTTATTTCACTCCGAGATTTGATTAATTGTAAAATTACCTACAACTACCTTGCACTAACCCTCTATACGCTGCGGTCAGATGGACGTTACGAAGACGTTTTCGTTTTGCCTACGGCACTCTTAAACGACCAGTAGCGATTTAATTTATCACCCCATTCAGAAAGATTAAGTCTTAATAATGTCCATTGGTAGCTCAAGTAACTAAGGAGCTATTTTGTAAGTAATATCTCGTTAGAGATAACTACTCAGACAATTCTGTGCCTTCTAGGCAACGTGCAAGTAACGGCTCAAACGGAAGATTTATCGCCCTCAAGATTAATATAAGTGATGAACGTCAGACCTGTTCTTGTAGTAGCACAGATATGTCACAGGTAATGTTTTGATATTGTGTTCCCGAACGACCCGACAGATTATGTCTGGTTCCGTTCTCAGCATGAACTTGGGTATCCCAGATAGATACTGTTTTATCTTCGTATAAATGTACTTTGCAGCATCTTAAATGTTATTTCAAACTTTAAACATTGAATTAATTAAATTCTTATGTAAACTTGTAACGTGTAACATTAAACATTTTAATTAGAGAAATCGCTAAACATTTAATGTTTTTTATTGTTTCTAATTATGTAAAAAAAATGTTTGAACACAATAACGTTCTCTAACACAAAATGTTTGGTACAGTTCAATCGGAAGATTATAACAAATGCAACTCTAATGGAATGCAAAATCCCTTGTGTAAAAACTAAGATAATTTGTATTATCTATAACGTTTCAATGTTTATTTGATTCGACCTCGGGCACCCCGACCTGAGGTGATTGACTTGTAACTTCCATACTAGCCTAGACTAGCCTAGATAGCTGTATCGCTCAGATAAGTCGTAAAAGGCTTGTGTCGCACTATCCTCTGATTCCTTTATATTACACGGTAAGGAAATTTTATGAAGTACAATACATTCAATAATATTATATCACGAATATTCATAGGTGTTTCAAACAAATAAAACATGGTAATTCCAAGTAACATTCACATTAAAATATAATAAGCTTTGTAAGATTCTATTTATAACGGTATTTGTCTTGAATGAAAAGCCCTTGGCGCATGGCGGTTCAAGTGATTTAAAACTTTTTTAATATAAGACAATAATTCCAGCGATGTTTCCTTTGTCGACGATGTTGATGGGATGTTTTTTTTGTGAATTGAAAAATGCCGCGTAAGAAGTTTTTATTGAGGTGGAAATATCAAAGAAGCAGTCAGCTAAATAAATTTTAAGCAGCTCGCAGGACATATGAATGTGTAAACCTATTAGAACTACAGTTTGCTTCGAAGCTGATTACAGAAATATTAATGCTGCGAGCAGGACCTCGAAGTTGGTCTTCACTTTCAGAACTCCAAACAAAACAACTTCAGACAATTATAATACACGAGGTTACGTTTTTTTATTAGGTTCACAAAACTGGACATTGCACTTTACAAAGTAAATACAAACATAATATACAGTTGATTATAGTAAACATCCTTCTAGATAAGAACACTGCATGCATAATAAAAAAGATGGAAAAATTAAGTAGGAAAAAATAAAGCTACCTGAACAGACAGACCCTGATTGACAACCATAACGTCGTCAGTCAGGATTTGTCTGAAAAATAATTACGATAAAAGTGTGTTTTGATGGAGGAAGTTGTAGAAGAGAAGATATTTAATGCCTGGCAAACTTTGTTGTAAGTAGAACATATAAGGTATATCGACGAATGCTTACGATATACGAATATTAAATTAAAATAGTGTCATATAAAGTCAATAATGTTGTGCTCCAAAATTTAGTGACAGAGACGAATCGCTGCAAAACCGACTTCCCGCAGTCTTGTTAAAACCATCTGCGACGATAAACTCGTGTGGGACCACCGGAGCCCCGCAGCGCCGGAGCCGTGAGAGAAACAATGCTTGCTGCATGCTGTATGTCTGCTTGCATGCTGAAAATATGGTAATTAAAACAGTGGTGTAATCAATGATATTAAACTATAGATACGCCTTTACAAATCAACCAAAATATCTGTTCCGACCGAGCTACAACACACACACGTTTATCTTTTATTTCATTAAACCGATCACACATTGATAAATTATGTAAAAGGGATGGCACTACTAAAACCATAATAGTGAAAAAGACAGCTAGACGGCCTAACTCAGAGGCAGCTATCAACTGTCTGAATTAAAATCGCTACACTTGTCGTAAATTCGACTGACATAATTTCAGCGCCATCTTGGCCTATCTTGTATATAATATCATTGGGTATAATGAATGTTCGGAAACATTACTTTGAACAAATGTTATTTCAGCTAAGAGTAACTTCGGTAAAAAGTTTTTCGACCAAATGCAACGTTGGAGTAACGAAAAAAATTGAATAGGTCAACTGATACAGTGGCAGACGTGACTTCGATGAAGTAAAACAAAACGAAACAATAATAGTTAAAAAGTTTGAGGTGAAATGAAATTTGGTCAAATATTTTTCAAACTTATGATAGGTACCCCTTTATTAAACGTAAATATGTTGTGTGTATTAGCCAGAACTAAATATTTTCTTTCTTTCTTTCTTTAATAGGTATTACTAAGTTAACACTCATGCAGTTTGTTGTATTGTTGTTTGACATAAGTTATTATAGAGCTGTTGTTAGCTTATGACTGCGCGTTGTGTTGCCGCGCTGCAGCCTCGATACTAACTTAGATGGAGTTACTAAGACTACCACGAGAATGTACGTTGCAGATTGTTAAGCATAGTGATGACATAAGTTATAGTATGACTGGACTACTGTTTGAATAAACAGATATGCTTTGGTGCAATACTGGTACACGCGATATCTAATTAGCACACCGATATTTCGACCCAGTTGCAAGGATTGTGGTCACAACTAGGTTAAGCTATGAGTACCTGTATTTTAGAAAAAAATGTGTTCAAACCACGATTAGTTAATTTCAAAATGATATGTCTTGTTGGTTACAAAATCAGCGATGAATGATTTACAAGTGGAGAATCAGTTAAACGTTAACTGAAACTCGTAATGAAAATTGGCAGTCGATCTTAGAAATTTAATGCTAACTAGCTGTCTAGTTACAGGATAAACCTAAACGAAATTAATCGGGATTTAGCCAGCGATCAAACAGGTATCAAAGAACCGTGGCGTCGACGTCTCTTGATCAGAAGTGAATACTTCCTGGGATTAAGGGCGTGAAAATCAATTGAATAAGCGGTTGCCCCGTTTGTTTCTTGTCCTGCGAGGATTGGCAAAGCTTTTGCTGCCAAGAATATTCAAATGTAGCACTTAACATTGGGGTTTTTGCTTGTAGGTAGAAAAATACAACAGTACAAAAATAATGCCGCAGATCGCCACTCAGGGCCGGCGCCCACTGGCGCGGCAAGGGATTTTTATAGTATGAGAGTAAAATTAAAATTTCAGTGATGGTCATCGTAGGTACAAAAACAAAGTTGCGGTACGCCGTGTCGTCAGCCTTCGGAATGTCTTAGCATCTCACGGAATGCTTTGCGTCTTTATATATTTCTATTCTTCTTCAACTTCGTGCTGAAGCATTAGGTCCCAAATCTATCATTTTAAATTTACACACGTACAATTAACTGACAACGTTACAATTCTTCAGAACAAGAATTACGTTATAGTGAAAAGAAGCTATGCACGAGCAAGATGTTGCAAGGGTACGCTTCGGCGTGCCTAAGGACGTCGTGGCGTGCCTATTGCTGGATTTCATTAACGTCATCATATCATACTCTGCAATAAATTTGCAACCAAAACCATCGAAAAGCGCTGAGATAAAAATGGTGGGCGAAACGTGCTTTTCATGTGAGCAGCCTAATATTATAATGGCATTCACTCTCGACGCTACGCGCTACGAGCTACGAACTACGAGCTACGCGCTCGTAGCACCAATCGATTGTGTCATTATGAATTATGTTTTGTTCATCTGGTATCCGGTACCTGTACGGTTTTAAAAAAAAATGAGAGGTGTCAAAGGATACCCGGATGGAACGAAGTTCCTTTCGATTTAAGTATTGTTTTGTTGTACAGCGCCATTGTAGAAACTTGGAATGTCAAATATGATTTGAATTCAAATAATAAAGAATACTTTGTAAATAGAACATAATATATCATTTTAACATTGAAGTACTATTACTAGCATATAGAACAGACACCCCGAACACCATGTATGTCCCAATGCATTGGCGCCACGTGGCTTCAATCGTCAATGAATTCGTTCGATTTTGAAAGGAGAACGGAGGCTCAATTTTGAAATTCGAACCTCCCGGGCGGGACACACATTTTGTTCCAGATGTCTGTTCTATGTCATTATACTTCAATGCATTTTAACAAATAATAATAGATGTCGCTACAAAAATGTACTCTGAATCACGCTGTTGAGATTCTTTATAAAACATATAAGTAATCGACCTAATGACATGAATGTCGGTTCGGTTCGGGTTTATTCAGCCATCTCTGTAAAACTTTCTGAATCACGCAAGCGTGATTCAGAAAGTTGTACAGTACAGCGCCATCTCTGTAAAACTGTCTGAATCACTTCAAAAAGAAGTGTGGTCATTCGCAAAATCAAAAAGTGTCGAAATTTTCCGTCTAGCCCTCATTCACAACGCGCGATAAGGAACTTCGTTCCAAAATACATACTATAGTATGGTATATTGTATATCCATACACATGGATAAGTATTCGTGCATAGTTGCTTTAATTGATTTAATTAATAATCGTATAATATCGGGCAATGTTTCACTTATTTTGATTTAATCAAGCGAGTATTTTTTTTAATATTACATAAAGTTCGTAAATAGCCGTCCAAGGTCCAACCTTAGAATAAAATTATTGATGCGAAATTGATTTATTTTGTAAATATGATTTTAAAAGCAAAAGGTTAAGTATTATAAAAGAAATATATGCAGCATTATCGCTTCAAATACACTACACTAGCAGTAGGTATTATAGTAATCTACATATTGTACATCGTACGTATTTTAGTAAACTATATAGTATAATTACAATGAGATTAACGCCCCCGCGCGCTGCAATGTGGCGGCTGGAACATTAGCTAATGAGACATCACAAACAACGGAGACCCGAGGATAAACATTAATATATGTGACTGATACATGTTTGCAGCGGAATGAACCCGGGACCTGTTGGTGCTTTATGCAGCAGGCTGTATAACAAAGCGGTCTGATTAAATAAATACCTTATGTCTTATTCCAGATATATGGAATACCTGAAAGAGTAACAAATATTAATTTAAATTCAAATTCATTTATTCAAGAATATGTTTACATATGTACATGGTGTTGGGTAATACATTTTTATAGCAAATCACAAGCAAATTTTCAGATTTATAATATTAGTAGGACTACCCGTGTGGCGCAATGGTTACCATGCCGGATCGCCGCGCCAAGGGTCCTGGGTTCGATTCCCAGCGAGGCGGAAATTTGAATAATGAGTTTGAATTTCTGTTCTCGGTCTGGGTGTGAATGTCCTTGTCTTGTGTGTTGTCCATGGCACCCACGACACAGGGAATCCTAGTGTGGGGCTATGAGTGTGAAGCGTTATTTATTTATAATAACGGTTACGTTACGTATTCCAAGAGCCATTAATGTAATATTAGGTGTAGAACTCTAGATCATCAATCTTTTAACCGCGAATACCGCTGATAGACTTTATTCAGCATTTCTTAGTAACACCTTAACATAATAGACCTAGGTCCAATCTACCGCCAAGGTTAGGTGGTGGATGGCTAGTGATTGAAATTTCCTACAGGCAATTATAACAATTTGAGTGCTATAATATAATTATTATGAGTGTGAGATCTCCGGCCAGTGCCGACATGTATGATGCAATTACAAGTAAATAATTTATTTTACGTTATTTTTTATTATAAATTAATTAAATTACGTTTTTACTGAATATACGGATATCCGAGTGACAAGGATAAAATATTGTGTAGGTTGTAAAAATAAATAAGTTCCGAAAAATTCCGCTATCAGTTCTAATTTAATCTATGTTACTCGTACTTTAGTCCAGTGAACATAAAAATCTCATTTAGCGATAGTACACTTCTCTGTATAATGAGGATGATTAAAGAGAAATATGTATGTATGTGTGATTATCGCAGACGCCGTGTGCTGGTGTGAGTGTGTAAGTGTGGGTGTGTGTACAAGTTAAATGTTAGTATTTGCATTTACATTAGCGCAGAAATCAGACTAGCTCACATTTTATCAAGTGCAGAGCGATGCTTTTGCTTATTTAGCGGGAAGATCTTTACTATTCATTTGTATACTAGGAAACGCGCTTTTGATCCGCTTCAAGAAATTCAGTTTTTTAAAAATTTAAAATATTCAAATAATTTTTATTTTCTTTTCTGTTTCTTCCAAAATGTTGAAAAATTAGGAAATATGCATTCCATTAAATAAAATAAGGACCATTTGTTGCTAACTTGAGACAAAACGATTAAAACAAACTATACAAACTTTCATGCTGTTTCCCAAGGGAACCTTTGTATTAACTGTCGGGTTTAAAAGTTTGCTGGAATATGATGCAGAGTATGAGTTATATAATATAGGTATATAATAAATCATATGATATCCGGATATACAAATAGACAGAAATGCAGACGATAATAAAATTCTGCATAATGCAATAATGTATTATAGAAAAATTGCCCTTTGAATTTAGTATAGTAAAATATAGAAAAACAAGTACTTCATTTATAATATTATTAATCCCTTGAAAATATGCAAAACCTTGCATTGGATTCCGCGAGAGAAAACATTGTGAATAAATACCTCATACTTCTATAATATTTTGTGTGAAGTCTGCCAATCCCCACTAGGTCAGCAATATGTGTGTTATGTAATGTAAACTAACATAAAAATACTGAGGTGTGTGTTACAGTCAAATGTATTTATTTCGTCTCTTGTATTGTATTCTTTTATATACGCCGTGTCTGTAATATAAGTTTGTATTATATTACTACAAGCAGTATTCCTCTCACCTAGTCGTGTTATGTGAAAATCTTTCATAAATAGCTTTTGCATGTTGTCTCTTCCGCAGGACGCTTTATTCCCATCACATTAATATAACTTGTCTTATAACAGCATGTAGTACGTTTTGCCGTTAGTGTACGAAACATGAATAACAATGAGTTTTATTATATCTCAGGTATAATATGAATATGGGAACAAGTTTTATTATCACATTGTTCTGTTTTTACAGAAACATCTTGTTCTACTTATCCTGTATATTGCAAGCTGTGATACTCATCCCGTAGATTGTAAGCAATTCGCAACTTTCAAGTACCGAAGCAGACCTTTTTTCTTTCAGAGCTACAAGTGTCGTTCGTGTCATTCTTTTCAAAAATGTACAAATTACTTCATATTTTATGAGTTTTTATTTTAAATGAGTATTCATAAGCTGGATAAGCTGGTAGTAGAAGCTAGTAAGTATTATAATATAATATTCATATCTTTCCCTTGCAGTTGTACCGACCGAGGAAAACAAAACGAGTTGTATGTACAAAGTTTACTCCGTCCAGGAATCAATCCTGCGGTTTTCACTTATTGTCGACAGATAAATTAAATGAAATCCAAGACTTGTTCGTCAATTTTTACAATAGTTTTCAGGCTCAACTATCTTAAATACAAAGCACAGAACGAGGTCAATGAGTACTTCAGTAGAAAAGACTTGTACAATGTACATCTGTATTATTGTATAACATACAAAAGTGGTTGACTGATGTATCAACGCACAGACAACGTAGGCATTCACTACAGAAGGATTTTTCTAAATTCAACCCCCAAGGGGGTAAAATAGAGCATAAATATGATAATTTCCGCGTGCGAAGCTGCGAGCAACAGCTAGTATGCAATATTATTCAAAAATTCATCACACCACAACATAATAAGAAAACCTTATTTTCTAGTAAGTTTATATGAATATGTTTCTATAGTGGAATAAGCTCACCGTGTTTAATTTCCGCTCTCTCGCAGATAAGTTTTGCACCACATCTTTAATAAATCGGTGAACTTTCTACATAAAGACTACATCTTAGATATTTAAGTTTATCTTTTAACCAAAGATGAAATTACGTTACTTCTTATTATGTATAGAATAGTCAAATATTATTTTGATAACATTCGGCATTTTTGTTTTTCATATTATGTGACTTATTTTGTAGCTACTTATTTTGTAGGCAAAATGCTTTTCAATACTCTGTATTTTTGTCTGTATTTTTCAACATTTTGTATTGAAATATTATTATAACTTTTAAGTATGCGTGCGAAAGAAAACAATTTCTACTGTTTTACTCATTTTTGATGAGAAGTAGTTCGTATTATACATAAACATAAAAACAGCTTTTAAAACTAAATTAGTAAGAGACTAAATTGCGTTCACCATATTGTTTGCGTGCAACTAATCTTTTCTAAGCACCTTTCTGTAAGAAAACCAATCCCAGAATATAAAATCCTATGCTCGTAGTAGTGTTTAAAAAATTGCGACTCAAGTACTATCGACTTAAGCTAAATGAGATTCTGCTTCAAAACTACTTCGTTCCGTCCTTTTCTTATCCAGTGTTCAGTATTTCTGTTTCAGCTATATTTGTATGCAATTCAAACAGAAATGGTCCGTACTTTATTTGAATTAATTCGCTTAAACTTTTCTGTTTAAGTATTATCCTTTCAGTCCCGTAGTCCTAATGAAAATATAAAATTCCTCGGTTCATTTTGCAGCAATGCACTTTGAATTTCGTATTAAATTTATATTGCTAATCCGAAAACGTACGGTTGATTTTGTGCAAATGCAGGTTTATGAAAGAGATATATATGTATAATATTATAAGATAGTTAGTAAATGCCATCAGTATTAATATTATTTTTAACCGACTTAAAGAAAAGGAGGAGGTTCTCAATTCGACTGTATTTTTTTTGTATGTTTGTTACCTCAGAACTTTGGACTGGGTGAACCGAATTGGATGATTCTTTTTTTAATCGAAAGCTGGTGTTTGTCGTGTGGTCTCACATAAATTTGAGCGAGATCTGACAATGACATCCATGTCAAAAGCATATAAGTCTTAAATTTGCATTAAGTATGTGCGCGATAAATGGACGAATAACTCAATATCGCGCCAACCGATTTCGATGATTCTTTTTTTATTGGATGTACTTCATTTGACGGCGTGATAATAGTTTTCCTTGTAAAGTCATAATGTAACCTATTTTTGAGAATTTGTCACTCGTTAGACAGCAAGTGGGGGGACACTTGACTGTAATCAAAGCATTTTAAAGCCAAATTTCGCAAACGGACCCCTAATTCCAAAAATGGTCTTATGAGACACTACGTACTCGGGTACGCGACGAATAAAAAATTCATCTTCACGTTACCTGTTGGGGAGGTACCCTGAAAAAGAAGTTTTTACCATTTTATTGTATAATTTTGGAGTTTTAATAAATATGTATATTAATGCCAAATAACAGCTTTCTATCATTAAGGGTCTCGACGCTTTGCTTCGGACAGACGGAGAGACGGACGGACGGACCTGACGAAAGTATAAGGGTTCCGATATTACTTTGGAACTCTAAAATTGAGTAAAGTTATTATTATAATATATAAAAATATGTTGACCAAAGATATAAAATGTTTACTTGGCTCGATGACTCGTTACTAAGTGAAGGGATAAAATTACCGATAGTATTACAGTAAAACTTTATGAAACACGTTAGAACTAAATTGCAAAGGCTTCAAATATAGGTTGGCACAATGGTTAACAGAACTCCTCGAAATTTGAGTTCCGATTGAACCCGCCGTGGAAAGTAATTGCACCTTGAAGCCTGTTGTTGATTAAAAGGCAGTGCCTTGTACGAGTTATCACTATTGTACGGTGGATTTGTCCTTCTCACGTCAGGTCTGACACTCGTTTGATAAATGGCTAGCTATGTTACAGGAAGTGTTTCGAATAGCTTACGTTGTTTATGTCGAATTATATAAATCGCTCGTAGCATAAACCACACGGGTTTGTGACAATTAAGTCTCTTTGCGGATACTTTTTGCTAATCATAATCTCATATGTGATCTTAGGATTATGGTAGCAAAGGGAATAGGATATTGAGCAGAAATGCACTGAAGATCTCGATGCTTATCGATATCCTCTCAGGTTGTCACGGAAGTTCTAGTGGGTAGAAATCTCTTACTATAACTATAATGGAGGACGCGGAGTATCTTTTTTCAAATTCAAATTCAAAATAATTTATTCATATAGGCATCACTGATATACTTATGCACGTCATTTTCTGACTTTTCGGAAAGGCGCTTTATCGTGGAGGAGAAGAAAAGCCTAAAGAAACTCCTCGGCACATCTTTTAAAATATTGAATAATTACATAATGGTCTTACCTACGCGGAACTGGATGTGGTACTAATTTCCATTTTGAAGTTTACGATAAAAAAATGAGCCAGCACTTAATATGCTGTACGGTATCAAACATAATAAAGTTCTATTTTAGTTATGTTAGGAACATCAAGGAACATTTGAGAGATGACAATGTAACCTTTGAAAGAATATAAAAGACGACAGAACTCAACACTCGCTCTTTACCTTTGGAAACGTCACGCTACTTCTATCTCCCGCCTGATTATTGATTAACTCAAAGTGTAATGTTATTAATAACACTAACAGTGAATGGGTATTGAAAAGATTTTATTTTTTTGTTAATTTTTTATTATTTATTCTTTATTCATTGCAAAAACACATGTCACAACAGCACAAAATACATACATAATTAGATATTAGGTAGTACATACATAATTAGGTGTTATATATCTATTATATATAGGCATTATATATACGGTACATAACACGTATTATATATCTATTTTATATTATGGTCAAAGTGAACACATGTAAATACCTTGATAATGTGCAGCAATTGGATAAGGAGAGGCAGACATTATATACTTCGTATTTTATAGTTTTGTCGTAAAAATTAAGTAAAATACATATATATTTTTGTCTTAATCACAGAATTATTATCATTGTCAAAATATTGTGTTTAATTTAATTTCTATTCCACTTAGATGTAATTACCACTCGTATTCCGTATTTTAATAGTAATATTATCTCGCTGATGATGATAGTAATATAAACAGTGAAATTCTCCGAAATATCTGAAACGCCATCGGCTGAAACAAATCCCGCCGTATTTTCGCGTCACGTACATCTATAATGAACAAGTCCTCCAATTAACATCACCGGCGTGATGGATTAGCTGTCTCATATAAAAGCCGCTTAAATTAATTCAACGCATCGAATGGAAACCTATCGGAGTCAGGGACAGCTGACGTCACCAATCTTTCTCGTATTTAGCTAAAACGGCTAAATTTTAACTGGCAAATGCTTTAACAATTCGCAAGGAGTCATCAATCATACGCGGCTCGGTAATGCCGTGCGCGGTGCGCGTAATGCCGGGACTCGGGAGGAAGATGTTCGGCATTTCCCATTTATTCCGCGTGTTATACGTGTCGTGTCGTTATGTAAATCTTTGTCGTTATGTTAAGTCGTTATGGTTAAGTCATTATGAATGTTAAACATTTGTCTTTGTTATCGGAGATGTAATTTCATTTCATGTTTAAGTACTTCGCAATTGGTGTAAGACTCATACATTAGTATCGATATCGCTATATTCCGAGTTCTGCATTAAGACCTTTAGAATAATATTATATTATAGTACCTGAGTTACGTCTCGAGTTTTCATACTAACTATTTTTAAATTTCTTTTATCTGTCTGCGATAAATTCAAAACCTACCAAACGAATTTTTAAGTGCATGTCAGGCCTCACGTGTAGGGTTACTTGTAGGTATTCATAGTATTCAGCTAACTAAGTACTTAAGCTAACTTAGTCGTGAGCCTACCACTAAGGGATGAACACTTGACTCTAACCTAAATACTTTAAGGCTTAATATTTTACAAGTGAATACTTAAGTCCAAAAATGGTTTTTGAAACACCTATCCTTGGTGGGATTGTGGTCAAGCATTAATTTATATGGTTTAAAAAAATCACCTATCAAACGAAACTTCACGCCATAGTGTACGTCCATCTATTCATTCATCAGCCCTTAGAGATCCATCGCTGGACATAATCCTTCCCTAACTTGCGCCATTCTGACCGGTCCTGAGCCATCTAAATCCAGCGGATACCCGCTGTCTTTTTCAATTCGTCAGTCAACCACGTCGGGGGGCGACTACACTCCTTTTTCCGAGACGTGGACGCCACTCGAGGACCTTGGTTCCCCAATAGTTATCAGTCCTTCAAACAATGTGGCCATCGGTAAACGAGAAAAAATCATAATTGACGTGTAGTGAAGGTACCCTAAAAAAAGTATTTATTTTATTTTGCCACTTTCTCGGCGTGCTATTATGTGTATAACTATTCCAAATTACAGCTCTCTTACAAGGGACTCTGCGCTATGTTGCAGACAGACGGACAGACTTGACACAACTATAATTAGTTTCATTTTGACTACGCAACCCTAAAAAGGTTATATGTGTGCCATTTCAGTGAAAAAGTACCCTCCGTCACATTCTACAGATTCAACCATTTGCTATGTACTTTAAAAGCAGGGTAGAATATGCATTTTCTGCGAAGATTTACACGCGATGCCTCCTTCCTAATATTTATTCTGGCTTCAGTCGATAGCGAGAAATGAAACGGTTCCCGCAGTTTGGCACAAACATGTTATAAAGGAGATGCACTTATCAGTTCTGCGAACAGTCACTTTGGCGGGAAGTATTTGCAGCCGATAGCGAGCTTGTACCGTGTAAAGTTTTACCAATATGTCTTGTCGATTCTAAATTATACCTGTAATTTTGTCAATTTATAGTCACTCACATTTCACGAAGTAAAATTCACGAAGAAAACTTTGAATTTATGTTTTCTTTTACCAAATTTGGCATAATAATGCTAATTTGCTATTCAGTTCATCATTATGACTTGAAGTTTTTCCAATTTTTAAAATATCTACAATTGAATGTTGTTGCCTTTAAACTTTGACTATGCTTGTCGTTATGAAGATAATGTTTTGCGAATCAATAATTGTCACAGTTCACACAATTTTTATGAAGTTTTTATTTAGGTTATCATGGACGTAAAACATTTGAAATGCAAATTTTATTTTATTTTATTTTATTTTTTAACTTTTTAGGAAACTAACAGCTAGATACATAAAAAAATAATTAAATAGGTAACAATGGCCAATTAAAAGTTTCCACTTATAAATAACATGATAAATTTATGGTACATGCAGACCGTGCATATAGAAAACCAAAAAAAGATAGGTACTTAACAATTAAAAATAAGATTTACATGCTAATTTTAAAAAAATCGTTAGCAAGTACACGCTTAAGCGTATTGCTACGTGTATTAAATAAATCAACATCATGTTGTACTGAGGTTTTGTTGAAACTACGGCTTGCGCGCACCAGGTAACTATTTTTCATATAATTGGTTTTGGTTCTGGGAACATGCAATGAAATAGGTCTTCGATATGATGCATATGGAATACACAAACCAATACGCTCCAAAAGTGTGGGACAATCCACAGATCCATTCGCGATTTTTAATAAATACGCAAGGTCAGCTATACGCCTTCGTTCCTGCAACGGTAGGATATGGAATGTTTTGCAACGCCTAGTGTAGTTTGGTATATAACGTTTGCTTCTAAATTGTAGGTATCGAAGAAATCTTTTTTGCAGACGCTCAATGCGCATAATGTATGTGTAATAGACGGGGTTCCAGACTTGCGACGCATATTCTAAATGACTTCTTACATAGCTACAGTAGAGGATTTTAAAGCGCGTCACATACGGCGAAGATACGATAATATTTTATGTTAAGATGCCTTGCTATAAAATATTATAGTATCTTAAGGTATCGCACACGGCTAAGATACGATAATATTTATATCCGCTCGAATAGCTCTGGGTCACACTGGGGTTATTTCCCCGCAATCTATATACAGGATATTCTAATATTAATAATACGGCCTTACTATTAGATTTATTGGATAGCTCATCGGATGATGATTCTGACTTCGAATATGACTTAAAAATTTCTGCCGCACGTTGCCATTACCGAACAATTTGGGTAGAAATTAATCATATAAAGTTTAGGAAAGACCGCGGTGAGTTTAATCTTTACGAAGACCTTTCATCGAAAATGTTTCAAATATATTTTAAAAAGTCAAAGGAAAGTTTATAGTTTCCAATAGTTTCCAATATTTTGCGTACTAATAATAAAAACAAAAACATGAGAGGTGTCAAGGGACACCTGGATGGAACGAAGTTCCTTTCGATTTAAGTATTGTATTGTTGTACAGCGCCTGTTCAGACTTAAGATATTTAGTTTGGTTAGTTGCGGATAGATGGCGTTAGTAAATTAATTCTGAATCACGCTATCAACTTATACTTGTAACATACGTAAGTTCAAGGAAACTATTAAATTTTTTGAATTCGCTATGGATACTTAGTTTCATTTACCTTAAATAGTTACGCAGTTTGTACAGCGCCATCTCTGTAAAACTAACTGAATCACTTCAAAAAAAGTGTCGTCATTCGCAAAATCAAAAAGTGTCGAAATTTTCCGTCTGGCCCCCTTTCACAACGCGTGATAAGGAACTTCGTTCCAACAACAAAAACAGAGAGAATAGGTTTTTTTTATGGAAATATCCGGCAAACGAGCTGACGATCCACCTGATGGTAAGTGGCTATCGTCGCCCATGGGCATCAGCAACACCAAAGGCATCACTGATGCGTTGCCGGCCAGGAAAGAAAGAAGAAAAAGAAAGAAAGAACTGGCTCTCAAGCCCCCAGCCGGAACACGACGAGTCGTTTGGCGGCTGACTCATGCTGGTGGTAGCTATCCAGGCGAACCCCTGGAGAAATTATAATAGTAATAATGGTATTAATAAACAATTAAAATCAATACTACCAATATAATCCCTCCGAGGGCCCTACCACCAGCGGGCCGGATTAAGTCGCCTCTTACGACACCCATCCGGCGCGGGATTGGGGTCAGTATTCTAAGCCGCCAACACCAACACGGCTAAGAAGAAGTAAAATTAATATATTTCATTCCATTTTGCATCGAATATTGTGCACACTGTGTAAGGAGCTTTAGGAGCTTACGATATATTTTGGATCTTAACATGGCATGTTACGATATATTAAGCATCTTAACATAAAATGTCCATATCGCTCGATATCTTAACATGCGTAATATGAAAATATTATCGTATCTTAGCCGTGTGTGATGGTTCATACAAAATGTATAGTGAGCGATATTTTATGTTAAGCTAAAATGTTATAGTATCTTCGCCATGTGTGACGCGCTTAAATGTTTTTATTGAGGAGAAGTCAGACGCCATACGTAAAATAAAACTTAAAGATTTTGATGCTTTTTTTATAATATTATTGATATGATCAAACATAGTACTCGTTTTTAAAATAATTTAACCGATATCAAGCACAAGCCAACGCAGCAGTAATCAATTCAATGCTCGGTAACTAAAGTTAAAAAGACACCGCCATAAATTATTGCTTCCTCGGTAACAAATCACAGAAAGCATGCAGACGCTAAAAACTGTTTCTGAACTCCCCAAGCAGCAGTCATTATTAGGTTTTACTTAATCCGTCTTTTACTGGGTAAATAATTCATGCGACCTACTTTACCGGAAGTATTGTTCTGATTTAATTAATCTCCATCGATTCCAATAAAGTGATAAAAAATATATTGACATACATTAATTAACTACCGTGCGCCCGCGGGTCATAAGTCAACAGTTTGGCGAAACGATTTGAATAAGTAAGCAAAGCTCTTTCCTCCCGAACGTATTCCTCTCATAAAGGATACGGGCAACGACTCCACTTTAAATTAATAAAACCATTTCAGCTCGGTTTCGTTTTATTGTACTACCAAATACAGAGCTGTTACTACTGGATTTCTCTGTGCTTGGGCGCCCTCAGAATTTGTACGAAGCTTTGAATAGAGAAAATTTTACTTAAATAAGTAAGTATCCGTCGTAAATGTCCGTTATATAACTGCGCTTTGCCCGAATGTGGAAGCATGTGGATAACTTTACATTCAATTTCGCTGGCCGAGGAAATTACATTTCTGTTTAAGCAATATTTTGTACGTACAATGCGGATACAGTTGATGTTACTTTTATGCTTGGCCGCATTCCATACGTTTATCCACCGCGACCGCCCGGCCCGTGCCGTGGACGTGAACAAGCGATGCCAACCGAACAGCCAATGCATTTAGTTCTGTATTGGAACGTGTTGAACGAGTTTTATTTGATTTTTAATAATACTGCGGGAAATGACACTCTTGCTACTTGTGCGTGCTCACTCCATGTAGTAATGGATTTAGAAACACAATATAAAATACGACAACTACAAAGTTGCTGCACGATTTATGCCACTTCTCTCTCGTTATTTTAACTACTTTCTTTATTTTCTTCATAACACGTTTGATATCTACCAACGTTACTATATACGTGAGTCTTGGATTCCCTTTTTGGTGTGTACATTTTGTTCATTGCCCAGAAAGGGACAGTTAAATCTCTATAATCATTCAAAAGATACATTCCACGTTCGAATCGTCACCACCACCAATTTAGGAGACCGGGTTCAAACCATTAATACTTGATTCCCGAGTATTCCGAGCCCGGGTATATGACAATCACCAACAATGGTGAAGATTGTAAGAACGATTTTACCCCAAGTAGTTTGGTTGGTTGGTAGCACATAGCAAGCTGCACACATAAGCAATCCGGCCACAAAGCGGTGAGATTACCGAGGACATCGAAGACATTAGACTCTGCCCGGGCAGTGAGAGGGATCTCGAAACTTCGAATCTCATGAGCTGCAGAGACACAGTCACAGCATGGGAAGACTGCTTTGCCTTTCATAAAACCGATTAAACTTTACAACTATATTATATTGAAATTGAAACACTAAATTAATATAAGCCTAAGCTTAATTTAATCTTCGAATTAATCTTCGAATACATTAAAATCTCGTGTCACGGTTTTTGTGGTCGCACTCCTTGGAAGTGGCTCGACCGATTTTTATGATTTTGTTTGTGTATATTTGGTAGATATAAGAATAGGTCGTAAAGTCTATTTGATACCGCTAGGTGATAAGTGATACCTAGGCGCTAGGTGATACCTATCCAGTTTTTTGGCGGAACAACGTTTGCTGAGTCAGCTAGTATACGTATGAAATTCGACCAACTAAAGTATTGTATTGTAATTCAAATTTCGTTATGTTTTTTGTCTCAGTCTTTTTTTATGACTAAAGGTCGTAGCTCTGATACGACACTGATCCCACACCGCAACTGCACAACACCGCCTGTAAAGCAAGCAGACAACTCGCTGTCTCCGTGCCTACTGCTAGCAGGCTACACGCTTCCCCGCGCCTACAGCAGCTAGCAGGCTACTCGCTTCCCCGCGCCTACAGCTAGCAGGCTATTCGCTGACCCTGCGCCTTTCACACGTATGCGACGGAGCCAGTTGCGACCTCCATCCACCCGCGCACGTACGCCGTCCGTTAGCGGGCTTCAAGCCAGCAGCCGCCGTGCTCAAAGCATGCGGGCCGCTCGCTTAAGTGTGCGGTACGCCAGACGTTAACTATTGAGGGGCAAGGTTGCGGTTAGCTTGCTTCCCGCGCGCGGGCTGCTAATTTTTGTTGTTACTGTAAAGTGCACCTACAGAGCACGATTTTAAGTTTATATTTGAATTCTCATACTTTGGTTGGGTGGGATCAGTGTCGTATAAATGAGCTACGACCTTAAGCCTGGCGAGACCGTTTTAAATTAACCTGTAGTGTTTGTAAAGTGAGAATTTCATGTTTATTTAAAAAAGCTACAGTATTAAATACCAAAAAATCTGTCACAACATGTTGCAAGAATTACAAAACATAAATTTGCCTTCACACGCTTGAATAGGTTCCAAATTAGTGAATGCGGATATTCGCAAAAACACGAAACTTACGTGTTTACGCGAAACTCGAGTCGGGGGCAATAAGTCAAAACTTTTTGTTATTTCCTCTACACTGGTGTTGGGATCGGCACATTTGGTAAAGTGTCCCCAACTTTCTCCATATGAAGTAGTTTCATCGAGTTAACTTTTTATGGTGCCAGCCTTTTGTGTGCGTTGATTTGATAACTTAGTGCACGGATACATCTCTTTCAGTCGTTTCCGAGGACAATTCGTGACTGTTTCGGTGTTTAAATGCGTTTTAACTCTTTGTTACTTCTTCTTCTTGTACATAAACTCAAAAGTTACTTATTGTTCTGTACATTTAAAAGCCAAAACCTTATAATTTTTGTAACGTTAACGTGAACGTAGTTCAATCGATGCTGACTTCGCAGCCTCAGTGGAAAAAAAGCATAAGTCGTGTTACTTTGGATTTTATTAGATAGAGGGGCAAAACCTGCATATGCTCAATTTTTTTAAATTTTTATCATTAATCTTGACGGTTTTGTGCAAGAAATCGTTATGTAAATTCCTTTGAATACTTACTGATATTTTAACAGTTTTTAATTGCAATTTTCATCTTATGCCTTTTTTCCACTGAGGGTACGACATATCAGTTTTTACAATTTCAATTATAAATTATGTTCATTTAAGAGTCCTTGGTATCTCTGGCAGTTTCAAGTTTCCCTATTGGACTCAATTGCTGAACTATGTGCTTAGCCCATATTCTGAGTACTGTTGCTGACTAGCACCGGATCGGAAGGGAAGCAATGCGTTGCGGAGCCCAACCGAAGTGAAGACAGTCCCGAGGTAGTCTGGAAGTAGTTCGGAGACCGTGTGTACTCCATTTTTATAGACGAGTCTTATTTGGTAAATTTTGGCACTACTCTTTAATTAGTTGTAAAAAATAATTAATATTAAATATCAATTCGTTTTGGCAGTAAGCCTATATGCAAATTTATGACTTACATGGTTTTCTCATAGACGCCACTGTCAGATCTAGCTCAAATTTAAGTGGGACTGCATGAAAAGCACCAGCTTTTGAGTAAAAAAAGAATCATCAAAATCGGTTTATCCAGTCGAAAGTTCTGAGGTAACAAACATAGAAAAATACTGTCGACTTGAGAACCTCCTCCTTTTTTTGAAGTCGGTTAAAAAACCTGTCTGTATCTCGACTCCATCTCTGGTGCAAGTGTATGACAACCTATAATATTGAACCACTGTTTGTTGATCACTGGTTTTACTTCAACAGTGCCGAGACCAGCTGGTTTATCACTACCCAATAAATTTTTAGTTGTTTCAAAATTTAATTACAATTCGATTATTCTTCTTTGACTTCAAATATTATGAAGACCTCATTGAGGTGAATTGAGTATTCATAAATCGCAACGATCAGGCTTGCACGTCAAATGTACGAGCACATAAAGGCGAGTGTTCCATTATTTCTACCGAGTGATCAATAAAATTTAAACCGAAATGATCAATTGAACTTTATTTCTGTAATACAAATAATCCAGTTTAGTACCTGTCGTTACTGTTTAAATAGCAATTTGATTGGCAGGATGGTTTCTTACATTATTTCTATTACTATAAATATTTAAAACATTATAGGAAAAGATTTAGGATATGGCTTATAAATAAAAACTCTTGTATAAGGAGTTTGTGATGCTGTACGAAGCACAAGACTTATAGGTTTTATAAAAGTAACTTCCTCGACTTGGCACTTAGGATCTCCGCTATTGTCGGAGTTCTGTGTTCCGCACATAGACACGCAATCAGACTGTGTACTTCAGTGTTGTCAGGTACCACATAGTTACAGTAGATCTACCGTATTCAGCTTCGATCTACCGTAGCGATTTTTAGTGTTTTTAGTACATTTTACCGTATTTTGACCCACACAAGATTCAGATTTTTGTAGGAAAAAACCTCAAATAACTATCATTCGATCTACCGTATTTTATTAGAATCCATCGTAATCGAGTTTTTGGACCTGGCAACACTGGTGTACTAATATACTCTGAGTTTGAGATATTTTCATATATCTAGGATCTAAAAAAAGTAATTGTAGTTGCCAATTGACACCAGCACATCAGTGATGCGTTGAAGCATGGGCGGGGAAGGTCAGCTTGAGATAAAGCCTTGTCAGTTGCAAGGCACCTTAAAGTCAATGGATTTACTACTAGATTTTGAAAAATTTCACAGCCCGACCCCTATCAGATCAGCCAGATTAATCATGGTACTAATTTATTTTGTAAGTTTTCAGTACATAAGACGGTAAAAAATACAATAAAATTAATCTATTTGCGATGCTTATTGGCCCGTGTAAGTAGTATCGTGTTTGTACTCATGACTAAGTACGACAAAAAGTGAATATTATTTGCACAAACAAGAATTTGGAAATTTGAAATTTGGAAAAACCAGGATAAGAAGGTCCTTATAAGTCATATAAGACGATTATAAGCTAGAAATTAATATAATAATAAGCTTATTAAAACGAAATCTTCACAAATAAACGTTCTAACACAAGAAAATTACGGTGTACAAAATACTTTCATGTTATTATTATAATAAATTGAAAATTATTATAAGTTTCCAAAGGAACTTAAGTTGAGTCACTGTTCCAAATTCTCGTACATTTATCGCTAAACAATCAAAGCATAAGCATGGCGCGTCTTGAAATTTTCTTTGAAGAAACCAGCGTCAAGTTTACAAAGAGGACACTAATGAAGTCAAGGGTTAATTTTCTCGTCGACTTTCACTTTATGTGGTTATCGACCCGTGTTTCTCGACATTGGCGAATTTGACTTGTTTGTTGCGCGGTCTAAATCTCTAGAGGTAACTCAACGTATTCAGTTTCTTGTGACAAGGATTTAAAATTCTCCAGCTCAGTAGAAAAGCACATTGAAATGAATCGCTATGAGTTGGCGGGTTTTTATAACTATTTTGCAGCCGTGTCATTGCGAACAGAACAGACTATTGAAATAATAATTGACAATGACAAAAATCGCTGATCATGCAGGTCGAACACATTGATTATTTTTAATGACAGGGTTTAACTCTATTGTAGTCACCGCTATTAAATTCAAATATACGTAGATAAGTATAGCATACATTTTCATTTTACGAACTAAAAAGCAACTGACTCAATATTATGTACGGCAATAGCCACAAGTAATCATAGTTGCGAATGAAGTAATCGATTCAATACTAATAGCCAGTTACCAGCCACCAGTGACCGTTATTGGCGTATGTACAAATTGCACACTATTTGACTCCTTTTATAAAATCAGGTTCGTCACTATCAAGTTCATAATATGAACTTCATATGTCATCATCTTTATTGATTGTTACGTACCTAAACAGTTCACTTGTAACTGCAACCAGACAGACAGATAGAAAAAACCGGGAGTGATCATATAGAGGGTCTACCGCAACGTACGGATCCCTAACACTGCAGCGAATGAATATAGCATTGTCTCTCTGTGTTCTGTGAAGCAACTCATTCAGGGTTCGCCATGACAGGTCTCGCAATCTCTTCATTTCAACTTTTTGTTATTTCATTTTGTCTCGTTACTCCGGTTTCTTGTTTCTTCACATTAATTTGTATTGCAGGTCTTGCCGTGTTGAATCTTAATTAGTTATTCGCGAAAGTAGGACGTGAGCTCTTTAGTTCTGTTTTCCAACAAATGTAACGAACATAAGTGTTAAAACATGTTATGACAATTTTCTCGTTAAAGTCCTTAATTAATATCTCGTATGTTTGTTAGGTCGCTTTGAACTCAATTTATTAATTGAAACATCTTTCAACAAAATTATTTAATTAACACTTTTGTGGAACCTAGCATAAATTGACATAAATGAGTGCTGCCCCTTATTTTGGCTATCAGACTATAATTTAGAGATTTCTATAGTATTTGTATTCGATTTCTTGATTGAACCTTCCGTCAATTATTCAATTTTTATTTTTTTACGAGTGATCTCTAGATACAAACTCTCGGTTTATTCTACTCAATATTTTATGAAACTACTTATGGGATAGCATGAATTATTATTTTCACTATTGGCTGCGTACCTACAACCACTGACTAAAATCACAGGCTAATGTGTGGGTATTTAATCGTAAGGGATATTATAATTACGTACAAACACGTTAAGATCACATGCGGCGATCGTGTCGACACTTGTAATTAATTAATTTGTGCAGCTAACAACGGCCTCGTTGTAAATCATAATATTATCATACGCTAACAACACTCCCTACACTGTACTGACCGCGCTCAGGCCTTACGTGACTATGAAAGGCATCCATCCATCCATCCATCCATCAGCCCTTGGAGGTCCACTGCTGGACATAGGCCTCCCCTAACTTGCGCCACTCTGACCGGTCCTGAGCCTTCTGAATCCAGCGGATGCCCGTTGTCTTCTTCAGGTCGTCGGTCCATCTTGTCGGGGGGCGTCCTGTACTCCGCTTTCCGAGACGCGGGCGCCATTCGAGGACCTTTCTTCCCCAACGGTTATCGGTCCTTCGCACTATGTGGCCAGCCCATTGCCACTTCAGCCGGCTAATCCTTTGAGCTATGTCGGTCACCCTTGTTCGTCTACGGATCTCCTCGTTTCTGATACGATCACGTAGAGAAATACCGAGCATAGCCCTCTCCATAGCCCGCTGTGCTACCCTGAGCTTGTGAATTAGGCCAATAGTGAAGCACCACGTCTCGGATCCGTATGTCATCACTGGCAACACACACTGCTCGAACACCTTCGACTTCAGGCACTGAGGTAGTGTTTTGGACGACAAGATATGACGCAGTTTCCCGAACGCAGCCCATCCGAGTTGGATTCTACGAGTGACTTCTTTCTCGAAGTAGAAAGGCACTGTGAAAGGCATAATTTTTACATATCCACAAATAAGTCTTCACATATGACACTTTTTACATCCAGTTCTGGTATTACCTTTATATTGTTTGAGGTAATAGCTAAATAATGAAATGGTTATAACCAATAGTCAGTCAAGTAAAAAAAAAATGAAGGGCCGCGGGATCGATTCCCGGCCACGACAGACATATTGACTCATCAATGCTTGTTCTTGGGTCGTTGATGTTTGCGATGTGTGTACTCGTATACTATCCAGACCACCCGCGACTAGGTTCTAGTCTAGAGGTGTGCATGTTTTATTTACTAAATTGTAATTTATCCAATTAAATTTAAAATCCAAATAATGATCCCAAGATTGGGTTTCATTTTTGGTGAAGGTTTTCCTGTATAATCATTACTAAATTTCATTTCTTTCTATACTCGTCGCATTAATACATAAATCATCATTCAAATGTTATATTATTTCGTCCGCCCTTGTTATTAGAAGTATGTCAAATGCCAATAAGTCAAAAGTTTCTCAGGTTCTGCTCCTCGGGGAGAACTTCGTCACTTCGTCACTGTTATTCGTGCCGTCGCGTCTATTCTTCGCTCGGTCCCGTTTTGTTTTGCCACTTATTTTGTTGTTACCTTTGAACTGTTTTGCATACCCTACTTGGGAAACAACGCTTCTTTATTATTACGAGGCGACGCGACGCAAGACATTATGACTACAACTTTGATGGGTACCTGGAACTTTTGTTTCCTTGTTCTAAACAGCTACCAGTATACTAAATTCACCCGCAATCCGAGTAAATAAGAACATAAATTTTGTGGTAGACTGTAAGGTTATTTCATTATGTATTCTTATTTATTCATGAATGTTTAAATCATAAAAACAAGATAATAGTTTCTGTCAATGTGTTACGTACTCTGGTAAAAAAGCAAAAAGTGACGGAGCTGTTAACCATTAAGGAGCTCCCTCGTGTGGAGCTAAGCCTGATTAGGATTAGAAGAAGCAAGTCTGATTAAAGTTGCAAGATTTGACCAATACAAACAGCGAAGCTAAATAAAAGCGTATAAATAAAAATTATTTACTTTAGCAATAGCTCTTTGCCTCAGAACAATATAGAAGTATACATTAATTGTTAAATAATAATAGGTCACGAATCACGATCAATTTGATCTCGGCGTGGACAGGCCATGTCAATTATTAATACCACGAGCCCGCCTGTCAGGCCGTCGCAAATCCTAATATAGATGGGTTGTTGCGAATCTGGCTTCAATTATTAATACCCTAGACATTCGATGACATGCCACTAATACAAATTACGTTTGGACGTTATTGTTGTTCTATTTAATGTATGTAATAACTCGCTCGTTCTGTTTTCATAACCTGTTTTGTTTTAATTTCAGACGGTGAACCTGTGAAAATGAAAATGGGGTATGTAAAAACAAATATTTATTGATAAATGTATTCCAAAGAATTTGTTTCGTTACCATTATTTGGCATAAATACCAGTAAAACGATAAACAAAATATCTATTATTATTTAATTTTATTCTATTGTTTCTTTACTCACTAATTATGTATTACTATTTTACCTAATTGGGCTTCGCAATGTATGTATGTATGTATGAAGAAACTTCATCAAATATTAAACCTAAGTCAGTATGTCTTATAAGTCTACAAGCGAGTACTCCATAGTGGAGTGTTACAGGGAACACCACTGGGTCCCTTATATTTCATCCTTGCTTAATAAACGTAAATCCTATGAAATTCGCTACAAAGTGAACTGTATTTCGACTGCGGCTTACCGAAGATTTGTAACAGGCTCCTGGTATAAATCCAGTAGATCGTAGTCTCGGGCCCGCCCCACCACGCCTTCTAAGCTTAGAAGTATTTAACGTGGCATGGTTTAGCGAAATTTACAGATAAACTTTGTACTCTGTCGTTTAATGACATATAAATTTGAATAAACCGAGCATGAGCTTGTTTCCTATCATCCTGTATGTAACATCTTTGTATACGATACTGTACTTTTTAAAGTTTCCGCTTTTACGAGGATACAACTTTATAGCAAGTATTCAGGTTATGTTCAAAGAGAGGTTTCAACATAAAGTGTTGTAATTTTTCATGAATTATTTATCACTAATTGTACCTGTTTAACTTTTTATGTTTTAATACTTCAATTTAAATAAATGGAACAATAGGAAATTGATAATAAGCTATTGAAATAAAATAATAAATTTGGTAAAATAATGTATAAAAAAACTCAAAAAAATATATTATAAATCTATCAATATATATTTAAATTTTTATATGAAACGATCATAATATCAGCTCTGAAGGGTCCTAGGCCCTATAAGTAAAGGGAAACATGATGGCTCTACAAATGTCCATAGAATGCAGTAACTCACCACATAACATCAACTGCATTGTATCGCCGCTTCCTGCTATCGTGATAAATTTTCTTACATGCTTTCAAAATTCTAATACGCGCGCTTTCGAAACGGTTTATTATTTTGTGTACAATGTTCGCTGTACATTTTCCAAAGCTCTTTCACTTATAAAAGACGTTGATATAATACTCTACAGCCTTCTATTGCACCCTGCCATTATTAAAAAGTGTCATAAGTTCGCTCAAGAATTTTAAAATAAAACCCCGCTAGATCCAATAATCTCTGTGACATCGGACGAGCTATTAACCTACATGCGCCTTTATGCGCTGGTACAGCGGAGGGCAGACCTTGCCTTCTGTCTCTCGCATTAAGGTTTACGTTTGCTCGTACTATTAGGGATACAAGAGATTTATAGTGTATCGTTCGCGGGACAAATAATTACTGCGTGCGACGTATCATTACTCATTTGGATTCTGGCTTTACGGCGGATGCAACAAAGTTTTGCATATCATTAATGATATTGAAAGCGCTGTCTTGTTTATGTAAATTGTGTTCGACAACTGCGACAAATGACGAATGATGTAGTTCGCCGCTCCCACGATGTTTTGGTACTGACAATAGTTTTGGTGTTTCGGTTTGCTCATAGTGTTGTTAGGTTTCGACAAATTACTCAAATGAGTTGTTCCGACGTTTCCATCAGTCACATGGATCAGTTTAGTATGTTACTTCCATTGCTCAGGAGATACTTTTGACAATTGATACGCTCCAATAACAGATGAGTCTGTCAATATTTTGTCTTGATTATTTTCCTTTAAAAAGTACAAACTCACGATTACTGCACATGTTAGTGTCATTGTGTAAGAAAAAGAATCTTGATCACGATGCCTGTAACTTTACCAAAATATCGGTATAAAATATCTAAAAGAGACACGAAAATCAGTTACGTTTGAATCTCTGTACTACTGGGAATTTAACCCAAAACGCTTTGCTTCGCCAATACTGGCGGTATACGATTAGGCTACAGGGTTTCCAATTAATGTAAAAGTATAGTTTACTCAGTGCGTGATAAATGATATGCGAATATTTTGCTTTAATTACAATCCCAAAATGACATTTACTCATAGTTACAACGATAATATCGTTTTTATATTATATATTTCATTGGTTTAAATTGAAACCATTTATACAGCAATCAACTGAGGAATATCACTATTATAAACATCGTGATGACCGGATTGATTGAGCCTTCTTTTCATATCTACTTTGATTATAATCAATGATATACCTATTCTTAAGGCCCGCATCAATAAACCGATCTTAAGATTGTTGCCTAATTGCTCCCCTTATGAGCAGCACTGGAACAGCGTGGTGAAGCATGTCCTAGAGCCCAATAGCCTTAGAGCCCTGTATAAACAAACAAACGTATATAGCAGTTGCTTGCTTGGTTGAAGGTAAGAGTACAAATTATTTCTCCATCGCAATCAGACGTATCTTAATAATTGCTGCCTGTGTGAATATGTTTTATTAAAGTGGTTTATTTAATTAGGTTCCAGATCCGCACTCGAGGCAGTTCTTCTGCCGTCGGTATAATTTACGTCTCGTAATTTAATTACATCGTTGACATGAATATGAGGCTGGAAGTCTTACTCGACTAAATAAAGTCAGCGAGGTAAATTTCTTAATGTGAATTGTGGTTGGCTTCCTTAAAATGTCTAGAATTTTCCGACCAAGAAAAAGTAAATTTAAGTATAAACAAGAATATAAATACTCATTTGTGGACCGTGGTTTTTCATGAATGTACAAACTCGTTATAGACTGAAAATTAGACCATAAAATTAGACACTGAAAAAGACTGATACTAGGGAATCATAGATGTTAAGCCGTTTATATAAATACAGTTAATGACAGGCCACTTTGGTACCTGGTACCTGGTATCTGGTTTGTTGTTTATGTTGTGGATCGAAGCCTTACGTTACGTCGACGTAATAGATATGTGAGCAAAGTAACATGTTTGGATTGAGAAATTTTATTCTATTTAGTGCATATGTGGTCTCCGTCTCGTCACCTATTTATGCTAGATGTCTCCTCCATATTACAAAACCTTTCGGGCAAGTTTTACATATGTATAATGAGAACAAAAGTAATACCTTCAGAAGCAAATCAAGCAATGACACATTTGTTTCGTTTAAATTTGGGTAAAATACCGTATTTATGCCCGTAAAATAGCAAAGAACAAAATGTCATAACATGAATTACATCAACATCGAAATGATAAAATCGAGGGGGCACCTGGCGCCTGACGCCCGGGCGCTATCGCATGAGAGCTATTGCAGGGACGTTGTTCCGAGAAAAGCTGAATATAGTTCTTAAACAATGGAAGATCTTTTCTTTCATTAAAAGAGAATAAGTGATGAAAATAGCAGGGTTTTGTTTAATATTAAAGAACTGTTTCTTTACAATTCTTTGACACTCCGCTCTAGATAATAATGATTTTGCAAGTTTCTTTTATTTCTCGCTGCTGAAGATTATTTTTATTGAAATGGAGTGGCTAATCGTGTCGCAAATGCTTGAAATAAACCTTGTTACAAATAATAGAATATTCTAACAGGGTAGAGCTAATTTCGAAACTTAAATAAGTTACTCTAGTATAGTCTAATCTATTCTCAAATAAATATTTAAATAAAGAAAGATAATTTCGTTAATAGATTACTTTGTCAAATTAAGTTTACTTTGGACCAAAGCTTGACATAAGTCAACCCTGACAAACCAACTTTTCCCATTGTTTCTCTCTTCAATCTCCAACCTTCTGACAATAGTTTAAACAGGTGTGGCAGGATGCTGAAGGTGAAGGGCAGGTCTTCAGATTAATTAATCCGCGGCTTGCACGTGACACTTGGTTTAATTTAACACCCATTTGTTCCCTCCTTCACCGTCTCGCTCAGTCGAAACTCGAAACTAAACTAGATATAATGAGTTTCCAATTATTCGATTGACGCTTTGTTTGGGAGTGAGCGTTAGTTACTGGTTACGTATGGACCAGCTTGAACTGTATATATTTTGTTTTTGGCTTCAATCAATCATTATTATTACATGTAATAAATAAAGTTTGTAGTAATGTTATACGTAAGCTAGAAATGAATTGTAACATACTGACATTAATCGTTACTCGCATTGCTATAGAATGTAATGATGGAATCTGGAAAAAATAACTAAATAATTTATGAACACAAAATTTTAATCTTTGTCTTTTGTCAATAAAACAAAGTTTGGTTTAGTACCTAATTTTTTTATAATTTGAATATAAATAATTGATTTATAGATACAGTTTTTTATTGTTGGGTACCTAAAATGCTGCAACACCTAAATCCTTAGGATCTTTTAAATTTAAAAATAGTTAAGTTATGTAGTTATTTAGTTTTTTTGTTACTGATTTCAAACGAAATATGGTATTTTCGTAATACCTACTTGCCTCCTTGAATTAGGTATTTGAAATTAGACTCCACAAATTAGGATTTGAATTTTCTAACGTGGTATAAAATGTGGTGGCTGCAATCACTAAGCTGAAGCTGATTACTGTTTCTTAACGTACGTAACATACGTTCCGTTCCTTCCGTCGTGTGTAAAAACCTTAAGCTTCACGCCCGAGTGCCATTCTCTGAACGATAAAACCGGCCGCTCATATAAGTGAAATGTTACAAAATTATGATCTCAAGTATAAAACGCCTCGATTCCCCTCACGTATTCGCCGTACATCAATGGAGGCTGGTATTACCTGCAGCGCTGCAGCCGCAGCGTGTAGAGGTTCGCTAATAAGGCATTTAAAACTATTACAGATTTACTCGTCGACGAGGGGTCGTCTAGTAAATATCTTCTGATCAATTTACATAGGTTTTTGTTGACATAAGTCGGTAAATACAAGAAGTATATTAATAGTTTATAGGTACCATAACTTCATTTAAACAGTAATTGTTAGAACTGATCCTTGTAACTGTCACGCAGGAAATCGGGCTCACCATTACATAGTGTATCTATATAAGAATAGGAAAACCGCTGAATGGTGGTTTTATAAAATTAAATCACAAACATAATTATATAAACGTTCAAATCCGGGATAAAATTCTGTATCCTAATCCTGGACATAATCTGTGTGCCAATTTTCATCTTAATCTAAACATCTTCACAAACTTTCACACTTATAATGTTAGTAAAGAAGATTAAGATGTACATATGATAATAATGTAACGATTGGATAACCGTGTCTATTTGTGTAAACGTGCGTACAACATAAGTGTCAATGTGAACCAAAATACGTATAAAACGAAAGTGTCATCATTAACATCATTTCGCACCCTTAGAATGAAAGTGACCTAACTCAAAAAACCTGTAATTTCTGTTTTTGCTACATACTGACCTTAAAATGCGTACCCTAAAACCCTGTGATGAAAAAGAGCTCAAATTATGAGTAAAAAAAGGAAAATCTAATAAATCGGTCACTTTAATTGATCGCGCTATTCATCAATGCACGTTGTGTGAAAGTGACCAAATCAGTATTATGTCAGTGGTGCTCATGAGTGACCGTGTTTTATATCGACGGATCTCGAATTGTGCCAGTTTATTGCAAGTACTGTGACTGGTAAATATATTGTATTTTTTAGTTTAAACTGCCTCCTTTTTGAAATAGGTCTGTTTATTACTAAATATTTATTAGATTGTTTTGACCTGTTTTAGTTTGAGTCCCTTTAGTAACAACATTTTATAAAAGAAGTATGTCACTTACATGAATAGGTCTATTTATGACCACACATATACGAAAATTTCTTTTTTATTTTATAGTTCAGCCTCTTTATTAGGAAAAATAATAAAAAACAGTAAACATAATTTTGGAATGTGTCTCTACTTTAAAAAAGTAGTGAACAACATTTTTAGATTTAGGTACGTAGTAACTTAGTAAAGATGTTCGATTTACACGTATTAAGTAGTTATTAAGTAGTTAAATAGATAAATAAATTTTAAATAAATTAATACTTGTAAACGGACAATGTAGTAGTTAAAATTTAGTACGCAAGTAAACAATTATTAAGAATTTTTCTGTTTTTCAGTTCTTCATCCAAAAACAGTAGCCCATCCATCTATCCATTCATCCATCAGCCCTTGGAGGTCCACTGCTGGACATATAGGTCTCCCCTAACTTGCACCACTCTGAACGGTCCCGAGCCTTCTGAATCCATCGGATGCCCGCCGTCTTCTTCAGGTCGTTGGTTATTCTGATTGGGGGGCCGTAGGACTCCGTTTTTCAAGACGTGGGCGCCATTCAATGATCTTTCAGTAGTCCATCGTCCAACAAAGACACTA
The DNA here is from genome assembly GCA_963932265.1 of Thymelicus lineola. Classification (NCBI taxonomy): domain Eukaryota; kingdom Metazoa; phylum Arthropoda; class Insecta; order Lepidoptera; family Hesperiidae; genus Thymelicus; species Thymelicus lineola. Next base: position 15,850,017 of record OZ010696.1, on the reverse strand, counting down.
ATATTACAGCCGGCAATTCTTCTGCACTTAATAGTAGAAAAAAGAAGAGGAATGTAATGTAGGAATGGAAACAAACGGCTGCTAAAATTGCAAGAAATAGTGGACAGGCTTATACATCAACTTCTAAATTCAATTGTCAAATTAAAGTGCAAATTATTATTTGAGAGCGCAAAGTTCACGAGAGTATCATCGGGTCCTTACGAATCGCATTGCACGCAGGCTTGACGACTTCTAGTCTCCCGAACAAGCAGGATTCCAAAAAGTCTACAGTTCCATAGACCACATAAGCAACACACAGCCGGTATTATCTGCCATACGAAAAACCGAGGAGTATAATCTGCCGCTGTGTGTTGCTTATGTGGACTATGAGAAGGCCGTTGATTATATCCGAGACCTGGGTAGTACTAACTTCTCTTCAGCGATGCCGGATTCGACTACCGGTATATCGAGGTGTTGAAGTGTTTGTACACATCAGCCACCATATCCGTCAAAGTACACAAAACAGCGACGAACCCTATCCAACTGCAGAGAGGTGTCAGGTAAGGGGATGGCATACCCTCATAACTTTTCACCGTTGCGTTGAAAGACGTGTTCAAGCTGATGGAGTTGAAACGACGTGGCATTTTAACATCAATTGCGAATACATCACACACCTGCGATATGCCAATGATAAAGTCATCGTGGCAGGTTCCCTGCAAGAACTTGGTACAATGCTCGGGGACTTGAACAGCGCCTCACAACGGTCGGGTTTTAAGGTGAACATGGACAAGACGAAAATCATGTCGAATGTCCATGTCACACCCATACTGGTTGTTGTTGACGGCGCTTCTCTCGAAGTTGTAGATGAATACATTTACCTAGTACAAGTGATTCAAATGGGTAAGTCCAACTTCGAGAAAGAAGTCACTCGTAGAATCCAACTCGGATTCTGCGATCGGGAAACTGCGTCATAATTATCTTGTCGTCTAAAATACTAACTACTACCTAAGTGCCTAAAGTCGAAGGTGTTCGAGCAGTGTGTATTGCCAGTGATGATATGCGGATCCAAGACGTGGAGCTTCACTAATGGACTAATGCATAAGCTCAAAGTCACCTAGCGGGCTATGGAACGAGCTTTACTCGGTATCTCTCTTCGCGATAGAATTAGAAATGAGGAAATCCTTAGACGAATGAAACTGACCGACATAGCGCGGAGAATAAGCCGGCTGAAGTGGCAATGGGCTGGCCATATAGTTCGAAGGACCGATAACAGTTGGGGAAGAAAGGTCCTCAAATGGAGACCACGCCTCGGAAAAAGGAGCACAGGACGCCCCCCGACCAGGTGGACTGACGACCTAAAGAAGACAATGGGCATCCTCTGGATTCAGAAGGCTCAGGACCGATCAAAGTGGCGCTTGTTAGGAGAGGCCTATGTCCAGCAGTGGACTTCCAAAGGCTGATGGATGAATGAATGCATGGATGGACTGAAAAAGTTTGTTTTATTCTACTAGGTTAGTTGATTATTTGGATGTGATTTTATTTTTGTTAACTAAATATTGTAATGCTGATTTACTAGTTAAGAACAGCAATTGTTTATGTGATTATCAGTAACTATACCACCTTATTAATGATAAAACTAAGAGAAGAGATTAGAAGCCTGATTTAAGGATTTAAAATAAATTGTGCATTGTATTTTTCATTTTTCATTTTTTATTTACGCCTTTAGATGTATAGTATTTTTAGTTCAAAAATGACTGATTCCGTAAAATGCCACTATCATTTTTTGTATCTTCTGTCTTAAACAGGCTTAAATCATAAAAAGTCAAAGAAATAAGGAAATATTTTTGCAATAAAATGACTTAATTTAAAACTATTTTTAAATTAATATCAAAATAAATATTTAAAATACATTAAAATTGTGTTTGATATTACTAATCACTAGATAAAAGATCAATAAATAAATCTGCAAAAATTCAATGGCTTCCAATGAAACACGAGGGAGCTACATTTAAATTAACTCAAAACTACACTTTTTTAAAAACTTTCTTGCTCATTTCCCACAAATTGCAATTTTTGAGTTAGGTCACTTTCATTCTAAGGGTGCGATTTGTTCTCGTTAACGCTAGTACCGCAGTACCGCTCCTAACAAACTTTTTGCTTACTGAAGCAAGTCGATGCTTGGAGCAAATTGTTCACAACTGACTTGTCAGCTCGGGTTACCATTACATGAGACTTTCATTGTCTTCGCTGCTCTTTTAGCTGCGGAAAAATAATTATGATGATGTACGAAGACCTTCTAGTCAGGTTTTACATCGAATAGAAATAACCGAAGGGTATGTAGACAAGGATATTGTATACATTGGTGATAGTCATTTGAAAAATGGATCCTATTAATAAAAGGAAATGAAATGTGTATCATTGAAGTTTGTTTTATAGTGACAATGCTGTCACTGCGCATTGCATTGAATATTTTTATAAAGTTTACACGCATTACTATGTATAAGGTGTCTATGTCTTTAACTGAACATATTTTGGCATTATCTTATGTCAATATTGAAACATCCGTGGAACCCACTGAAAATATTAAGATAATTCTCGGCACGTTTATAGCTATGTATTTTCGGATCGCGGATAGTATGCTCAATATGCACATGGTAAATTGTATAATTGTTTTACCAAATTCGTGATATTGAGCAGCGGAATGTTAGTGCGCATATAATTGCTGTTATTCAATATATCCGAGTGGATTACGCACGTGATCAGCTGCCAAAGGGTTAATATGAAATAAATAGACGATCCGAGCCCGACTGGATGTGACACATGGCAGCGTATATTGTAACTTGGTTGACAGTGATTAGTAACGAAGTAAGTTACATTTCCCTTCACCAATCCACACTGGATCAGCGTGCTGGAGTATGCTCTAGGCCTCCTCAAGAGGAGAGACTCATGCTCAGTAGTGGGCCATTAATGGTTGAAACCAAGACGACGGACGAGGCTATTATTCCTCCAATTCGAGATAGCTTGGTCTTGTACATCTAGTTTCATCTCGACGGTGCTACTCGTATTTACGTTAGAAAATAAAGGCTTGTGGATTACCTGACGTTAAAGAGCAATGGTAACCTTATCAGCAGCTGAAGTGTTTTGTTGGATATTCACTTTTAAAAGATTATTCTAGTCTATTACTTATAGCAATTTTGTGAATGTTTTATTAAGAGTCAATTTGTAAATTGTTGCAGTGCTTAACAAAATAAATATCTTCTTTGTTTCTTTCTTTGTTTCTTTCTTTCTTTCTTTCTTTCTATTGTTGTTGTAGCTAACGTTTTTATGAGCCGTGATGACTTTGATTGACTTTATCACATTAATAAAGTATTTTTAATGTTTTTAAATTTATAAAATTTCCTAAGTACCAATTTCACTTTAAATTTAACACAAACAAAATTAAAAATCAAGACATTTCGATCAAAGAGTAAAATTAAGAAGACACAAAAACTGAAAAAGCTGAACTTAAAGATGCGAGCGAGTATCATTAATGACTTTTTGTCGTGTCTGTAAGTTCCTACGTTTTTGTAGACAGATGCGTCAAAAATCATTAATCAACGACTTGGAGCAGGAGGAATCCTCCCGTGAACATTATTATAACGACTGATTCAATATTAATGGCACTTGGTAAATGTAAATGGTATTTGTATTTAAATGATGCTGAGTGACTCTGTGTAAGGAATATTGGAATGTGACAGTCTTCTTCTATTAAAATGTAACGAACAAACAAACTGACGATCAACGTAATGATTAACGTATAGAAATATTTATACTATGTAAAATTTTTATGTACCTCCCTAAATTAAAGATAATTATGCACAGAATTTCCTTCAATAATGTCAGAAACATAGAGATATCTATAGTTAACTTTCCAAAGTATACTTTTAAAATTTTTGACATAAGAGAAACGCAAAAAACTTAAACTTTTAAAAAAGGAAACATATTTTATGAAATTGCCCAACGAATATATTGTCATACAGCACTGTATTGACCTTATCGTCATTGTAATATAACTGTACAATAATTATGTTACGTAATAAAATATACGGTTGGCAAAATAGAGTCTGTCGAGTGCCGAAGATACCGAGAGTAACTGATGACTTTTCCCGCATCTACTGGGACCTACTAGTAACCTTTACGCAAGAATACGTCAAAAGTTCATTAATCAATGTAAGCGACGTGATACTCCCGGAATAGTAATACTGGATGATATATGAATGTAGGAGCCGCGATATAATAGGCGAGGTTGCGATAACATATAGCTTTTCTATATTATCCCATTTGTTTTGTACCATGTCTTATTTTAGCACGTTTTTATTGACTCATGGTATGCGTACTGAGTACCGTGTATGGTCCCTACGCGACGGTGTTGGTCGGTGACTGAATGGTCTAGTGAGAATCCGCTTCATACAAAAAAGAATATCGTTTTGTCTTACACGTTTCAAGCACGTTCATGGTGTAGAAAGGTAGGTAGGTATAGTTGGCAGAAAGCTTAAGACGCATTGTGTAGGGTTTTATTCTATCTCCAAAAGACATCAGAGAGACTGAACATGAACAAAAATCGAGATGTAAGTCCATAGAATCTGATCTATACTTCAATACTCCACTCCAAGGTGGACTAATGATGGTTCTTTGTTAACTTCAACTCACTCGATAAAAAATAATGCCTTCTATCTATTGTAGAAAACCATTTTAAGGAAAATAGCGTTGTTTAAATCGTGTAACTGATACACCAAGTACTACGGCACATACACTTTTCGCAACAAAAACTAGTGTAGCTTGAACTACTATCACCAGCGAAGCGGACATTTTTTCACCGTGAACCACTCACATATTTTTCATAAAAAAGTGTGTCACAAGGGGTTAGATTGAGGGACTGATAGGCACTATGTTACATTTTAGGCAATCAGGACAATGTACAACACGAAATTGTACAAAATAAAACCTTTTTAGGAGCGTTTCATCGTGAGCGATGATCGAAAAGAGAGTATTATTTACTTTGTCAACGTATTGTGGTAGTACGGTATATTTTCGTTATCTTAACAATATTTTAGGCGGTGTATAAAAGGACTGGCTCGTCATTTATAAATGATTAAACCTGCAAAGGACTGGACTTGAAGCTTTGAAATATCCGTCTGATATAATGAACATCTTCAAAACAGCATTGATCATACACAGTTAAGGTTATATTTTTTTACAATTTTTTTACGACCCCCTACTATTTATACACTTACACACAAATATTTTTTAAAGCATTTACTTTTATTTTCAAAATTATTATAATTTCAAAATGTTCCATCAATCAAAATTAACATTACACTCAAAATAGTTACATGGAATGTCAAAAATACTAAATAACTCAGAAAAAGAATGTAATAAAAGCATTATTCAATTTGTTTATTTTATGGATATTCATAGACTTGTCTTAACCTTATTTGCTTGTTTATTTCTGGATTTGTGGAATATCTGGACACGATATTTCTTACAATTTTCCAGCATCTTTGATTCAAAAATATATTTAGGTATTTGATTATGAAACTAGTATAGTATAGCTTCTAGCTCACCGCTGTAAGTGAGACAAGTGGGCAGAGCACACCGTTTGAACGGTATAAAGCATTCCGACCTGTCCAATTCATCAAAAATTAACAATGCGGCTCTCGCCTACGTTTTGCTGACGGTACATGACTGGTAATAGTGCTACACGCATTTACTGACAGCAGCGACCGTGTTGTGAACTATAGCGATCATCCTGTATATTGTTGTGTTCGGTTGATCGATATTTTCTGGTATTACGTTTAAATTACATTAATGATTCATCAATCCGCACTATAGATTCTCCAATATAAATTCTCAAAATTTAAATTCTCCACCAATCCGCACCGAAGCAGCGTGGTGGAATGTGTTCTAGGCCTGCTCAAAAGGAATGACCTGTGCTTAGTAGTGGGCATCCATGGTAATATTCCTTGTAAAATATTCCAAGTAAAAATCTGCCATTTTCTTAGTATGTCATGTGAAATGGTACCAAGAAATTATGCGGAATGAATTTCACGTTTTCTCCCAAACCACTGGCTCTCAAAAAAATGTATTAGATATAAAATATTAAACTATTAATGGGCTACAACTTTTGTTGAAAGCATTTTTCTGTAAAATCAACACTGCCAAATAAACGTGAAAAACAAGAAAGCATGTTTTTTCAAGGTGATCTTAAAAATGAAATATATGGGTATTTTGCCTATGATATTCGTTATCAGCGCGTCAATATACCTACGTATACCAAAATTCAGATCAATCGGGGTATGGGCTAAAATAAAGCTTACACCAAACTTTATTTTAAATGTCTATGTATACATACAAACGAGTATGCATATCAAATCTAGAATAACATACGACAAAAACGTGAAAAACGTGAGATTCGGATCCTTGTTACTGTTTAGTTAGCGGATTGCGATGCAATATGCTTTTACATTCATTTTAGTTGATATCGTGTAGGTGACGCAGCGTGTTGTATCGAACTAACCCGTGACATGTGTGATGACGTCATATGTGATAGATTATGAACGTGTGACAGCCCTTATGAATTTTCTGAATTAGCCCGACACTGATACGTTGAAAGCGGCATGTACTTGTAACTTCACAGCTAAAGTGTGGTATCTAATACTTATATTTTTCTATTACTGGTCCATGGATATCTTGCTACACTGAAATATGAAATTTTGTATGCTACTATACTAATATTTTCTCGTATGTATAAACGTAACTATTAAGTATTATTTTATGTATCAAGTTTGGCTCCGAAAGTCCAACATAGTAATTTTATGCTGACGTCACATTATCGCCCGTATTATCTACAGTAAATTATTATAATACATTAGTGAATTTTTATTCTTCAAATTTTATTCAATGATTCTGGATATTTATAGATTAGTATATTTTTATTTGTTGTTTGCAACAACGTTTCCCTCAAGAAACTTAATAGTATCTCGTTGATGTCTTCAGTCTGTTTGAAAACGTGATGACATTTCGGCTTATAAGCTCAGTCTATGTATATCTTTTTGACTATTATTATAATAAATTTTTGCATCCAGATAATTTGTGGTAAGTGTCAAACAGCGGTGGTAAAACAATGGATGATACTTGTAGTGTTCGGAGGGTCAATAATACACACGCTTTACTCTGTAATAGGTGAGGTATGAATACGCATAGCGCACATCTGCACTCACTCGCAGCTAGCCACAGACTGCCTGCTATGCATAGACACTACATCCCTTCTTTATTGTATAAAATTCAATTATTTTCATTGGTTTGGTTTACAAACACTTTTTGTAAGTCATGCAAGCTACGCCAATGCTTCAACAAGGCCCTACTGTGAGAAGGGCCCGGGAGAAGAAGCAGCAAGAAACTACCGGGGTGTTTTTTTCCTACTCACAGTTACAGATAGCACTTATTAAATACTTACAATCTATATTTTAAAACTCATGTCCAAGCAGTCTTTTCATTAAAATAATCATTCATCGTAAGTTGTAATACCCTTTCATAAGAATGCTTTTAGTATGAGTTCCAAATATATAGTATAGCATTTCCGTCAATTTTCATGGAATTTTATATTATTATTATTTTATTGCAACATCGATATAGATCTGAAAATAATAAATTCTTTGATATCCAACGTTTATTTTCTTTGTTGTATAACATGTGTTTCCCGTTTCTGTACATCGCTTTCACCATCAAATACTCACACCGCTATGTGAGGGCAGGGTTAAAGTTTGGTATCAATCTGTTAGCCTCAGTTACTTATTTTCATCGATATATTTTTCTGTACACAATTTAGGATCTGTAACTCCCTTTGTACTGTCCACATATTGTTCTCCTCTTTTCTCTAATTGAATTGTAGACATGTCAACTCTTGTCTCTCACACTACCGTCTAACGGTTTATATAGAGAGTGAAAGCTATTTTATTTGAAGTGATTGGAAGTTTCATAAAAAAAAATTATCTTACTAGCATAATAAGTCAAATGAAGATTTTCTTGCATGTAACTAAATACAACTCTTGTAGATCATAATTGTATTTTTAACTGACGTCAAATGTAGCCTTGAAAATAGATTAACCCAAGCCACGTACCACAGTCGTCTACTTCAAATATTAAAAGTAACAACATAAGTTCTGAAAAAAAAACCTCAAGTAAATCCCTCTATTGCCACGGCTCTCCCAGCCGATATGCATATCCATTGAGTGAATCATAATTATGTGTTCAATATGCGTCACCCATACACAGATACACCTCCAACTTCACTACAACTTTCTTTCTCGAGTCCCAGTCTCCATCTCGTATCATTCAGTATCATGATCCTGTTTATAGGTGCTCGACAAATACATGACGCCTCTGAAATGTGAAGCGGCCCAAATCGGCCTTAATAAGTGTTGTGTAACCATCGCGAAATTTGAGAGCACTTAATAAATGCGCTCAAGCATCGCGCCACATTTAATGTCACTGTGCTTCATAGACTGTTCCTATCTTTATCAAACTTATGCAAAGTATAGCGAAAAGAACAAGGATGGCAAATAAAAATATTTCAAGTCTATAAGGTAGTTCGAAATTTTCAAACGTAAATCTTGAGAATTTTGATTCATTTAACTAGACATAATTCATGATGTCAATATAATGTCTACAGTTCAAGCAACTCGCTCCGCGCATTATGAGAACTCAACTTGAAACAATTTTCATATATGATATTATTTTTTCATCTCGTGTCACTAAGAAATTCAAACCATTGGCCAGCAATTCATTTATTATTAAACTATTTAATTCTACCAGTATTTACACTGTTAAGGTCACAGGGACGTTTAAATTGTAGCAAAATAACCTTTATAATCTTAAAAAAAATAATTGCTTGTGATACTATGATCACAGCTGACCCATTTATTGTCTCATTAATTATTATGCATTAATTACCAAAAACAAACAAACTTAAGCTATGATTCTCTGGGAATTTACGTCACCTACCCTTATTATTCATCAAGGAAACGAATTCAGATTACCTTTGCTTCCCAGGGGAGTTTTCAATCGTTATCAAGCACTCTCTATGAGAATGCTTTGTGAGTTAGTACTCCTGCGTGCACGGTCACTCACACTTGCACGTACCTACACTCGGCTTAGTGATGTGGCCACTCCAACGTCTTGATGGAGATCTAGTGCTTCTAGGTTCCTCAATATCAACGTCACTGCAAACTTGATAGATCTGTCATACAGAAATATACAACGAGCCGCGGACTGCATTGCTTTTTAGAGAAAAATCTCTAAACTTACTTCTCTGCACTGTCATTCAACCTTTTTTAGTATCCGCTTCGCAGAGTCAGGCATAATGAAATCGAACCAATTTGTTAACGTATACTCAATAATTACAGTAGGTAACCTTGCCCTTGGTATCCTTATTGAATACTGTCGTGGAAAAGTATAGAAACTGATAAAAATAACCTTTTGGTCACTTGACGCTAGTAAAAGTGTTGATGTCGATTTTCCACGAAAACAGCCTGCGCTCTTTTCTGCAAACTTCTCTGCAGAAGTCAGTGCCTCGTTGTCTCTTTACTATGGAGACAAAATCATAATCTTCACATATTTTCCTTTATTTTTAGGCTGCTCAAAAGGATTACCATTTACATTGAGAGTAAAGATATTAGATGAAAATAAAAATCTTCTGACTTTGCAAGTGCTTATTTCTGTATGGATGAATCGTTATATTATTTCAATAAGAATAATAAAACGTCCAATAAATTATTATGGATTATATTATATGGTAATAAAGATGAATATAATTATCACAAAAGACGAATCTGTTACCATGAACTCATAACTACTTGTACTACTTTGTCATAATATATTATAACGTCTGTAACGATTATTATCAAATAATGAATCGCCAATGATGGTAGTATGTCATTGTACATTTAATACATGGTCAGTTGCAAAGATTAAATAAAAATGAATCAAATTTACTTCAAAACAAGTTATGGAATGTTAATACATTAATGGAATAAAATATACCACACCAATAAATTGTTGTCTTACTTTTGATTCCTTACATAATACTTGCATCATTTCTGTACTTGATATTTGTGATTCATTGTGATTGGGGTATTTTTCTGAAAACCTGCAATTTGTTATTTCATCCCACGATTTCATATCAGTGAAATGCGGCCGGCCGATTATGATAGAACCATCTCCATCAGACATCTCGAATAAGTGTCACATGACCCATATCCAACAGACATGTTTGGCTTTCAATGATCTTCATAACGGCATAGCTCTAAAACATTAATTTGTAAATATATGCAGCTACCGTGCATGCATGGCTTTTTAACAGTTTAATGTAACAGTAACATGACTGCGTAGCCTTAGAATATTTATTTATTACATAAATATTTCTGAAATCCTTGTATGCGTGGCTTTTTACTTAAGTAACAGCAGCGTGGCTGCATAGCTTTAGATTATAATTTAATTTATAAATATGCGTGAACTTTTAGTATGCGTGGCTTTCACTTATGTAACAGTAATATGACTGTATAGCCTTAGAATATTTATCTATTATATAAATATTTCTGCAGTCCTTGTATGCGTGGCTTTTTACTTAAGTAACAGCAACGTGGCTGCATAGCCTTAGATTTTAATTTAATTTATAAATATGCGTGAACTTTTAGTATGCGTGGCTTTTACTTATGTAACAGTAATATGACTGTATAGCCTTAGAATATTTATTTATTATATAAATATTTATGAAGTCCTTGTATGCGTGGCTTTTTACTTAAGTAACAGCAACGTGGCTGCATAGCCTTAGATTATAATTTAATTTATAAATATGCGTGAACTTTTAGTATGCGTGGCTTTCACTTATGTAACAGTAATATGACTGTATAGCCTTAGAATATTTATCTATTATATAAATATTTCTGCAGTCCTTGTATGCGTGGCTTTTTACTTAAGTAACAGCAACGTGGCTGCATAGAATTAGATTTTAATTTAATTTATAAATATGCGTGAACTTTTAGTATGCGTGGCTTTTACTTATGTAACAGTAATATGACTGTATAGCCTTAGAATATTTATCTATTATATAAATATTTCTGCAGTCCTTGTATGCGTGGCTTTTTACTTAAGTAACAGCAACGTGGCTGCATAGCCTTAGATTTTAATTTGATTTATAAATATGCGTGAACTTTTAGTATGCGTGGCTTTTACTTATGTAACAGTAATATGACTGTATAGCCTTAGAATATTTATTTATTACATAAATATTTCTGAAGTCCTTGTATGCGTGGCTTTTTACTTAAGTAACAGCAACGTGGCTGCATAGCCTTAGATTATAATTTAATTTATAAATATGCGTGAACTTTTAGTATGCGTGGCTTTTACTTATGTAACAGTAATATGACTGTATAGCCTTAGAATATTAATCTATTATACAAATATTTCTGCAGTCCTTGTATGCGTGGCTTTTTACTTAAGTAACAGCAACGTGGCTGCATAGCCTTAGATTATAATTTAATTTATAAATATGCGTGAACTTCTAGTATGCGTGGCTTTTTACTTAGATTGTTTTGATTTATAATTGACAGTACATGTTATGGTATATTATATACCACTTGTACATACCATACAGAATACATTATAGTATGTATAATCCTCATCACCTCGAATGACTTGCTATAGCAGCAATTCAATATGTATATCGATTACATATGTATAAATTGGCTAATTCCTTAGAACTCTAAATCAAGTGCCTACTCCGTACCTTAATTAATTCTGGACTGAGTGAACCGATTTTGATTACTCTTTCTTTGATCGAAAGCTGGCACTTGTCGTGTGGTCCCACATAAATTTGAGCGAGATCCGACAATGGCATCCATGTCAAAAGCATATGTCTTAAATTTGCATTAAGTATGTGCGCGATAAATGGACGAATAACTCAATATCCAACCGATTTCGACGTTTCTTTTTTTTTTATTGGATGTAATTCATTTGAAGTCGGTTATTGTTTTGTTAATATTTTAGATTATTGCTATTTACTTATTTTTAGCAAACAAAGCGTTTCAATATCTTTGACATTTAGACTGAACTTTAGTATTCTCCATCTTTCGATTTTAATAGACCTTTAATAGGAAATAAACATCGCAATCATCGCATCGAATAACTTTCGCAAAGACTATATTTCGATCTTTAATAGTTTGGCTGAACATAAAAATATTCAACGTCACTTTACCCAGAACTTTGTTTTTCTTCCCAAAACAGCCATCCATGAGCCATCACGAACATTTTTGAATCAAACATATTCAAATCGGTTAAGCTACCGAGAAATACTAAGGTTCATTTTTATTTATACCAGCAAGAAGATATGTATATGACAATAATAATATGCCTAATTTGGGCTTTTTTTCACAAGGTACAGTAGCATTCTCCTTACGAACCTTGTTTAAATTTGCGTGCCTTTGCGGCCTTTTTGTACACAGAGTACATTTGCATGCTCCTTACGAGCCGTATAAAGGTTTGCGTGTCCAACCAACGGACCTTGTAATGGGACTAGTGGGATAGACCCAACAATCTGCGTGAACCTTGACGTAGCTATCGATTGACGTAGATATCAATATATTTAATATTGGCTTTAGCATTAAAATATTAACCAATTGATGCTTCAATATTACTACGTAATAAGGGTTGTAATGTATAATAAACTTTTTACACATTATGTTCATATCCGTAACACACTGTTCGTAGCTATTTTCCAGGTTCTTCCTTAGAATGATTATATAGGCGTGATCTTCAAGTGAACTGTGGTGGCGTGAACATAATAATATTTGTGTTAAACTGCCAGCTAATAAGCAAAATTACATCTGAAACTTGTTTAGATAATAATTATCAATATAAAATCTTTGGATTCATTGCAGAACGGTATTTGAATTATGAAAATATTAACCACAGCATTATATTAATACGTGGGGTAGATTCTCAATCGTTTCTTTCCAAGTCATTCCAAGGGTAACGTGAAGTTTCACGCTTTTATTAATTATCCACCAAATACAAACAAAACTTAGGATATTGTTATTGTGATTCGATAGCTTTATTTGAAATAAGAAACGAAATAAATTACTCTTCCACTATATATAATATTACCGACAGCAGTATCGTAAACAGTTGCAATAAACTCATGGTATATTTGAAGTAATTACTTGATGCATAACCATTTGTAACAAGGTGACTTACGTGGTCTTCAAAATATTTAATTAGTTTTGATGTTTAGACAACCATTTTGTGTACAAATCTGGCAGTGGTACTTTCGTTTTCAAGTTCTTAAAACGTTAATACTTAAATAATTGTTATTTAAGTACACGCCGTCAGGCGTACCCACATATAAATTATGTGGTTGTAATGTAATTATACACTTTACTTACTTGAATACGTACATAATAGGATATTTTCGTAACGAATTTGCCTGCCCAAGCGTATGCAAGCAAGGGCATTAATCCTTCTTTTTTCCAACAAATTTTTTGTAATTACTTATTATTTTTTACCGTCGTCGCCACTTGTAGTGTTCGGAGGGTCAATAATACACACGCTTTACTCTGTAATAGGTGAGGTATGAATACGCATAGCGCACATCTGCACTCACTCGCAGCTAGCCACAGACTGCCTGCTATGCATAGACACTACAATACTTATCACAGAGCGGTTGCCGCTAATACGCAGTTAATCGATACTGATCCGAGATAATTTTGTATCGTCATTAATAGTGATTAGTAATTGATTTGTGGTCGCGGGTTTTTATTTCACTCAGTGAACCATATTGGTTACTGATTAATGTGATATTTAGTGACTGAATGCGGGCTTCATTTAATTAATATCGTGAATATTAAACTCTTTGTCATTTTCAGGTGAAACTTAGTAATGTTTTACATAATTACCTTAGTGGTTGTCACTTTCATGTTATATCTCTTTGTTTCATATGATGTAATGCTACAGAAGTTATTGTTAAGTTGTTTTTCGGTCTATTTTTAAACAGTTTTATTTAGCATGCCCTGTTTGGGTCAAAAATATTACAAGTCTAATTAGACCTACTTCAGCTTATCCTAAGAATTTGAAATTTTACATATAGCTTTAGTTCTGGTGACAATGAATTTTAGTGATAAAAATGACCTGATACTGCACCCAGGTTTGGCTCCTGTCGAGAGAACTCCTTATTGGTTAACAGCACATTCCCAATTTTTTTTTCTTTAGTATCTACATTGATACTATAAAACCATGTATTTCGTTTTGTAACCTAATTATCATCTATGTAAAAAGCCAACAAACGTAAACCAGCCACCTGATTTTTAGTAGATATTCACCGTCACCTATGCCGCCACAGACAGAATAATGGGAACGTCTAAAGGTCGTAGCTCATCTATACGACACCGCTCCCACCCAACCAAAGTATGAGAATTCAAATATAGACTTAAAATCGTGCTCTGTAGGTGCACTTTACAGTAACAACAAAAATTAGCAGCCCGCGCGCGGGAAGCAAGCTTACCGCAACCTGCAACCTTGCCACTCAATAGTTGCATTTACAGAGCACGATTTAAAGTTTATATTTGGATTCTCATACTTTGGTTGGGTGGTAGCGGTGTCGTGTAGATGAGCTACGACCTTAACATTCCAATCCTTCTTAGTATAAACAATTTTCTAAGCAGTATTAACATAGAAGTACAGCAGTAATAACTATTACAATAATACATACGAATCAGATTAAGTTTGTCACTTCTTAGTATATTATCCAAAAGAAAGTTCTAAATTTATATTGAACAGTGTCGTCTCATCATTCCATTGTGAAGTTTGCTTATGAATCGTAATTAGAGGCATTGTGACAGTCGTTCAAACAGAGTAGATAAATTGAGTGAACCCACACATACACAATGCACTAACGAAGCGAGATGTCTAACAAGGGACGAATATTTTATTGTGCCTTGTTCATTTACTTATAACATTGTTATTGTTCTGAAGTTGCGTATGCGTACATTATAATACATTACCAACACACCACGGTATCACATATTGGATCCACACCTCAGTGGATTGGCTCTGTATTTTATTTAAGGAGAATAACAGAGATTGACCTTAAACAGAGCTCAAGAAAGTAGATAAATAAATATCAAAATTTCAGTATATCAATATTGCACTAGCCGTAACTACATGACGTGCAATCCTCAGGACTGAGATGAATGTAGATTTATAAATGTTACGAATAGAAAGAGGAATCTTGACTCATTATTCCAATATAATATACGTACCTATACTTCTCCAACAATCCGCACTGGAGTAGCGTGGTGGAGCTGTAGGCCTCCTTAAGAGCCAAAATACTTCTTAATATCAGCAACCTAGGATTAGTTGGACTTAAAAACTATTAAGCCTATTAGAGCTAGAACTACAAAACCGTTCAACCGACATTACGAAGAGAACTTCGAGTTTTGCACTAGGCATCTAAAATATTAAGCAATGCCTAAATCCATGCAGATCTGAACAGTTAACTAGTGAATAGCGTAACTCAGAAGTCAGAACTGTTACATACTCCGAGTTACGAGTATATTCACGTCGGTTATGAGTCACGTTTGAATAAATGAGTTTCGATGCCAACTTCCCGCAGCGCCGTGACGCGCTTAATACACCTGAAGGGTTACGTATGGCCTCGTTGTAGAGCTGGTAACGAATAGATGTTCACTATTGCGGATTTTCGCTTCTATCCTAGTGTTACTTTCAAACCTTTTGCCGTTAAAACTATTCTCAGTAGACATACAGAGGCTGTGGTAGTGCCCACAGCTGATCCTTATGGATCTGGCTGACACTGATATAGAAACACATTTAAATAACTTACTTTAACTAATATTTTTAACCTACTTCAAAAAAAGGAGGAAGTTCTCAATTCGACTGTATTTTTTTTTAATGTTTGTTACCTCAGAACTTTGGACTGGGTGAACAGATTTGGATGATTCTTTTTTTAATCGAAAGCTGGTGCTTGTCGTGTGGTCCCACATACATTTGAACGAGATCTGACAATGGCATCCATGTCAAAATCATATAAGTCTTAAATTTGCATTAAGTATGTGCGCGATAAATGGACGAATAACTCAATATCGCGCCAACCGATTTCGATGATTCTTTTTTTAATTGAAAGCTGGTGCTTGTCGTGTAGTCACACATAAATTTGAGCGAAATCTGATAATGTTATCCATGTCAAAAGTACAATGTACTTCATTTGAAGTCGGTTATTTTTTGTTAAAATGTTAGATTATGTTTTGTAGTTTCCATTTTAGAAGGAGAGCGAAGCTTAACTGACGTGTTTCCATACACTTCTACCAGGAGCAGCCAACTACTCATCGTATATGCTGTGGCCCTAAGATCCAGTACTGTCTTTCTATCTTTATTCTTCTGTCTTGGAGGCTATGGTAATTGGACTAAAGCCAAACTCTTTAGTGTTACTGATGCCTATTGGTGATTATAACCACTTCTCATCAGGGGACACGTGTACTCATTTACAGCTATGTATGTACATAAAGCCAGTGATAGCCAGTGATACAGCAGTGATAGCCTAGCGGTTAGAACATTGGTCTCCCGAACGAAGGGACCCGAGTTCAAATCCCTGGCACGCACCTCTAATTTTCTAATATTATGTGCGTATTACAAGTTAATTATCACTTGCTTCGGTGAAGGAAAACATCGTGAGGAAACCTGCACACCGGAGAGTTCTCCATAATGTTCTCAAAGGTGTGTGAAGTCTACCAATCCGCACTTGGCCAGCGTGGTAGACTATTGGCCTGTTTCCCTCACATTGTGAGAGGAGACCCCGAGCCCAGCAGTGGGACAATTATGGGTTGTTGCTTTGCTTTTGCTTTGCTATGTACATAAAAAGGACCACATTGTCTGTATTGTAGCTGGATACACCATGAATAGAGGCTACTGATAAATATTTAAAAAAGGATGCAGTTCCTTACTACACCAGTTGTAAAAAGTAAACTGAAAAAGGTTACTATATTATTGGCCATGTCTGTTAATGATATATCCTTTGGTCGTTATTCTCTATCCCGCCATCCATTACACTCTAATTGCTGCATCCTTAATGCAACCCCGTACGTATTGTTTTCTATTTTATTTAATTTCCATCGAGAAAAGAAATAACTTTATTTTAGATTGGGCACGTTACCCACGTCCTTGAACTTTTTCCAATAAAAACACGACTTTAACAAAAACGATTCTGCCTTCAATGTGCAAAGAAAATTTACAGGAAAAACTTTGTGCGATTATTTGCACTATATAATAGCTTGAATAGATACCTAATAAATGATTTGTTTATAAGATGTGTTTTATTTTTTCATGAATTTTAAGCAAACACTTTATTTGTACAGTGAAATGTCTTTTTAAGCAATAATGAGGATTTTGAATTTCAAGATAAACTTTTGAAGCAAAGAGGCGACGTATTTACTAATGCCGGAAATTATTTTGTGATACCTCGTGGTTTCCTGGTAATCTAAGTAATGAGGCACCAGATCTCGCCTAAAAACAAGGGATATAATCTGTAACCGACTTAAAACACAATTCTGTTCCACTACAACAATAAAAACGATCGACCTGAAAAATATTTTATTTTCCGTTGTTTACGGCATGATTTTTACAAACCATTTCAATTGAATTTCAGACATTTACAAAAGTTTTTGTTCGACTAACAATAACGGTGAAATGCTTTGAATTTAAATAAAAAGTAAAATGAAGTCTGAGTTCTGAACACTTCTGAACACTTCTGACACTAATGTCGAAGGGATTAATTATTCAAGTTATAACGACTTGACAATGAGGTGCGGGAGGGAAGCGTATGGAGGGAGAGAAGGCAAAGTTAAGTATAATCACATTGGAATTACAATGTTTGTCTCCACACGTCCGCTGATCATTTGGCAGCCGCCCCAAACTATCCTAATTGCCTCCCGATTTCAGATATCGTTGGAAATGCACGTTATATTAAGGTCTGGGCTTTGAGAGAAATGCGGAGTGGTTTGAAATAAGATATCGTTATTTGCGGGATGTGATTACTGTAAAAGTAACATTAGGAGGTCAAATATTGCTTATGCAAGCAATTAAGAACTTGCATGTGTGTGGGTTTGTATGTGTGAATGTTTGGTTACGCTCATCAAATTAACCAGCACCTACTCGTATGAAATTTCCATCAGAGTCAATCTCTGCTTCATTTTGCCGATATTAAAATAGCTGTCTACTTAACCATTTTTTTTTCGTATTTGTCAACTATCGCTCCGCTTGTTACTCAAACCGCCCCGTTATCGGCCAGACACTTCCAGTACGGCCCACACCTATATCACTAATGACTGTAACGTACTGCGAACACCGCAAGATACCGCAGATAACGATATACGCTCACTTGTTATTTACTAAGTACGTGAGCATCGGGAGGGAAACTTGAGAGCCTTGGGGTACGCTCATGTTTTTGTATTGCCGATAATTTTCAGTAATATTTCGTCTACGTGAATAGGTCGGCCAATGAAGTTGTCTGTATGTACAGTATTTCGTTATGGAACGTAATAAAGTTAATAAATAATTCCTTGGCTTGTTTATTTCAAACGATGGAATTACTTCACTATAGAAATAATGTGGACCTCCTCACTTTAATGAAAACTACACAAACAATGCTACACAACATGTTTTACGAATAAAATTTATAATGGTGACTAACGCGGTGTCCTACGTGGGCGACTCAACGCGAACGCGAAGCGACGCGGCGCGATGCGAAAACAACAAACAGTTGAAATGTGTTGAAGTGTCCTACGTTACAAAACGCACGTAGAGTGCGTTGCGGCGCGGCGCGATTTGACGCGAACGCGATCAGTTGGTTTGATATTTTCGCGCGAACTTCAGCGGCGCGGCGGGTGTCAGTGGCGGTGAAGGGACGATTCGCGTGCACGTAGGACAGAGTCGCCGCATCGCACCGCATCGCACTGAAATCGCACCGGATCGCTTCGCGATCGCGTTCGCGTTGAGTCGCCCACGTAGGACACGGTGTTAGAGAACAACCGCATGAATGACATGTACGCTACCCGAAAGTTTTTTCAAACATCGACAAAGCCCATTCTTCCAATAGTCGCTTGTCAACACAAAGAATCAAGGCTGCATCGTCCAAAAAGCCCAAATCCATTATCACCATTTTGTTTTTCGCTCCATTCCGTAGCCATTGTTCTCTGAATAAACGCATAACGTGATAAAATGTGAATTACAGTTGTTCCATTCCATGAAGCGGATGAATCAAATCATTTTGAACCTTACATGTTCAGTCATAAGAAGTATGATGAGGGACATCGTGAGATGAAAAAGCTACTCCTTTGCAAAATCACCCCCGAAATCCTTTTAGCGTAACATTAAGTGACGCATACGGTGAAATTGGTCAAGGGTGGGGTTTATTTATGTTGGACGTTTTATGTATGCCGCAGGTAATGAGGGTATGTTTCGACGTCACTCACCTTCTTTTATTGAAATCGAAGTACAGGTATTATGTTCCATTATGATCCCTTGTCCGATATCTCCAGGAAGAGTTGCTAGGCTGGTGCTTGTCATATGGTCCCACTTGAGCGAGATCTGACAATGGCATCCATGAGAAAACCATATAAGTCTTAAATTTGCATTAAGTATGTGCGCGACATATGGACGAATAACTCAATATCACGCCAACCAATTTCGATGATTCTTTTTTATTGTTATTGGAAAGGATGTACTTCATTTGAAGTTGATTTTTTTTTAATTTTAGATTACTAATGTAGTAGGTATGCATTCATGATAGTTATTTTTAGTAGCAAGAAAAATTATTGGCATAATGTTACTGGATATCCTTAAGTTTTACTATCTGCAAAGTGCATCTATCTAAACAACAGATAAGCAATGACATTAGGATTATTATTTTGGATGTCGCTGTATTCTACGAGTACTTAGCTTATTTCTGACGGTACTCATGCATATTGGTGATACTTTTATACTTGCCTGGCTTAAATTGGATTGGAAAATTCAAGCGCATCATGTTTTTAACGCATATTGGTTGTGGTCCAGAATGCTCGGTAATTAAGGTTTAATCCCTTTTGATAGCAATATGTTGGTATTGTCCACTGTATTGCAGATGAGTAGGTGGTAATCACTAAAATCGGAACTCTTATAGTTTCGTCATGACCGTCCGTTCGTTCGTCCGTTCGTCCGTCTGTCCGTCCCTCTGTCCATCCGTCTGTCCGTCTGTCCAAAGCAAAGCGCCGAGACGCTTAGCGCTAGGTAAGTGTAATTTGACATAGATAAGCATATTTATTACAACTTCAGAATCGTGGAATAAATAGAATAAGTGGATGGATTGATGGATTTAAGACCGTTTTGGGAATTAAGGGTCCGTTTGCGAAATATTTGGCTTTAAAGTGCTAATTTTGGTTAAAGTCAAATGTCCCCCACATTTGACTTTAACCAAAACACCCACTACCGGCTACGCAGTGCGAGTTGGACAAGTGAAAAAATTCTTTAAAATAGGTCATATGATAAATTTAGAAGAAAAACTAGCTATCAAGGCTATGTTAGCATAAGTAGTTAATGAGTAACAGTCGATAAACTTACCACATCGGAACCCTACATTGCGCGTGGCCTGACACGCACTTGCCCGGTATTTAACCTAGGATAAATTTTATTAATGCTTATCAACATTTTCACCTGATGGTAAGTGGAGATGGTGTCTAAGATAGAGATATGACTCTGAAAAATAATAAAAATGTAGAAGAGAGTGTAGTAAGTAGGACTCGATGCAATTTTATTTAAGACAGAAAAGAATTATGCATAATTATAATATATCAAAATGATATCGCATGAAAAATTTTACTCAGTATTCGCTCCAGCTGTAGTTGAAGTGAACAGGTGAACTAGCACAGTGAACTAACAAAGAAACTCGAAACTATATATTTTGAATTTGACTGCACTAGAATTTTTTTGACTTAGAAATATTAGACTGCAGGGAAATTACCATGTATTAATGTTAGAGGGATCTGAGAGCGTAAGAACATTAATCGCTGAGCCACGCGGCGGCCGGCCGACTGCGCTGCGTTTGTTTCCCGTACATAAAGCCTTTCTTCATTCGCTAGTTGCATTTCCTTTAGAGTAATTGAAAATGTTGCTCTTTCTTCTCTGCTACTTACTGGCTGAATGGCAGTTTTACTTATTCATGCAGCAACGGTTTTTTTTTAATTTCTTTAGTGTTTCCATTCCCTTATACGGCGCGGTTTGGATTATTTTCTAATGTCGAGTTAGGATTTGTCAGGTAACCAAGAGAATGCTTATTCTGATGGTTATTATTGGTCATGGATGTTTGTAGAACAGACCCCACTAGACAACGACTCGTAGCTGGCGAGGAACGAAGCGTATGTTTCCGTGATATTGCAACTGAAACAGTACAAACAGTTAAAAACAGACAAATTAATTTTTGAAATTAATTACAAACACAGTAACGATATATGTTAATTGAGGTGGGTGTAATGGTATGGAAATCTCTGAATGTTAAATGTGTCTGCGTTGAAATGTTATTAATTAAACATTTTGTTACTTATTTACCGATAACGATAGCAGCATTTTTATACAGGTAAAATTATTGTGACTGTAATTATAGACGATCTGATATTTTTAACCGACTTCAAAAAAAGAGGAGGTTCACAATTGGACTATATTTTTTTAATACTTTTTATGTCTGTTACCTCCGAACATTGGACTGGGTGAACCGTTCTCTTTTTCATTCTCTTTTTAATCGAAAGCTGGTGCTTGTCATGTGATCCCACATTTTGAGCGAGATCTGACAATGGCATCCATGTCAAAAGCATATGAGTCTTAAATTTGCATTAAGTATGTGCGAGATAAATTATTCAATATCACGCCAACCGATTTCGATGATTCTTTTTTTTGATTCGATGTACTTCATTTGAAGTCGGTTCTTTTTTGTTAAAATTTTAGATTGTTCTAATTTTGTTACAAAATTTAATGTACCAAAATTACAAAAGTAAAATTCAGCGGGCACAAGGTGTGGAATATTTAGTTCTCGTCTGTTGAGAATAGAAAATATCTTAAAAGAGCAATGTCTGAAATGCTAATTCGATGATCAAATTTTTAACTAATTACATAATAAACAAATTGATTAATCTGAGTTATTTAATGGCCAGTGTTTCCGTAATCGTTTCCTTATCTAGAAAAACTTTAGCTCAGGTTCACCAAAGGTTGATGAAAAATAAAGAAAAACCTATGTCGATACAGAAGTTTGGTAGATTTAAAATTCATTAAATTGTTTTTGGAAAATTTCCAAAAAGTTGACCTAATTGAGATAGGGAATTTCAACTGAGATTCGCGGGTTACATGGACATCCACTTAATAAAAGTCTAACTGTGACTGACTGAAAAACAATGCTCAGCGTGATATAGACGCACATTGTACAGGGGTTCCTTAAATAACAAAGCATTTTTGAAAAGGTTTCCATTAAGGGATAAAGGAATAAAAATTTGTATGACTCAAAAATTCATGAATTTAACTTGAAACATGGAGTTTAAGCTCAAAGAGTGAAAGTTTGATTAGTATAAAAAGTAATTCCATGGAGTCATTAGTACCAGCTCAAATAACTGCTAGGAATCGAATCAAAGAAGCCTTGCCCAGTAGGATTATCAACAGCAAAATTATCGACTGGGCAACAGGGTTATTATAGCTTGACTTTTAAAAGCATAAAATATGGTCATACATTTCTACAGCAGAATTGTTTTATAGGATTCTGCAAACCCAATTACAAGAATAAATGTATTGGATACCGCTGTAATGAAAGCGTTGAGTGTTCGTTACCGATAACGCTGTAACACTATGAATTTATGTATACCTACCCATTACTTATCATAACGAAATAATAGAACGAGGAAGTTTTTATAAATTGAACGCATACATTACTTTAGGAACAATTCAATAGATTTTTTAGATAGATTTCACATAAAACATTCAATATAACATTTACTACAATTTGATCATTATCTCTAGTGATGTTGTTATAAAAGAACAGTGTTCCTGAAATTAAAATCCCTTAAAAAGGTGCTCCTGTTTATTTGCATTGACAACTCCTCTGGTATTAAATTGAGACAGACTTGAGATTTCTCATCGACAAAATAATACTACACTAGTAGTGGTCGAAATGAGGGTAGTAAAGATTGACGTTCGTGTACACGACGCATTAAGGCTCGAGTGCAGCGCGTGCCGAGCCGTGTAATGGAGGGCGACCTTCGGCGGGACTCTGTCCTCTGCTCTAACAAACGGTATAACGTGAAAGTGCCCTGTGCTTATGTACTCCTGGTACTATGTTCACAAATCAACATGTCTATAGCGGGTGCTAATTATACTGTTCTGGTTATCCCGCTATGTAATAATATATTAATAAAACTAACTTTTCATCTGCTGCAAAATATATTTCATCTGCCTCCGTCAGTAAAAATCTCTGACTTGAATATTTACAAAAATCAAATTATAAAAATACATAAAAATATAAACGTAGAAAACAGCCAGCATATATACACGGAGGATAAAGTATGTTATAAATAAGTATCTACAGAAAAGAATAACAGATGCCGTACCGATCGCCACATGTCTATTGAACTAACATTACGATTAATTAATTATGCGTAGCAAGTAAAAAAAATATTGAAATAAAACGTCTCATTTGAATGAATGAATGAATAGTTTATTTGTTAAATTATGCTTACATAATTATCAGGTCACAACAGTATTATTACAATCTAGCACACTTTAGGAGGAGAAGCAGCTTTTCATACAATATCAAAGGTACGACCGATTAAATCTCTTTGTAAAGTTTAAGAACAAGGAAATCTTCAGAAATATATAATTGTTATATGGTCCAGGTTACCTCTGAAAATGACAAAGATGAACAAAATTAGGAATTTACGGTACGTTTCTTTATTAACAGAAGTAGGAAGGAATTAAAACAACAGGGCAAGTGCGACGAATAATAAATTTAGCCCCAAGTTGCCTGTAAGAGAAGTAACCAAAAAAAAATATTTCAGAATTTTATTCTATGATTTTGGAGTTTTAATAATTATCCATGCCAAATTACAGCTTCCAGCACTAAGGGTCTCGGTGCTTTGCTTCGGACAGACGGACAGACGGACAGACGAACGGACGGAGGGATGGACGGAAGGACGGACGGACGGATGGACGGATGGACGGACGGACGGACGGACGGACGGACGGACGGACGGACATGACGAAAGGATAAGGGTTCCGATTTTAGTTCGGAAACCTAAAAACTATTTAAAGTTCGTAATCCAATTCCACAGCCGTACACTTTAGACTCAACTGTTTTTTATGGTAACGAGTATAACAAAAGTTAAAGCTACCATGCCATATATTCCATGCCTTATAGTTCCTTTAAATTGCAGAATTTTATTATAAGAGTTTTTATTTCTCTGCGGCATAAATTACAGTTTTCTAAGAAAAACCGACAACTGTTCATTTCTATTACGCAAATGAAACTGGGAAATGAAGGATAAAAAATATCCAGCGAGAACAAATGTCGTTTTGAACTGTTCCAGAGTGATGTTTTCCATGTCGCATTAAATTAATGCTTCTTAAGTTTTTATACATTAGAAAATAAAAATTTTTGGATTTTGGTAGAAAATCATGGTAAGGAAAAGTACAAAAATAATACAATAAATTATACGAATATCTATCTATCAAAGTATCTATCAGTATCTATCAGCTTGACCCAAACAGGAATAAATTTAATTCCCAGATGGAAAGGAAATGGGAAATATTCTTTTGTTCCTTTTAGTTTTATGATTTATTTCGAGTTTTTGTCTATCTCTGGCACACACTCAAACGAATCTTTGTTCAGCTCGTACTTATACATGCCGGAGATCATGAAATGGAACGTCAAGCCGTAACAAGCTTGGGTGTATTTCGATGGAAGTTGAAGATGGCAGCAATATGCAAATAACTGTGTACTGCCATTTTGTGAACATGCGGTAGCGGGGATAACTGAGGAGAGCTAGTGACTTGCCAACCACCTTCGGACATTCTGAAGACAGCCTCTGAGCTGAGCCGAACGCAACGTGTGAATTATTGTTGGTTACCCTGAATGCAGTACCGCGCTGTCCGACTTCACCGCATTCCATTAGTGATATACATAATGTAAAATAAATCATTAGAAAAAAATTACAATTTGTCCCCATTTAATATTGTGAAAGTTTGTTAGTATGTTTGTTACTCTATCTCGCAAAAACTATTAAACGAATTTTTATGAAATTTAGTACACAGGTAGATGATCTATAACTAATATTATAAATCTGAAGAGTTTTTTTAGTTAAACGCGCTAATCTCAGGAACTATTACTTCGAATTGAAAAATTATTTTTGTGTTGAATAGTTCATTTATCGAGGAAGGCTTAAGGCTTTATAACATCACGCTACAACTAATAGGAGCTAAGCATCAATAAAAGATGTTGCAAAAACGGGAAGAATTATTCCTTTTTGAGAGCTTCTGTTGCGTGCGCTGCGTAAACGGTTTAAGTTACGCAAAAATAATGAATTGTTCCAGAGAAAGAGAGGGGGGAGGGTAGGAGGAGGGAGAAGAGGGTGCGGGAGAGGGAGAGGGAGAGGGAGAGGGAGAGGGAGAGGGAGAGGGAGAGGGAGAGGGAGAGGGAGAGGGAGAGGGAGAGGGAGAGGGAGAGGGAGAGGAAATTTAATGGACTCTGATTTGTTAAACCTACCTAAACTATAAAAGTAACAACAAAGTACACTCATTAATTGTTAGGCGATACGTACGATAGCTAGTCTATAATAAGACATAGGATACTTGATATTCCGGAAAACCTGGGGAAAGCTAACTATAAATATTTTTGCTAACTGAGTCCCCTCAGCGACAGCCGACACCAGCTCTACCCCTTGCATCAAGACGTTCACCCGAAGACGTGTTAACTGGACCGGTATTTTGGTTATTTCATTATCCGAACAACCGGTATAATTCGTTACGTGCCAGAATTTCACAGACCCATGAATTTATGTGCGGTGCTCCTGTCCGAATTAACGTAGCTGTTTCTCCTAAACTATTGCGTACGGGAGGCGAGGATGGTATTATTTGGAATTGATAATGCTGTATTAATAATAGATTGTTTCTCGAATAGATTACATCTATATTTTGCGGCGGGATTAAATTGGTAATACCTCGCTCTATTGGAAATATTGACGGCGATTCCCTCTTTGTGAGCGTCGTCGAGTGTTGTTTGCTAAATTATTTCCATGCACTTTACGTTATAGAGAGAGCAGATTGTCCGACAATCCATTGGCATTTGAATGTTCACTTCAATGTACAGATGGCATGTATTACTGGTGCTCAATGGCTCGTTAAATTTGTCCTTTTTTCGAAATGAAATTAAGATGTTTTAGGAAAATCGAATTTTATTTCGCTATTCTAGTCAATCCAGAGGATCTATCTTAAACCGAACAGTAAGTAAAACATAACAATAAGGGTTATCATAATAAATAAGGTAACTCAGAAACATCTCCATTAAGACTACGATCTAGAATAATTATTTAATAAAGTTCCACCTGAATACTCAGATCAGTATTGAAATGAAATTCCATCCCGTGAATGACTTAATCGCGAAATTAGACCAACGCCTGAAACAGATTGCGTTAATAGTTCCGGGGCGCGGCGCGGCGCGGCGCTGTGGTCGCTCAGTGGGGGAGGGAGTAGCGGTCGAGATAATACCCATTTCATATTGTAAGAGCTCTAAAGAGAATAATTGACGTCACAATTTAAATTCCTGATATATGTACGTGCTGTGTGCAATTAGCTAATGGCACGGTTATTTTTTATGAGTTAAAAGTATCTGGTGGTGCTTTGCGGAAATCCCTTGTTTCATGTTATTTTGCAAAAACCTGCGGATACAATCAAATGTATGACAGTATATGTATAGTTTCAGATTTGCGTGGCATCTTCCGCCCTCCCACATAAGAAATGCCTAAGAACTTGCGATAAAAAAACAATATAAATATCAGCACCATCAGGTGTTTCATATCATCTGGGTAAGTTCAAATTGCTAAGAATGTAACTCCTGAAATCTATATACACACATACTGATAAAATCAAATTATGATTTTTTCATCCAATATTAAACCAATTTTCTAGTTCAAAGGAAGCTCAGTTTTATGAAAAGCTTAAAGTACAAGAAAACACAAAAGTAGTAATAAAACCAAGTGCAGATAAACGAGGAAAAGCAATCCATTTAATTCTAAACATTTAATTGAAGTGAGCTCGTAGAAACAGCGGAAAGTTTTACGATCCATCCTGGATCCGGTCTTATCTTACATAACGTCGCGAGACATATCTGTACATGTTTCGATCCATGGAATTATGTGGAAAATAATCCGGTACGAACAAAAATAATACGAGATAAATAAAGTAACACTCATGGATCACCAGCGATCAGAACCCTAACACGCGTCTTAACATAATAAAAGCTGAACTACCGAGGGTCTGTATAGTGCAGCCGTGCAGCTCAAGTTACATTGGGCACTTACTAGCTCTTGTGTAGGAAACATAATATCTGCCATCGTGGAAGTCAAGTTAATAGCTCCAATATCGATATGGAACCTTCAATATCCAGAACATAAAACTTTTTATTTAATTTTTGTAAACAAGTTTCTAAGTATGTCGAACTTTTAATAACTCAAACGTAATGATGAAATGAAATAAAGAAGTGGATATAAACTTGTTAGGTACTTCAGTTTCAGAGGATTTGATTTCAGGCTAATAATGCCAAGTGTTCCAGATTTTAATAAAATATTCGAGAGGCCCAATCTCCGATAATTTTCTTGCTAAGTCAGTTGAAGCTCAGAAAATAATATTTATTTATTAGGAATTAGCTGTTAGCAATTTTGTCAAGGTTAGTTTACATTTTAATACAGGAGTTAGTTAAATATTATCGTTATGATGACCCGTGGGGAGTAATGTTTACCATGTCGGACTTATTAAGGGTTCGATTCCTAGCGAGGCAGAAATTTTAATTTCTGTTTTCGGTCTGGGAGTATGTTCTTGTCTTTGTGTATTCAGTTGTTCATGGCACATATGATGCGATGCGGGGAATCCTATGGGTGTGTAGATTCTGATTAAATTTTTATGCCTCTGGGAACACACGGATTAACAAGCAAAACATCCTTACGCCATTAAGTAACTTGAAACTTTTTCCAAAAATCGGTATTAAATAGTAGATGTCTACCATATGACATCTAATAGTTAATATGACTATACTATATCATATTCACTCTTTAGCTTGAGTGCTACAAATCGAAAAATTAAAGTAAAATTAAAGTAGTGGTGCGGCGGTACTTCACACCGAGGCAACTTTTAACCTTGTACAAAGCTCAGGTTCGGCCATGTGTGGAGTACTGTTCTCACATTTGGGCAGGTGCAGCCAAATGTCACCTTTCTGCTTTGGATTCGATGGAGAGGCGTGCGAAGAGGCTCATTGGTGACCCAGATCTGGTTGAGACCAGTTTGCAAAGTCTCAAGCACAGGCGCAGAGTAGCCAGCCTCTCGGTTTTCTATAGGGCACATTTTGGTGAGTGTGCGCAGGAATTATTTGAATTGATTCCCCCTTCCCCGTTCCACCATCGAACGACACGACGCACGGCGGGTATCCACCCTTACGTCGTTGATATCCCGCCGGTACGGACGTCGCGGTTTGCATCGTCATTCATTATGCGCACCGCTAAGGATTGGAACAGCTTGCCTGCGTCTGCGTTCCCGCCCACCTATGACGTGGATGACTTCAAAAAAAGAGTGAATAGGCTTCTATTAAGTTAGTGCGCTCACCACCCTGGACCACATCTCCACTTACCATCAGGTGGGATTGTGGTCAAGCATTAACTTATTTTAAGTAAAAAAAAAAAAAAAAAAAAAAAAAATAGGTGCAAAATTTATGAAAAACCCATCCGAATCTCGGGAAACTTGCATTATCTCATAACGTGATAATTGAAAATTATTTTGCAACTCTATTTCGAATTACTTCTAATCATTTATTACTCTAAATATTTATTAAACCGAATTCTTTTTAATAAGATGTTGCAATAAATTAAATCAACGGCGTTTTCACAAAATCTCCTAACAAACAGTTATTATTTTAACTTACAACGGATAATTTACGAAGGAGAATGTTAAATATTTTCCCTAATTATATCGACACTAGCTGATCAGTAGCAAGCTGATTTACCCTTAAGTATAAGTGACTGGTACAAAGTTTAACGACCTCTAAGACAAGAGAAACTGATACCTTCTATACCTTCTCTCGGTATTGTCTTTGATTAGCCAGTGACAGAATAAATGCCGAAAGTAGAGAATATAATAAAGAGTATAATTTTCAAGGACATTCAAGGACATCTCTTAAATTCGTTAAACTTTGTGCAGCTTATCTACCATTAACAAGGGAAATTTATTTGAATCCAAGAGTACATGAGGACTAATATTTTTATTACAATCACAGAATTACATATAAAACTTATTAAGAAAATATAATAACAAAGACTCATCTTTATATGAAAAACTATTACTGAGAATAGCACAAGTAAAAAATATGAATAGTGAACTTGACAACATAAATTGAATGAAACTTTTATTAATTCAAAAAGTGAATAGCTTGTTCGTATCCACTCATTGGAATGCTTTATTGTAGCCGAAGCAATAAATAAAGCCATGTCATAATGGATGGTGGCTGGAATAGAATGATATAGGGCCATAGAATGAGAGTATCGGAATTGTTACACACACTTCATTACACACAATTGATTTGTTATTCATGTATTAGGAAAATCATCAATAAAAAATTTAAACTAAATGTTGAAAAGCGACAAATATTTACTTTACAAGATAAAACATGTGGAACATATACAGTTAAAAACATAATAATATTATGTGTCAAAGTAATATTGATTTGTATCTATCTATCTATCATAACTCTTATCCTCTCTGAGAACCTCTCTAACCCTCTCTGACGGGTTGTCTTTTTTCTTATGAGGTGCGCCTTGCCTAGTTAGACGAGAAAGTATTAATTCCTAAAAGAGTGAAGTTAATTAACTATTGCTCAGTGAAGAAACAAAAGAGATGAAGTAAAGGAACTATACGATACAGGTGTTTCTCACGATGAAGTGTCGCCATAAATCGACGGTTATTTACGTCCGGGGGTCAAAATCAATCCGGAAGGCCGTAAACCGAAAAGCGGCGGAACGACTTGTAAAAAATATGGTTCGCTCTCTGTTTATCTTATAGCCATGTTTCATTACTGCCTCGTGTGGGATCCGAGATACAATAAGGATGTTTATAGTCGTTTAGCTACGGCTATTGGAAATTCAACTTTAAGGGTATGGAACGATTTCAGAGAGAATATCCAGGGAGTAATTTAATCAACTTTTTGCTTGGCGTATTCTATGTTCAAAGATAATTTCATTGGAGAAACAATGTCTGAAATTTAAAAATATGTTAGTAAAATCTACTTTATTAAAATTTTGTTTACATTAAGTGTTATAGTTTGCAATATTTGTGTTTTCTGCCAACAAGCTGTAATTTTATTTGTAGGTATTTTCTTTCGCATCGTATATTTCATTCTTGTATAATAATTATGTGTGAGCGAGGGATAACTAAAGGTTAACATTATCAAATGTCTGCTTAAGTTAACAATTTTCTGTACTCTAGAAGCTCTGACCACAGGAAAATCTTTCTCTTTTGGAGACCGTAAATCTCGAGAATCTTTACAAAATTAAGAGTTATTATATTTCAATGTTCAGCAGGCCTAACGCTTGCCAAGAAAACTTATCTCTCAAACTTATATCTTGTTCCAGATCTCTGCTTTCGGACAAAAATACATCCGATTTAGTAAATTAACCTACCATCTTTTCTTTGTTAAATTAAAATGAGAATAAAAAGAAGATTGTCGTATTTATTGTTTCGTCAAAATGTCCAGTGTAAATATACTTTATATATAAAGTATAAAATATACCTTTCCACCAGCTGTATATTCTGTACGGATTCTTAATTTTGTGTGCGTATGTGTGTAAAGACGGAGCAAAGCGGTAACGTGTCTTACGTGAAAATAGAAATCTGTAATAATACTCTAACATAAATTTTCTAGTGGCGATAATACGAGACAAGCAGGGCTAAAAAATAAATTTTGATTCTACGTAAAAAGTTTCTAATTTCATCCGATGCCTCCTGACACTTACCACGTTTAACACAGTTCCTGCTTTATCGATGGAAAGAAAAACATTGAATTTACTCGTATATTTACTATTGAAGTAATAAACTTAATTTTCAAAAGAAAGCCAAACTCATAATTCAGCACGTCAAAACTTTGTTGTGTTGTAGTTCTCAGTCCTATCTAGACTCAAGTTTAGCTTCAGGTTCATAAATCTCAGGTCACGCGCATTCATGAAAGCAACTTCCCTTAGAAAATATAAACGTAGAACACACAGTCTACAATGTACAGAAATAACAATATTTTATTATTGAATATATGGTTCATCTTTATCATTAGAGAAATAATTAAAACACGACCTTTTTCTTCGCTGTTTTTTAGTTTAGTTGTTTAGTGTTGTGTATACGCTGTATAAGTTGTTTAACATGATAACACTTTGATTGGTTACATAGATATCG
Organism: Thymelicus lineola; assembly: GCA_963932265.1. Taxonomy (NCBI): domain Eukaryota; kingdom Metazoa; phylum Arthropoda; class Insecta; order Lepidoptera; family Hesperiidae; genus Thymelicus; species Thymelicus lineola. The sequence goes on along the minus strand of OZ010696.1, from coordinate 15,818,232 downwards.
AAGAACATTCTTAGAAATCTCTTTCAATGTAAATATTACAAGTTAAGAAATTAATCCATTATCCCTAACAAAACGTCCAATATAAAACACACTTAACACTTAACTTAGTAATGTCAAGAAAATAATAATAAAAATCCAATAAGTTGTGCAAAGACATTTAACCTTAATTACGACCCATGTTTAAATCAGAGGGTTAATGTTCATGTTGAGAGAGCCAATGTTATAAAAACAAGGGCTGCTAAGGGTTTGTCACAATCCCTACTGTGCGCGCTACCGAGGTTGTCCTTTACCCTTTATGGGAGTGTAGGACACAATCAAAACCTACAGACAAAACATCTGCTACGCAGTCTCTACGCTGCAAAATCAAGGAACATCGAAGGACACTGAAAGCTTAGTAGGATTCTGAGGATATGACACTACCAGACTGTGTATACATAAGTAATTAAGGCACTGAAAGAAGGCATTTTCTTCGCTACTAAAGAAAGAGTCTAGGAGGTCGCTTAACAGACAACGCCTTTTTGTATCAGTAGAGAAATGTAGCCTCAAAAAATCTAGACTATATTAGGTATGGAGTCATCCACTGGTTCATTAAAATTATGTGGCCAACAAACAAGCAAGTACACGTGCAATGAATTCTTGAACAACAATATTTCCGCAGTCTTCCTCACAACGGAAACTTAACACGACGAGAGCATTACCAGAAATTTATGACGAACGTTCAAAAAGCAAACGAATTTTGTAAGTAATAAAGTACAAAATTGAATGGTATACATTAACGTGTATGGGCCGGGCAAACGATGTAATACTGAAATAATTTATTGCTACATACAGTAGGCATTTTACGACGGCACATGTTTAAGGTTGCTTTTACAGACGTAGTAAGGTTGATGCGCGACTGCCGACAGTACCTGTTACTACTGACCGTAATGGCGTGGAAAATAGAACCCGCACACAGAATACAAATGATTCAGGATCTTAATGTTAACGCAACATTAAATTATGTCATTTAAGACTTAACAATATCTACTAATAAAGCCACTGAGATATTGTTACTAACAAATTCTACTAGCATTTTTTTTCATTTGGTCTATACTATAATCTTCTGAAATAAAGAAATTATTTATTCTACAGTCTAATTCTATTATAATCGTTTAATGTGGTACGGTTCAATTTTAAAACAAATCTGTTGACATGGTACATTTTTCTTTCTTATGATAAAAATATGTCTATTTTATTTGGGTAGTTATGTAGTTGACAAAAAATGCATGAGAATGTAGAGATGAAAAATAAAGTTACTGCAGAGTGGTTCCCGTGAACGTTAAGCGTACAAGTTTCCGAACCCGCATTGTTTATCAAAATAAAATCCTCACAATACAGTCCTTTGAGATATCGATTTGTAACATAGCCTAAATTCTACGCAACAACAAAAATACAATTCCTGAAAATTTTAACGAATTGCATGCTGGGCATTCGAAACCAAATAAAAATAAGAAGAGACATTTTTTCTAAAAGCACAATTCAGTTTTGATAGCAGATCCTTACTTTAAAAACAAATTGATTTTTTTACAAATAGATGCTTGCATTCAATTGTTGTAACAATATAAGGGAAAGTCGGGTATATTGGATCGCTCTCTAATTTTAACCACCTTCAAAAATTGGTGTAGTAATTTTATTTATAAAATGACTACACCACTGGAAATGTAAGCTTTTATTTTCATAAAATTTGTTGACCACTTACATCCGGGTGGCTGTCTGCTTTTTCGTCAATCCTTCAGGCAATAAAAAAATATATGTTATAAATGGAAACCTGAAGACTTGCAACGTGCAATCCATAATTATAAAAATATTTTGTAGTTCTACGTTACTTTAATGCTGAAGTCCAATTTAACAACCCCATGGTCTAATTAATCGAACCGGTTGGGTGATTTGGACATAAGATACGATCTCACATTGTGTTGAATTGTAAGAAATATATAAATGCCAAATTGATTATTATTTAATAAGTATAAAACCAATTAAATTTTGTTTCATTCCATACAAAAACATTCTTTGAAAATATGTATGTGCAATATCTGCAGTTGAAAAAAAGTGATCCAAATTAACCGACCTTCCCTAATTATATTTAACGTTGAAAATAATAAACCATTACTTATATACTCATTAATCCAATTATCTTAGAATCACAATACAGAAATGAACTTAAAAAGGTGGGTTCTCTCATTCAGTAGTCGTTGTTCAAATATCAAAACCAGTCCCTTTCAATTACGGAGGCTTAATTAGAAGGAGGTCGGAGGACATCATTAAGCTTGAGGACTGAATTAGAGGACATTACAGTCAGTCGGATGCAGTGTAATCCTTTAACAGGGTCTATTTATTGCGAATGATAATGTTTGAGGTTCCCGGTCAGGAGCTTACGCAGGTAATGGGGAAAATATTACGTGAACCCTCAATGTTTACTTTGATGACGCACTTAACCCGTCTCAACTGTTGTCTTTGTGTAGGTATTGTACTTGAGATCGCTTTGTAGTGATGTGATCGTTAAGTTTACAAGCAACATCCGTGTGTTTGAATGAAAATGATAATTAAGGCACAATCAAACTTCCTATATCACAAACATAAACACCCTTGCCCCAAGAACGTTTATTTATCATAAATATCTACCACGGTCAGAAATCGATACCGGGATATTTAATAGTAAAAAAATAAAGACCAAAAAAACTAACGTGTTCCAGCTTTGGGCTTGAGAGCCATTATTTTCTTTCTTTCCCTTGACCGGCAACACCTTTAGTGTCGCTGATGTCCATGGACGACGAAATCCACTTGTAGTATAACCATTTGGGAGATTGTCAGCTTGTAAGCTTTTACCTGAATTCGTTGTTAATTATTATAATATACCCAATACAATTGTTATAAAATTATAACAAATAAGAACTTACATACATCGATCACTTTTATGTGTTACTCGTGGCTAAAAATTTGATGAAAAACCTCCGTCGAGCGCATTGCTGGCGTGAAGCTAAAAGACATGATGGTTTGAAAACTTACTTCACAGTCGAATAAGATGGATGGACATAACGGTCTTTCTTCTTTTATCAGCAAATACCTTTAAGACATTGTGACAAAATTATTGAAACTTGCACGAACTGTGCGCAATTCAATTAAAATAATGAGCCAGATAGTATCTAACTTCTGAATGCTGAAAATGATTTTATTAGCGTAAAATTAGCCTACTAATATCGCAAACAATTTTCCACGTGTATAACAATCTCAGTAAATATAAAATTTTACATCAGTATTTACTCCATGAGATTTCATAACACTCAAGGCTATATATTAAACCAGCCAACACACATTCACGAGTACGTGATTTTGAGCTATATTGCTTGAGCGCTAAGCTTGATAATGGTTTAGTGGTTAAAAACATTTTGAAAGCCGTCCTCCCTGTTCTTCACTCACGAAGCACCTGCTTATAAATACGACAGCATACTTCACTTATGCTACATGGATTTGTAAGTGGATTTATGGATTACTCTAGCTTAGCTCTCCGTGCTCTTCTCTCGCGGCAATTTTAAATGTGTTTCATGGATGCATAAGGAACATTTTAGTTTAAATAATTTAGTTGACAACTTGGGAATGTGTTATTCCTAAATAAGCGAGAAAATGCGTAGAGAATGACGCAACCAAGTCTTGCGAAACTACTTTTATCACGTATGTTTTGTCATTTATGTCTGCTTCAACAGGAAATACAATAAGTCAGTAGTTGATGACTGCGTAACCTAGTTGGTAATCCCACTGTCTGTGAAGCGAGGGACGCTGCGGATATCTGCGTGGCAGACATTTCTGTGACAGGTAAATGTTTGCTCTCAGATTATGGGTGCTTTTTTATGGAAATAGGCGACAAATTAGCTAACGATCCACCTGATGCTAAGTGCTTATCGCCACCTACGGACACCAGTGACACCAAAAGCATCCCAAGAAAGAAGAAAAAGAAACAAAGAACTGTCTCTCAAGACCCCAGCCGGAACACGACGAGTCATTCGCCAGCTGAATCAAGCAAGAGGGTGGTATTCAGGGGGATCCCACAGAGAAATAGTGATAGTAATAATGGTATTGATGAACTATTAAAATCATTGTGATGTGTTGTTTGTGTTGTCCAGCTACTCACGACTCACAAAATCGTAATACTGTGTAAACGTTTAAAGTGTATCGGAATATAACTACACAAAAAGTGTTTTGTATAATATTATACATACATAAACCCTCTATCATTATGTTTGGAGTAGTGTTTCAGCACCATAATAACGATGTAAGTAAAGAAATCTTTATAATTACGTAGACGTAATATTCGCACGGCTAAAAATTCTTTAAGTTTGATTTAATGCGGCACTTGCACCACAAGTATGTTTTTTTTTTGTAAAGTGGCACTTTAGGTTTTTTTTATAAGTGATTAAAGGATTGTAGGTATACTGAAAGTATTTGTACACAGTATTCAGGAGGAAAGCATTAATGAACTGAATTATATTACGTTCTGGCGTTACTCGTACTACATGTGACTTCGCTAGCATAAATTTTTGGGCAGTAGGAATGTCCTTCTCGGACAAGATTTTGATCTTTGATTTAAGAGTGTTTGAGTAATGAATTTTGACAAAAATGTTGACATACGTATCATGCTTATTTATATTTTTGAGGATCGTCAATACAAATTTCACGATCAGCAGTTTTCGCCTAGCATTGGTGGTTTCGAATCTGCATCTAAATCCTATTTCAATACTGAATACCTATTGAAGGCCTCTTTAAAATGGTAATGCCGTTTGAGAGTACGAAGATCCGCAAATAAACCGGGTATTTATTCTAGCGTCTAATTACAAGTAACATCAATAACATTTAATGTCTTTGCAGCGCATTATAATCATATGTCCTCAGAACAGGGATTACGTGAGGCCAACTACAAAGGTAATGTGGCGTGTAATCGTGCTAAATTATTGATGCACAACATGCCCCGACCCGCTTTGGCCCATCCTAGCCCGTCCTAGCCCGTCCTAGCCCGTCCGGGCCCTTTCATTAAGCGCCGGCTTTATTACTTACACTTTGTGACTGGTTCAATCCCTATAACATTGGAACGTTGCTGAATTTTAAGCGAACGTGTCGTGGGGCTGACTTAGGTGTCGTGTTTAGAGAGAACGCACTGGCTGGAAAAGTTCATGAGAGTTCTCATTTTGTCTTCAGAGATGCGTAATATTTGCTTATTTGCAATCGGCTTACAAACAGACCAGACCATTGCCTTATTTTTTCTCATTCTGATAAAAGACTGTGAAGGTTACTTTAAGTAACCAAAAAGACGTCAAAACCTAACACTGGTACAACTGAATTCACAGTAGTAGATATCAAAGACAAGGCTTGTAATATTTAAATGCTTAAACATGTCTTTGATCAAGTTTCCAATTCATTCAGAATATTCTGTTGTAAAGCGATCCTACTAAAGAGCCTGAGGATAAAGAAAGACAAGTTACCGTAAGGTTAGTTCCATTAAATGTTGCCCCGAACCAATTATATTCTCGACGGGAGCGTTACTTATTTGTGGGACAAACAAAATGTACGAGCAGACGAATAATAAAATACATATTACGCAATAATATTTGTAAGCAAGAATGACATGAATACAAAAGAAAAAACAACAAGAAATAATTAGACACATTGTAGAAGTTGAAGGAGAAAGAGACAATTAAAAATATAAATATTACAAGAACTGATGAGGCAGAAAAAGAATGTCAGCAAAATATAAATTTGGTTTCTAGAACAAATTACTGTTTGTAAAACAATTCAAAGAATCATCGACTCAAATATCCAAGTGTAAACCCATGAGGTATACATAATTAATATGAATAAAGAAGTTTTTATCTTATTTTAATTTTTATTTATTATAAAAATTGCTGCGCCATATTCCGTAATTACTACTGCATACCCTGCCAACGAATAATTTGCCGTTAAATTGTTGTCGGTCTAGATGAGTAAGACGAAGTGATCCAAGAATCCATAAAAGTTTCCCGGCCGCTGCATAAATTGGAAATAGTAAGATAGTTTTCGCACTGAAATAACTATTCACTCATTCTTGGTTCTCAAGGTTTTACTTGGCAAGCGGTTCAATATAGACGGGAATGAATTCCGGACGCAAATTCCGAAATGGCGCGATAAAACCGCGACGTTTCCAATAACGCCAGCCGACAAATAAACCGCAGTATTACTTGCATGCGGCCTTCGCGTCGGTTCAGACTCGCTGCCTCGCTGCCTCGCTGCCTCGCTGCCTCGCTGCCTCGCTGCCTCGCAACTAGTGAGGAGAGCAGCGAGCGAAACTACAAGTATTTCAGATGCGTTCCAGTGGTTTAACTTTCAACTTGCGATTGTATATATTTTATTTGTTCTTCTATGTTTAAATATTTTTTAAAGTTTAAATGGAGAACATTGAAGGTGGTGTACTCGTAATGAGAAAAGTTTATCTGTATTCTTATGAATATCTAAATTTTTTTCACTTTCCAAAATAGTTTATTATTATTTTCCCTCAGAAAATTTAAAATAGAACCATCTATTGTGAAGTTCGTCATCATTAATTTTATTCCACATCTCATTGAAGTTCAATCATGTTCATCATAAATCGCGACATTTATCGCGTCGTTTATTTATTTCGAAACGTTAAAAGTTATATAATGACTTTGTAAAGTGCATTGATAAATAAATGATAAAGAAATATTAATTAATTATTAGCTTGAGCCATAAACGCGTGTACAAAGCTTTTCGTTTTTGAAGCTTCTGACAGAATTTGGTCTCACAGCAACGATTACTACGGCGCGGCCGCGTTTAACTGAGTCAACATGACGAAGGTTGAAGGTGGTAGTGATGGTGAAGGTTGGCTGGTAGACAATGCTCTTAGCATTAAGCTCGCCTTTTATACCAACTGTATTAGGTATAATAAAGATTAAATAAATAAATAAATAAATAAACATGCAAATACCGGCCGACTACATTTAACAATATTTATTCAACCTGTTTTTAAGGTTTCGAAGTCAAATCGGAACCCTTATAATAGTTTCGTCATCTCCGTCCATGTTCCGTCCGTTTTATTTGTTTATGAAAATAAATTAACTCAGCAGGAGATTAAGATACCTCACACTAATATATTAAGTCAGGAACACTCGTCGACTTGTGTCGATCTTAAGTGATCAACCAAATCAACGACTGGAGCGGTCCGTTGTTCAATAGGTGCTTCGGAATGTGTAAAGCCGACGGTCACGGTTATTATCTTTAGATAACAGTCGATAAATCATGTTAGAGGCAAGAATACTTCCAACTCTTGGTGGAGTATAGTCTGAGACCATAAATGGGTTGAAGCTAAGTCAGTAACTATTTCATTTCTGGCCTGTTAATACGGAAAATATGATTAATCACTATTTAATACTTAAAAAAAGTTGAGATATAATAATATATTCTATTATTAATAACTAAAGTGCCCTACTTACATGTTTATCACGATAAACTACCCCTGCGCTACTTCCATTAAAAATGTAATCCCGAGCAGTAGCGGATGTTCACGTAATGGAGAACTCGTCCGCCGTTTAGTAAATCCATAAGAAGCGAAGTGCGACGTCACGGGAAATTAAAAAGCATTTATTTCGCGTCAAAGTACACATGATTGATTTGCTAATACCCTGCAATTTGAACCAATTATTTTCACTCGCTTTCAATTAACTACACATATTTACGTTATGCGTGTTGTAATGGGAAAGCCGCTATTAAAACCATTCATGAACCATTTCACCGTCATGTTTAGGAATTTAATCTGAATTAGTACGTAAAAGCAACTCAACAAGCTCATAATGACGTACATAAAATATTGGAACTTATCACTAGAACGGAATTAAATTTCTTCCAACTAGTTATGTAGTCCACAAGTATCTCGTAGATCGTCAGGACTCCAAACGATTTCTCTCTAATTACGCCTCTCCAGTAAAGTGTAGTACTGATGTCCTTTCTGACTTTAAAATAGCGTTTAGTGTAATGAATTAATAAATCCCCCATTTTGTATTCAGCTTTTGATCATTACCGTCGTCAACTTATTCATTTCGCTCCAGCGGTTTCTATTTTACTTTATTTCCACAGAATTGAATTGCAAATGAACCCGAAGTGGTCAGCCGCTCTTGAGCCACTGCCAAAGTCAAAACTCATAAGCAAATAAGCTGGACTGCTCGAAAAATATTGCTCTTTGCGTCAGTTAACTGAACGGGCTCCATCGATTTGTTTTTGTTTGTAGCCTTTTAGAATATTTGTCAACCCGTCCAATACCATGTGAATATTGTCAATCGGAGTCGCAAATATTTCGAACAAATAAAGCCGTTGCTGAGTAATCAAAAAACTTTTGAAAATTTTTAAATACAATAAAAATACAAGTGCTACATTTTTTTTAGTTGATTGTACCATTTCTAAAAGTAACGATGGAACATTTTGTACGGAAAAGAGGACGTACTACAATAGTGTTTCGGTAAGAAAGAACCTTTTTGTGCAATATTTTTTTATGGATAGCAAAAATTGGAACAGAAACGTTGAATCTCTATCGACAGGAACAGTAAATGAGAAATTTATGAGTGAAGTCAGAGTGTCAGAACCACATCGCTTCAACCCATTAATGTGTGGATTGGTGGAGGGGTGTTAGTAGCCAACCCGAGTGTCAGAAGTTTTTATGCCGCCCGAGGGCCTTAGAGATGGCTTAACGACTGTTATCTTGATAACAACCGGGACGACTCTGTCCTACGTGCGCGCGAATCGTCCTACACCGCCACCGAAATCCACCGCGTGATCGAAGTTTGCATGAAAATATCAAACCATCTGATCGCGTTCGCGTCAAATCGCGCCACGCCACAGCGCACTCTACGTACGTTTGGTAACGCAGGACACTTCAATACATTTCGACTGCTGTTGTTTTCACGTCGCGCCGCGTCGTTTTGCGTTCGTATATATTATATACAATCGCTCACGTAGGATGCAGCGATAGAATCGACACAAGCCACCGGGCTATGAGCGCTTCCATCTTCCATTCAGTCTTCTCAGACAGCAAAATAATTGTAACACGGAAAAAATACAGGACGCAGAATTACTCTAAGCCCAAAAATCTCCAAATATTTTATTGCAACAAAAATTAAAATGTGTAAAAATTTTGATTTTTGCTTACACGCAAAAAAGCAACAGAAACAGCTCAAAGTGAGACCCGTCATAATTATGTAAATCCACATACACTTGTTGCACAAATATAATTCAAAAGAATTGTCCTTTCATGATATGAATTAAACAGAACACATTTTCTCCCACAAATTTACTGTGTGGAAATTTATAAAGCTTTACGTTGCGAGTTCGCGTCGCATTTGGGAAGTAGAGGGAATAACAGAAATTACTTAGTAAGCGCAGGAAAACAATTTGCGCATAACAAAGACTCGAAAAGACGGCGGTGCCAATCAATTATATTCCTTTAAATAGCGAAGCGTGATAATTTAACGAGGGGTGCTCTGTTTGTTTCGCATTTGGTGTAATTGCAGCGCTTTGAAACGTTGTTAGCAGACCATCCAGACAGCGTCATTCACTCGGCTCAATTTTCCACCGATTGATGTTGTCACTGGCTTCGTTTTTAATTTTATTTCTAACAGATAATTGGGATCCTTATGACATAATTGCCACTAATTGCTTATAATTTCATATTAATTTTTAAATTAAAACTCGTCCTCGCTTCATTTGGCACAATTATTCCATAATGTCTACTCGCAAAACAAAATTCTTTCAGAATGAAACCAACAAAAATTAAAAAGAAAAAAGTATTTACATCTGTAACAAAAATCAAATATACTGAATTAAAACTATAGATTATAGGTGATTCAGTACAATTGATTTGTTCTGGTGTATGTTATCATGATCCCGAGTCTGGATGAAGGACTTTACAGACGCTCCAATTTTTACCCCGTTCTGTCTTGAGCTTGTCTGATTTCCACTTCAATTCGTCAATCTTCTTCATCTTTGTTTCCTCACATCTTCAGCGATAAATAATGCTATGTGCTGTGTTGACATAATACTTTAATATTTGTATCTATAAGCACAGAACATGCTACTTCCAAATTAATTGAAGTTCCTGTTGCCCAATCCCAGTAACCATTGTTGATACGTTCAGAACTTTCCAGTAACAAACATTTAGTAATATCTCGCGAACATCCGCTGTAGCCACGTTACCGTCAAGTCACGAGTGTCTCTGCCATTCGTACCGAAACGCGACGCTGTTGATACGAGCACTGAGCGCCATTTGTCAAGGCCGCTATAATGGCGTGCATTTTAATTGCTACTGTAACTCAAGCCAACTTGGGCTGTTCGCTCCCCCGGTTCCCGGTTATCCGGGATACCTAAGTTGAAGTGATAAATAGTATTTCAGAGGCTCACACTAAATCACACCTTTATGAAAGGAACTGAATTAAGACGCTCTCAGCAGGGCAATGCTTTAGTGCCATAAGACTTTAATGGCTGTACGGAATTGTAAGTGTTCCTCGGGGTATAAGGCGATGACGAGGGACGCTGTGCCGTAGCGGCTATGAATTGAAACTTTTGATAGGAAAGTTCTAACATATGGTAGTACAAACAATATAATACCATGTCGAAAAAATGTTTTGGATTGTGATCATTCGAATAAAATTGGAAATTTAATTGGAGGTTAATGGGTTTTCTAATGCGACTTTCAACAAGTTTAACGCAAGAGTTAAACGTTTAACGCTCCTGTTATTCGTCGCGTACCCTATAGTGTGGGATATCGATGAAAAGGTCTTCCAAAAATATTATTTAAATTGTTTTTTGTTTCATGCCAAAGAAGTATACTTAACTTTTCACGGGCGTACATACATAAGTACACGTTTTTTAATTAGAAGAAAACCCATTGTAACGTTGTTTGTTCATGCGTAATACTTCGGGTTCAACTCCTTGCAATTAACGTGAAACCTTCTACTAAATATGAAGGTGTTTTTTTTTATGATGGAACTTCATGTTAAAACATAGATAATATTACTGGGAAACTTCTACTTGCTATGAATATAATCTTGGATGATCAAGCTTTATGTTTAAACATAATTGATAATATAATACAATAACACAAAGCATAAATGATATTCTGAGAATATTGCAATCGATACCGCACGAAGCACTTCATAAAATGGTATTTATTTAATCCTCCATAACTTGGTAACCAGAAAATTTAATCGATAATTTAAACCTTTGTTCAGCCATCAAAGGCACGGCCGGAACATAATAAAATAGATCCGTTAAAGTTATTACATCGTTAACTGTCGCTTATCGAGGGAAAGGCATTGTTGTGAGTGATGTTACACCTTCCCCCCCTTTCCGCGCTGCAAGCTTCTATCTTCTATATATAGCTATATTGCTGAAGCCTAACATCTGCAGTTCAGCTGGAAACATAATGTACTACACACACACACACATAAATTACACACATTAATTTGCTATGAAACATAAAGTTTTTGCGTTAAAATTATTTATGAAACCTTAACGGGACAACATATTTTTGATGCAACAAACTAACATATCGACCCTTAAGAATCAATAGTGTTATCTCAAAAAAGTAAACCTTACAGAAAATGAACAAAATGTATCTTTACTTCGTCCGCGAGAATTTTGAATTGAATCCAGGTCCTTCTAAAAATTAGATGTTTTAGATGTTAGGTTTAGATGTTTGGATGTTTGTGAATTTATCACGCAAAAATGGCAGACCAGAAATAAACGAGGCTCACATAAACTTACAGCTTTCTGCTTTTCATCTCAAAGAATGGACATCATTGATGTCGACAACATGTTTATTATTTTGCGTCCTAGCAAGTTGTTAAGGAAAAAAATAGTGCATATCGTGAGAAATACAGTTACAGTTATTTGATTTTCATGTTTTTTAATATCATATGGACGATCACTCGGCCAATCTGTACAATATGTTAAGACAAAATCGTATTTAATACTGAGCTAAGAAGCACTATGTCATCGTGTAAGCATTAAACAAATTTGTAAAATATTACAACACGATATTGCAAAAAACGCACATTCATCCCGCAAACATAATATCTCGCGCCGCGCCGCCGCGCCACGCGCCCGGCAGAGGTCACAGCTCACGTTTGCTCTAATAACGTTCGCAAAGCAGAAATAATAACGGACGCATTATCCGGCTCTCGACCTCGAAACAGCTACAGCCATGGCGACGTGAAGTATCTTTTGAACTGATCCTGTGTCAATCAAAATTAAAGCAGTATACAGTCCGTCAAAGAACGAGCATGATACAAAACGTTCCGTAACGTTTAGTATAATATTACAGAATGTTTGGAATACATAGTTCCCCGTGTCGCATTTGGAATGAATTAACACAAATACCATTATTACTATTATATTATTATTTCTCCATGGGGTTCGCCTGGACAGCTACCACCCTTGAGCAGGAGTCAGCCGCCAAACGACTCGTCGTGTTCCGGCTGGGGGCTTGAGAGCCAGTTCTGTTTTTCTTTTTCTTCTCTCTTTCTTGGCCGGCAACGCATCAGTGATGCCTTTTTTGGTGTTGCTGATGTCCATGGGCGACGATAGCCACTTACCATCAGGTGGATCGTTAGCTTGTATGCCGGCTATTTCCATAAAAAAGATATAATGTCGCGTTTGGAATGGATACACGCAAATACACATCACAAAAACTCATGACCTAAGAACTAAACTGATGTTTGATTGATTTGAGTCTCCGTGTAGGAGTCGGTTATAGCTGAGACCACTGAATCCTTCTTGCCTGGAAGTCATTACTTTATTCACTGATCTTTTCGAATGAACAATGTTGCTGTTGGTCCTAGTGGCCATTACAGATTCACTCGGACACAGAAATAATAACGTGTCTGGAGTTCCATTAACATATAAAATAGGGAAGAAAAAGTTTATCCCTCTTTTACAGTTCAATTCGTGGGATACTTTATTATAGTTAACATAAATAAACAAAATCTCAGTGACTTCCAAATACTCTCAATAATAAAATTTATAAAAATATAGCCGTAGCACTTTATATCAACGAAGGTTCAGTACTTCAGTTCACGGTTTGTTAAATATTAATCATAGACTCAAAAGAAATGGCGACGTTGCTCTTTATAATACTGCAGAATAATATAAGGTACACGCAATATAATGCTAAATATGTAAAAATATAACGAACAACATTTCTGAAAATTATTATTAGTGACAATTACATACTTGCTTGCCCAATTTGAACTCAGAAAAGTCGGCCCTCTTTTATAGAGTGTGAATATTTATTTTTATATTATATTTTATTTACGGTTGCTTTCATTGTTATGCAAATATTTTTATCCAGCAAATTCCTATGGATACTTCATCTCTAAAATCTATTCACCAGAGGAGATCTTGCTGAAAAACTATAATCAGCTATAGCAACCCTTAAAGATAAGATGAAAAGAACGTCACAATAAATATTATAATAATTCATGATAAAAAATAACTGACTCCAAAATTAGGGATAAATCAAAAAATGCTCATCAGATCTCACTCAAATTTAAATGGGACCTCGTGACAAACACCAGATTTCTATTAAAAACAGAATCATCAGGATTGGTTAACCCAGTCGAAAGTAGTCAAGTAACGAACATAAAAGAAATACAGTTTAATTGAGAACCTCCTCCTTTTTTGAAGTCGGTTAAAAACTATTAAAAGGTTCTAATCGTCATTAACTGTACAGACTACATAACTGAATAAAGGAATTAAGATTCTGTATATACCTAAATACTAAATACAAACACACTCATGTAAAGCATCAAGGATAAAGATTGATATAATAGGCACGTCAACATAATTAACGTATGATAAGGATTAATTAAAGTAGATGTTATGTTTATCATATTTTCATTTTAGTTTTTCAACACGATTTTTAACATAAGGTACCGCGACTTGTTTTGTTTATAATAACGTGAAATGTAGCTATTAATTTCATCATAATTTAAGTTTCATCATAGATTTGTCGGGGATATTTTAAAAGATATCATCGTCTTCGAGCAGTTTGTTTTACGTGAATTTAGTCTGATTGTTCTCAGTTTAATCACGAGGGTGGTTGTACACGGAGGAGTTCTTTACCTGTCTGGTATGCTGGCACCTTTTAAAATCACAGTAGATAATATGAAACCACATAATTGGTGAAATGCTCTTAATAAGCCAGTAATAAGCTGTTCACTGCTTTGTTTATATTCTGAATACAAATATCATCACCGCTCACATAATGTGTTCGAACTGTCGATGGTGTCATGGATACACATGGCAGTGATCAGTTACCTTAAGGAGGATCATATTTAGCTCGTTTGTAGGATATTAATATAATGTGTTAAAAAGACCATGCCCTGAACAAAACTATTTGTTTATTTACATTTTTTTATTTTAGTTTCTTTATTATTTGGCACTAAAAATACATAAAAACCTAAATTTTCACTCTTATACCACCAACCCCTATGTTTTAATAGCGATATAAGTACTTTAATTATTTTCTACTCTCGGTAGAACTTAGAAATGTAAAAATAATTTGTAAGCTTAAGCTCAATATGAGAGAGAGGGAGAGGGGGGGAGAGGGAGCGGAAGAGGGAGAAGAAGAGGGTTTGGGAGAGTGGGAGGGGGAAGGGAAGGGGAAGGGAAAGAGAGAGGAATAGGGAGATTTAGAAGGAGAGGGAGAGGGAGGAGAGGTTTAGAAAAGCTGTACCAATTTTAATGATCTCTGATTTGATAAACCAACTAAAACAATAAAAGCTTAGTTAAAAGTATCACTACATTATTTGATTGTTAGGCAAAACGAAGTTCGCCCGGTCAGCAAGTAAAAATATAATTTCTAAACATGCACATTGCTCAGTAACAGACGGTTCGTTAGAATAGCTCACACAGTGCGCTTTCCTCATTACTATAACAATTAATTTAACCGGGAAGCGTTCAGTCTAGTCGCTGAGTTCAGAAAGTAAGGAGCACAACAATCGTTATTCAATAAGCGAGCTCTCCATTCACGCCTCACGCCTCACGCCTCACGCCTCACGCCTCACGCCTCACGCCTCACGCCGCTGGTAAATGAAAGCTGCTTTGTATTAAACCATAAATTAATTTCACGTACCCGCCCGGTAATGAGGTGCACTTTCCCTGCACATATTTCTTCTGGAAACGCGATGAAAATTCTAGAAAAAGATTCGGGTGGAAATGCCGCATCTACTTAATCCGCTTTTATAGCGGACTTTAGTTCATTTAGCGCGGCTGGGATCGGATTTTGGAAATTCGCCCTGTATTTTTATGGGGAAATTAGACTGTGTTCCGCCAGCTCTGGACCCGTGAATTATTTGCGGATTTCGCTCTTGACGCCTTCATAAATAGTATACTAGTTTAGGTTTTCTCACAAAACGCTTAATTCTTACACGTCCAGCTAAAATATTGCTGTGTGATATTCAAAACAGTGTGTTAAAAAGGCCCAACAGTTAGATGAGCCTTATTGCAATAATAATTTTGGCTTCCGAATAATTTTTGTTTTTAATTCGCTCTATAATCATGCAAACATATGTTATTATTATTAAGATATTATTATTATCAAATTCTGTCTTCAATACATATTAGTCTCACTCACTTGTAATAAACCATCATTACTTAAATCTGTTTACTTAAGAAATCTTCATAGCGTGAAAGGTCTGTGAAGTAGGCCAATCTTCAGTTAATTCGTGTGATTAACTTTGACCTTTACCCCTCTCAATGTCAGAGTAACTGAAGACGACGGATGTGGAGAAGTCGTATATGAACAGTTACGTTTATTGAAGATTATGATAAAGCTTGTAATGTTGATTTAGAAGTAGACTAACATTGTTATCATCCCCGTAACTTACTAATACAATTTGCCTAATCTCTAGAGTATACGCAAAATAAATAAATAACGCTTTACAATCAAGCCCGCAAGATTCTCTGTGTCAAGAATGTCAAGGACAACACAACGCCAAGAAGACTCAGGCCGAGAAGAGATATTCAAATTAATCATTCAAAATTCTGCCTCGCTGGGAATTGAATCTAGGACTCTTGGAATGGTGCTGTGGTAACCATCACGGCAGGTCGTCAAACATTTAAATCTCATTAACCAAAAAAAATCCAAATTATTTATTTACTGTTAGTTTAGTATCTTAACTTATAATACTAAATGGTTTATTTTATTTTTCCCTTTTCAGGTTTTTGTAGTTGATTAAATTTTTTGATAAAAAAATATTTTTAATTTTTAGTTTGCTACAAAAATTAATAAACCAGTAACTCGTAAATGACTGTATAAGTTATGGGTGGTAAATTCAGTTTAAGGTAAAATTTTCTTTCAAAATTTTAATCAGAATAAGTACAAGGTATATATTATACACTATCCGTTAAAAAAAATATCAAAATCGGATCACCCTGTGCCGATTGCTGTATGATCATACATTAAAAAAATTGGTTGTCTGTAAAGTCGGTTTACGGACAATGGTTTTACGTGATAACGTCTATTTCGTAGAAGAATAATTTATGATATAAATATTGTCAATTCGCACATTAGGAACGGGAAATAGAATGAAAATTACAATTTTACATATTAAATTACAGATATATATTTCGTTTTATTATTATTCAGCGTATCTCTTTCTCGATACTTTGCGCGCGTTGTGGCTCGTGACGTGAGCAGGCTCGTTACCACGTTTTCGAGAATGCCTTCCAAGCGGACCGATTACGCTTGAGTGGGAGAGAGACGGCCGGTCTAGCGTGCCTCTCTCTCTAATGCTGCGCGCGCTTCCGTGACGTGAGCGGCCGTTACTCGGTTTTCGTGAATGCCTTTCAGGCTCATCGTCTTTATAAACGTTATCACGTCAAAAATATACGTGTCGAATTGAGCACCTCCTCTTTTTTTTGGTGGTTAAAAAAGGATGTATATTTCTGACGTTATTTATCCGCTCATTTTGCTATCTCAATAAGTGGTAACATAATCTCGGTAGCCGGCTGAATGGGTGTGCGGGTAGATTCACGCGTGAATCCTTTCGGTGGGCACCTCTAGCTATCGTCCAAATGAACACTGGCACCTCAATTTGGCCTAATTTTTGTGCTTTATGACCTTTAAAAGATTTGGATTCCTCATTAAGTTTTTAACCTAAGTGGAGTTAAAACTGTTCTCGTATCTCTTCTCCACATTAGAGAGACAATAATTTACAACGTTAATCCAGGGCGGATTCGTTTGTTACAGGATCGTTACTTTCAAGCTTTTATTTACTGAATTGGTAATAAATTATTAGATTTTCCGTAACTTAAATTTAAAGATAAACGAGTACTCGAAGCTGAATTTAAACCAGATAGTAAACTAATCCATTTTATTAAAGTCACGTTAAGTGATCAGTTAATGAATAATTATATTACGTAAAAGCAAAGCAAACATATTCCAGTAATTAATTAGTTTATATTAATATTATACTCTAGTTTATTGTTGGTAGCATATTACATTAATTGCACCGCGTCAATACTATTACTGATAATTTCCGTGAAGCCCGCCTGGCTAGTAACGACCCTCTTACATAAATCAGACCCTAAACGACTCCTGCTAGGAATGAGAGTTAGTTCTTTCTTTATTTCTTCTTTTATCGTTTTAGAGCAACGCGTTGGTGATGGTTATACTGTGTGTATATTATTGATGCCCATAGAAAACGATAACTCTTTTGCTTCAATTAATTTACATGACATGTTAAATTTAATTATTGAATACATTTTAGATTTATAAGAGGAAAAAACTAGCACTAATAGATTGTTCAACTCCCAAGAACTGAGTTTTATTGAGTGCATAGAACGAAATTTAAAGAGCAAATTTTTCAACAAGTGAATAAAATGGCTCATCGAACGTGTCGATACAAGCTAATGACGCGAATAATGAAATTTCAACCAATCCGCGCAGAGCGGGACAAAAAGGACTTAGTACAATTACCCACCCGCTCTGCGAGGGACAAAAAAGGGACAAAAAGCTTCGATAATAGTACCGAATAACCTTAGCTATTTTAGTATTGTTCCATTATGGGGTAAAAAGAGGATCGATTAGGGAGATATCTTATACCGGGATCCCACCGCTTACAGACGATTTTGTGAACTTACATGATTCGATATTTTTAGTGATGCTTTACACTTTGGGCTCTCAGGCAGGTTTTGTTTCAAGAATAAGATAACACTACACTATTGAATCTGCGGCAGAATAGAAAACAATCCAAGAGACTGAATCCGATTAGACTATATCTAATTAGAAGTTTTAGCTCACAAAATCTCATGATTCGTTAGGTAATGTATGAAGTTACGTTAATGAGACCGACATCTAAAATCGTAAAATCAAGCAACATAATTCCTGTTATTGGAAATGTGGTGAAAAAAACGATATCGAAAAGAAAATACAATACCTATCAGACTTGAACTGGAAAAGCATATTAACCAACTTTATAGACATGACGTAATTTAGAAAACTTCAAAACGTCTATGATAGTTGAGACAAGCAATTCTCTGGAGATAGACGAGTCTTATTTAAGGCGCCAGTAATGTGAAAGAGAGAACAATGTTCAGTATGTAGAGTCTGAAAGGGATGGAAATATAAGAAAGCCCGTAATGGGTGCTAGAACAAAGGTTGTTTTATGAGCAGTGAATAGTATTAACACACATCCACGGAGCCCAGAGACGTTACGTCACTATTTTGTAATCAGATTCCTGCTATAATTTCTAAGAAATATATTTTTTTTATTTTCATTTGAAGCGCTCATAGCCCTGCGGCTTGCGTCGATCCTAAGTGATCGACAAAGCTAAGCAACAACGGGCGCGGTCGGTAGTTGGATGGGTGACCGCTAGTGGCAACAAATTCTTGAGCGTTTCCGTGCTTCGGAGGGCACGTAAAGCCGTCGGTCCCGGTTGTTATCATATGATAACAGTCGTTAAGCCATGTCGGAGGCCCTCGGGCGGTTTGACAACTTCCGACATTCGGGTTGGCCACTAACCCCTCCACCAATCCGAACTGGAGCAGCGTGGTGGAGTATGCTCTAGGTCTCCTCAAGAGGAGAGACCCGTGCCCAGTAGTGGGCCATTAATGGGTTGAAGCCATTTTCATTTGGGAGTGACTTTATTTCCGTACCTAAATAATAGGGATTTCAAATCTAGCAAATTAATTTTAATAACTAAAAATTGTTTTCGAAAAAATTAGATACGGCCATTAGAAACAGTAATAACTCTTTGATATTTCAAATGTCCAAGGAATGGGGCACAAAAAATCATTATTATATTTTATTTATGCTCGTAAGTTGCCTTGATTCCTTAACAAAGATTTGGCAATTTGCATATATAACTTGAAAAATGTGCTAGCGTTTTTGATGGCAAATTTTGCCAACACTGCAATATTGACTCGTGACATTACGACATGAATTGTACACACGGTAGCTACTGTTGTCCAGGCACTGTAAAATATTTCACAAAACACTGCAAAATTAGAATGGTCAACAAAAATAAATGACATGTGTTTTAATTAAATTTCAATGTTAATTAAAACTGGATGTACTGAATACCGTCGTGTCAACTTGTCGATTAAACTGACAAATGAAATATGAATGTTAAATTTCTCTATTTAATAATACTCTTGTATTTTTATACGCCATAAACCCGTTTTTATAACAATGAATATGTCAATTTACCACACAGAAATTATTAGTCGATTTTCACCTGCCAATAAAACCTCCAATAAATGTTACAAATCATTTTACCAAAGTTCTTACCAAAGTATCTACTATCACGAAAAAGTTACTGATCTATGATTACCCAAAACCCAGGACGCTCATATCTTAAAACCAAAGAAGAACAAATCCAAGATAATTCGTGCTCTCTCGAGAGCAAAACGAAGACGCCTGCTTCCAACCTCGTTGTTCCAGCACTCCCTAGTCTCTCCACCAAAGTGGAGAACTTGAGAGCTCCAAGCACTTAGCTTGGTGCTAATGGCGTCGCTTTTAAAGGAAACGAAAATAATAAATTATTGATATCAGCCTTTTGCGTTACAATCGAAATATTTATTTTGCATTGCGGTTGAAGTATCTCAATGGAAATAATGCTTTTCCCATCGGTCAATGAAACGGAAAGGGACTGTGTGTGTGAAGCGGTGATGGATTCGGGCGCGGTTCGTGATTTATTGGAAATTTCGCGGCGCTTGTTATTATTTATTCTGTCATCGCGGGTTAATGTTTGAGTTGAGTTTGGTAATCAGCAAATATTTACCCGGTCAATGAATGCTGTGTTTGAGTTAGTCCAGTACTGTGGCGATTGCCAAGTCAGTGTTTTAATTTTAAAAAATGTAATCGGATAAGAGACAGTTTTTTCTAAGCAGCTAAGTTTTTAACGTCTGTTATTGCTATGTCTGTTGTTATAAATGCTATGACAAATAGTCAGTAATAACAAGGTTTAAAAAAACATGGATAATGGGTGATAATAAGTTTTCTGTTAATACAAAAAATATTGAACAATCCTGGCACAATTATTTGAAAAAGAAAATAAAAAGATATACAAACAAACACACAAAGACACCTGTACCATA
This sequence comes from Thymelicus lineola, assembly GCA_963932265.1. Classification (NCBI taxonomy): domain Eukaryota; kingdom Metazoa; phylum Arthropoda; class Insecta; order Lepidoptera; family Hesperiidae; genus Thymelicus; species Thymelicus lineola. The sequence continues at coordinate 15,797,564 of OZ010696.1, read as the reverse complement.
ACTCTCTTGTAGTGTTATGCGCTTGCAAATACCGTTGCAATGAGAACTAAACAACTCAGACAACACAAACAGTGTTCCAACTAAGCCCTACAAACATGCACAGCGAGGTTATTAAGAACCAAGTGTGGTTCACAGCAACGTCGCACCCACACACCTGAATAACAAACAACAAACCACATTACAAGATACAATCTGTCCTGAAAGCACTAAAGTCCCGGTCGACTTGCAAACTATACTTAAAACTGTTCAGTTCCACTAATAGTGCAAACAATGTGAAGTACGTTGGCTTAACGATCGTTTCAGGTGGGACTCGGTTAACGGAACAGACGTATGTAGTAACTAGTACAATCTCAACAAAGGAGACATCGTATGAGATAACAAGGGAGATGTAGTGGCCCCATTACAGAGCCTTGAGGCACTCCACTCTTTAATGAACACTAGAACAGCACTAAAGAGTAGAGCTCTCGTTTACTGTTATTATTCTCTCTTTTGGGACGTTAGCTTTACGAATTTTTTTTATGAACGCAAACTTAATCTCTAAAAATAATTTGTAGCGTTTATTATTTGTGCATTTTGTGGACAAACGCAAACGCTGGTCTCATGAAAATTCATAATACTACCGACGCTTTAACAGCCAAAAAGATGCGAGTAATTCGTTTATTTATACTGGATGTTAGCTAGTCAGGCAAGTAAAGAAATCTGCATTCGTAGAATGGTGAGAATTTTTAGCTAACATAACAACCTTACAACCGTTGTCATGGGGCTCTAATCAACCATGATCGGGATAAAAAATTTATTAAGCATATAACTATTTGCTCATTACTAAACACAAAACAAAGTTTGAACACGCGACAAGAGAATACTTTATTAGTTAGGTAGCGATCCGAGTAGTTTTTGTAAGAAGCAATAGCCCTGCTTCTTATAAGAAATAAGAATTGACACATTGAACATTATTTATTCAGGCACCAGAACACGATGATTATTATTGATGTTGATCATTCGTCGAACAGAGATCGAATTAAAATGCAATTAATTATAAGCTCTCATAAGTACAGATTTAACAACTCATATCCATAGTCCTTCATTATTTTCCTTCGTTTTTCAAGTAAGTTAAACTCGAAAACAAATACTATTAATTCAATTCGATTATTTTCAAACATTATCGACGCTGGCTGATTGAACATCGGCATTGTAATTCGAAATTCGACATTAATATTTAATTAACTCTTCTTGGGATGATATTTCATGGTGCAGTACAATTATCATTTTAAATTAAAACAGCTGGAACCAGTCACAAGTGCAACTTGAATAATATTTATTCTCATAAATCTTGGTTGGCAACTTTACCTCACTTTTAAATCAATAACATCTATTGTTGTTATTATTACATCTAGAGTTAGACAAATCACAGTAATAACCAAGATTTGCATAGATGTGGGTTCCGCAGAACACCTGCATCCACATCCATCACAAGGAACGTTGTTCTCCACAGTGATTTATTCAGCGTGTCATTACGGATAGTGTGGAGGCACCTTCGTCTTGGCTAATTTCTAATGCTATTGTTACAAATGGCTACAACGAATCGTCGACAGTTTGTCTTTCATTTAAGTCTAAGTATCATTACAGTATTTTTTGTTATTGTCAATAACTATAATTATTATATTGTAAAAGTGTTTCTTAGCTCTCATGCAGGAATGGGCCCACAACTACGAATACGTCTTAAACTATAATTACTGTTGTACAAAGTTAGATCGTTAAATGTGGTTGTTATGCTCGTACCACGGGAACGTATTACCTACTTGTCCTGTGCTCCCACAAGATATAGTTTAAGTTGTACAATAGTATATGCGATTTTTTTGATTTTTCAAAACATCTGAATGGAAGCAAAATATTTTAACTAAATATCCAATATCGACAGCCGAGAACAAATTCATATTGCTGTTTTAATTTCAATAATCTAAAAAGGATACCAGTGAACTATTCAGCATCATCAAATACGAACAAACCTGACGCCAAAATCTTATCCTAACAATCAATAAAGAAAATAACATTCGTCTAAACCACACACAAACCTCCCGACGAAAATCTCCTCAAACAATCCCGTTGATAAGAGTTGTCAGCCAGCTTAGTGTTGAATTTACTCAGGAATCGATTTAATGTGGGCTCTCCAAACTAATGGCGGGCCCACTTAATGTACAAATAGAGCAGTGAGTGTAATCTAGCGGGATTGGAGCTGGAGAGGCACCGAATCTTGATTTGTCGCTGGCTTCCGATGATGGATGAGTATCATTGTAATTAACGTCTAATTGATGTATGCATGATGAAGAGTTCTACCAATCTACGTTATAATGTAGTTTACCGACTTTGAGGTAGATAAGCTTTTGACAAACATAGATTAGTAATGTTCTACTTTCTAGTGAATGTTTACATGAAGCGATATTTTGAGTTATCAGTCTTTTAAAACGGTATTGTTACGTTCGAGAAGTATGGTCACCTTGAATATTAATAAAACGTAGCCTTTATTATTTTTAAAGTGTGTTAATTAAAATGACCAATCACATTGCTGCAGGCACTTTTGCTAAGCGGATTAGTGGCCAACTCGTGTGTGTCGAGAAATACCTTGAGTATTTCTCAGCTAGGCGTCCTGACGGCTTATTGCTAAGTGACGATTAAATTTCGCCTCTAGCGGTCTTCTCCAATTCTAGAATTCGAGTCGCCGTATCTATGTGGTCTTTTATATCGTTCAATAGATAGAAGCTATTGGGCCGCGAGTCGGAATCACGTGCACTCGTGAGGTAGAATACTTCAACCCAGTTCTCTAAACTGATTAACTGAGAGCAACAATCTCAGTTCGGAAGCTTGCCAGCGCGATTATCGTCCGTCGCCGCGCGGTCTCCTCCAGCGAGTTTATTTTCATCTACGAGAATTTATTGAGTAAACTTCGTCTGGAAATTTTGAAGTTTTTCCAGCACTGCAGTCACGTTGATTTAGAACTGGAATGATGGAAATATCACGACTGGTTCCTAAAGATTTACAAAACGAATTGAGCATTGATAATTATTTATTCGTTTTATTTTTTATTTTTCTGAATTTATATGCACAGTTGACAAAAGAATTGCGTATGCAGGGCATGATTCTAAATCCCTCTGTAATATTTAATATTACATATTTTTTATGTTATTATCACTGTTAAATCATACTTTACGTATACAGGTACAATTTAAGATTCGCGTTCGACATGTCGAGACAATTTTAGAAGGGCCGCCACGCACGCCCTGCGCCGCGCCAGAGTGTCTTACGTAATCTATCACAAGATGTCATCATAAAAAAAGAAGAGAAACCTAACGGAGTTATGATTAGAAAGAGAGGCAACGTCTAGATGTCAACGTATGTTGACAATTAGTGGTGTGCGACCCAAATTACAGTTTATTGTGTCGGTGCAAGAGTCGCTATTTGTTTAAAGGATTTTGAGGAGTAACTATTTTGTATCAATAGGTACAAAACTTGGACGGCAACTTATTGTTAATGCCCATGGTGTTACTAATGTCCATGAACGACGGTGATCACTTATTTTCAGGTGATTAGTCTACTGATTTGTCAGCTATTCATACATTAACTGTTGAATCCAAAATCAACATCGCAAAAAACCATTTAAGGTTATATTTTCGTGAAAAATTTCGCATCTGCTATTTTCCTTTCAAATTAACGTCATGCTGTTAAAGTGACGTAAATCCCCAGTCAGTAAACAGGGATGGTTTGGGAAGAGCTCTAATCTCGTTACGATGTAGGTCATGGGGTCAGAAGGGTCAAGCGACTGACTGCAGCCTAAGGCTGACTGACTGACGTCCGCTCCGCTAAGGGACCGGAGTGGATTCTATTACACCGATACAGTTTCGCTCGTATGTTAAACATGCTTAGTATTTTTATATCGTAGAAATATATGGAGAGTTTATTAAAAATGTTATAACATATAAAAAATTGGAAAGTTTAAATTTTATCAACACACAATCTTGACTTTAACTTATATGATACAAGGGCATCTCTCATTTCTAATCAGAACTGTAAATCAGTACAGTCGTAACTCTGAACTGTTCAAATGATACTGCAATTTTTTTATGATGGTTGAATATCAACTAGACACGCGGCAGCGTGTCAAGCCAAGTTCAAGCAAAGGAACTGGCTAGCCAGCGCCGAGTGTAATATTACACGAACCACTTGGTGCCACTTTTGACCCTTTTATAACTCAAAACCTCTTTAACTTAAACACATAAAACTACGTGTGTTGAATTATATCCATATGAAAATTTAGATGATCAAATTTCATGAAGCTAGCTCAAACGGTTACAAAGATATGAAGGTCAAAAAGTCGTAAATTTTAGCACTGACTGACTGACTGACTGATATAGTACCTAAATCTAACCTACTTCCAGATAACCTAGAAGGATGAAATTTGGAATCCAGCTCGGTAATTGTGTGTAAGCGTAGGAAAAAATCAAAAAAATAAAAAATGTCGAAAAAACAGTGGTGTCCCCATACAAAATTAGTATGGGACCGAAGCAGAGCCATCTAGCGGCAGTGAAAAGAAATGCTTCGGTCCCATACAAATCTTAGCCAACTCGCATTTACATTGTGAGCCCGCTATGTCACGTAAACCTCGCACTAAGGCCTCTGTGCACGCGGGGCTCAATATGACATACTTCAGCGCATGGAGTATTGAGGTAGAAAACGAGGGCCATCTCATATGAAGGGAAAGTTGAAAAAGTTTCCAGCTGTTTACAAAAAATAGAGGTTCCAATAATGGCCATTTCTAAATGGCGCTAGTGTGTGACAAATAGATATATGAAAGAAAGAAAGAAATTATTTATTTTGCTAAGCACTGCAACGAGTTATAAAATTTACACTAAATAAATCATTTACAAAATATTATAAGTTATAATATCGACATAACCTGCTGCAGCACTGCTCAACAAAAAAGGTACGCACTCAGCATATGCCGCGGGCTCCCCCCCCCCGGGGTTGCCCGCCTTGTCGTGGCGGGGGGGGGGGCTTAGTAACCGTGGACTGGTCACCCACGGTCATTAGACTCACGGTTATCAGACTGACTTTTATGACTGATGTAATGAAAACTGGCCAAATCAAATCTCATTTAGATCTCCATTCTTTTTGAGGCGAAGCCCACAGTCAAGCATAATTTTTGTATTGAACTTGGCTCTCCTTTTTTTTATTTATGTTTTTGGTGGGATATTATAGAACTTAAACTTTATATGTTCATATAAAAGAATGATTTATTTAATATACCTGTATTAAGTTTGCAAAAGACGAACCAGAGATCAACAATTTACCAGCGTGGACATACTTCCAAATACCACAATTTATGCCCCAACCAAAAAAATAATAATTAAGAAATACCCAAGTGCTTTGTTATCTAAAATAATGAAACCACTTTTACTACACTCAAGTTCTTAATAATTTTTGGTAAAGTTCTCCATGCAACCTCGTGGTTGCGTGTTGGTTGTGGTTGCTTAATACTTAGTAGATGTAGTATAATATTAAAACAAAATCAGTTGCAAACACCAATTTTTTTTTTATTTGTAATAATAAATTCAGAGTTTTAAAGTGTATAAACAAAAGCTGCAGTGGATAGTGTTCACGCCGTAGCAGTTGATAAATGACAAGGTTCACATATAAAGACGCCAGCAACGACACGTAACCTAGTCGGAAGGAAGCCAACAGGACCGCTCCAGCGCTGCCGCGTGCCAGCTAGAAGTATTACCCACTTACTAAATTTATGGTGTTTTTCACATAACTGTATGGCTTAATATAATCGGAATAAGAAGCTTATTCAAACGGTTTCTCGCAATGGAGAAGAAACACTAATGCTGGATAAGATTTTCAAAGTGACAGTGTATCTACCACTGACTTCAAGATCAATTTTATTTTAAACTAAATGTAGTTACCATTTTTAGATAGTGACATGTTATTAAATAAGCAGAAGTAATTTAACTGCATGCCGACTGTCTAATAAAAGACAAAGAAAGTAACGTATAGCATAATTTGACTCGATTTGTGTAAAACTGTGAAAGACTAAACTTTTTATGGCGTTCCAATAGCTGTTATTAAGTTTTAATAGCGTCGTAAACTTAACGGCTGTGGGTTCATACTGATATTGGAGCCGATAAAGAATATTGTACCTTGGCTTGTGGACAAAAATGCTTGTTGCCAGAATATAAGTTCTTTCGTCTAATAAAGAATATAAAGTAGGTACATTACGTAAAAGATTTGTGGGAAAAAGGTGAGAATGAATTAATTTCGCGAAAAACATCTATACAATTGCGATACCTCGTAATGGCTAATAATAACCAGGTTTATAATGTGGTTGAATTATCAGGAGTCAGGATAATGGTTTCACAACAAACATTGAATTGAATAATGTGATGCGGCTTTTATTTTCGTTGCGGTTCGTTTTGAAATTTTTGGAGGTTCGGAGAGAGTTGAAATTTCTCTGATTTATGTAGTCGATTCAAAATAAAATGTATTTTGGTTGCTCTATCTTGACTTTGAATTTTGAAAATCAGTTTCATTGGAATTACTGTAAGATGATTTCAAAGTAATATTTTACGAAAAAATAATTGCTCACTTAAAATTTGCAATACAATAATGATTAGAAACCATTATAAATACAAATAAGATATTGACTAGATTCTAAGCTTATTATGAGTATACATTTTTAAAATCTCATCATTGATAAAATTCTCCTCTAGGCCCAACGGCAACTGTCCTTTCGAAACAAATGATGAAATTTTACAGTATGCGAAGCTCAGCTGCAAGTAATTTGACTATAATAGAGGAGAATCTAGTCTCCACGAAAGTAATAAAAGGTCAAAGAACGACGCGAGAGTGGTGATTGCCTATCGTAAAACTAAAGACGTTTTATTTCCCGAAGACACTGTTCAAATCGAATACATATAAAAGTTTAGATTGCTTTAATATTTACACGTAGTAGAAACATGAATATTGTGCACTCAGATTAAAGAAATAAAAGGCAGATGTATTCATCCAACTACAATGTGAAGCTATCAAAGCAAATACAAACTAAAAAAGCAAATACAAACCCGAGTCAGTACTAAAGAAAGCGTCAAATAACTTGCATGTCACAATTGTCAAAATTTATTAAATAATTTTCTCAGATAAAATGCCGTCTTGCAATTTTAAACACTGCTAAAGTTGTTCTCAAAATCAAAGAAAAGAAGATTATATATCTTTTCACAGGTAACAGTTCCTTATTTTATTATTTATTTATAATTATATTTTTGCGGTGCGCTCGGAACACAAAACCTCGACAATTATTCAATTTAATACCAGCTTTATATGAAGATCGATTACCCTAAATTAAGGGAAATATGCATGGGTTATTTGAACACTAACCGATTATAAATTTATATCAAAAAAATATTTTAAAAGTAAATAGTTCTATTTATTTAAATCAAAAAATCAGGAAATGCTGCCAATGCATAAATACCTGTCGCTGGGTTATTATAAACATAAGATAGATTGTACAAAGGATTAAAGGGATAAAATTAGGATTTTAACATAGGTAAACCTGGTTGATTTAAAAATATCACGTCTGCCGACGATAAAATGCACGATTAGTGATATAATAATAAATAATTTGCCAATTTAATTGTGCATAATATTTCAAGTTGAAAATTATATCTGGGAAAGTTATATCTGCCTTTTATTACTTTAATCTGAGATTGTGCATTATTCCTCACAAGGTCTTCCGTCAGCGAAGAACCTCAGTGATTTCTTCTACGCACATTCAAGTGTATAGTTATTACTACTGTTATTAATACTGTTATTAGTACTGTTATTACTGGACAGGATATAGGTAAGCCTGTAGAAAATTGAGTATTGTTTTATTTTGCATATTAATTAAGCATTTTACCGGTCTTATGATAACCACGGCTCAATAACTCTGTGTATTCTTAATATAAACTGCGAAATTAATGATAAATATCTACCAAAATATATATAAATTTTGAAATGAATAATATCTCCTTCTTGGATAGAAGCAATTTATTTATAATTGGCATTATCCTCATTCTGAAAGGTAAAGCTAAGCCTTTAAGCCAACGAGAGTTTTAAAATGATGCTGAGCACTAAATAATATTCACTTATAAAATCTCTGCGAGATAAATCCGTTGGAGCTGTATTATAACTAAGACTGATCTTAGTTACAGACTTTAAGAAAGCAGAGATATCACTCGAGTGTTGTTTATAACAATCTATACCAATATATTCTTAAACCAGCCTAATTTCAAATGTTCGCTAAAACTAAATTGTAGCAAAACTGTATTCGGAACATGATTTTCGATTATTCGAAATGATTTCAAAACTCGGAAGCAACATCTGTTGCTAATTGGTCCTATTCTAGTTAAATTCGGCCAGATAGGAGTTATCTCTGAAGATCCATCGGGTGATTAAGTAAAGGCCGCATCTCAAACTCAATTACGCTCAAACTTCACTCAGCAATTACAATCTCGGGCCAGCGCGGCTGCCGTAGCGTCCATTGGTAACAGAGCTGAATAGCTTTAATGCTCGCTTCTATTCAGTTTGTGTCATTAGATTATTATTTCATTGTTACTGATGTCTTAGTTTTATACATTTAATTCTGCTTGACATCATTTCAGAATCTTTGAAGACTGAATTAGATTTGGATTACCTAGGACTCGTTATTGAAAATTCCATGAAACATGTTTTCAGATTCTAAGAACCAACATCAAATAATGTTAATTTACGCATTACATTTACACGATATCCATTCTCCGTTCAAATAAGCTAAAAATTTGGTGTCTGATTCATTTTATCATACTAGGATTTCCTGATCCTTTTTTATATGTATTTTCATCACAATTTCTGGCAGCTATTAAATATTTATTTAGTGTTATCTACGCTGATTTGTACTTTACGGCTATAGCTGTAGCCTGTAGTCTGCATAGAGCTGGCAAAGTAATCTACTTCTGGCACCAAAGATCGATGAGGCAGCAAAAACTAAGTTTGCAACACTTCTCAGGCTACTTGAGTCGCAGCTGCAACTGCTCGGATCTATCTGAAAGCGATTAGACTAGAGTAATAGGTTTTCAATAACTCAATTGCAATTCAAGTTTAATTTTTAATGGATCCAATGCATTGGTTAGATCATAGCATTAAAAATTAAAGACTAGATAAGTCATGTTATTCTGTAAGGTGTCAATTTGTTTAATTACCTACCTACAAGAATTCCGTGCATTGACCGTCGGTTGTATTTTTATTCTAGATACAGATAATGTAATTTATGAACTAAGAAAGAAGAATATGAAGGATTGTAGAGGTCTGCAAAAACAAAGAACCTTGACTTCGTAAACAAAACATTTTATTACTGTACCCAACCCAATCTTCTGCAGCTTCCGTTTTGTGGAGAACAATATCGATAAGTTTTCAATTCAATGATACCAGCTACTCAAAGTACTTTATTTAATGCGTTTGTTACTTTTCCTATGAAAATTATCCTGAAAATATACATTATTAAATAATAGATAAGGTTCGTCCTTAATTCTCGAAGAATACTACATAATTGCTCTATAATAAAAATAATTATAAGACAGCTCACTCCTAAAAATATTCAGGTCACTGATTTTACAAAGGATTCAAAATGAAAAAGAAAACATTTCCCGGCAACAAAAGTGATTAATTCCGTTAATTTATCCTTGGAGGCCTCAGAATCTTTTCCAACGCGGGCTAATCCACTATATCTTTGTCGTAATCTTTCAAATTAAAACAAGGAACGGCGGCACTAAGGCATCTGGTAAATTTACGACAGCATTTGAACATCGATTTGCTCCCGTCGTCATCAAACACATCCGACATTGACACTGTATTACAAAACTCCCAGTGGAACATGGTTGGCAAATAAAGTATCGTGCAGCAAATTCGGGAACGCACAAAAATTTGTTTCGAAACGAAAGCTACCTACCACGAAATCTACAATGACCAATATAATAAGAACCTTTGCAAGGTTTACCGGGTAAGGCTTTGAAGACCATGAGTGAGTGGAGGTATATCCCGGTTGCAATAAAGTAAATTGAGAACATTTGCTACACGAGTTTGTAGAAACGAAGATTTTTATTGTGCCGATAATGTTATGGGCAGGTAATGTTCTGTTTCGAATGTACAAATCGGTCGATTATTGTTTTACGACGCCTCCGCATTAGGGGTTTTGTCATTTAAATGCGGATTGCGCTTTCCGCTTTAACTCGCATTAGCATTAAATGCTCGTTTGAATTACCTCACGTTCATTTGTGACAAAAATTAACAAACAATAGTGTTTTTAAAAATGTATATTCCAGCCGTTTTATTGATCATCGTCGCGTTGTTCGGTGTAATTCTTGTGCGCATATATTGACATATTAGAAAAGAAAGCCAATTACTATATCGAATGAGGACATTATTATTTTGTACTAGAAATTCAGAGCAACGAGTCAAAGTTCAATAAAGAGGTCATACGAAAAATCTAATTGAACTAAGATGTACGGGAAACTACAGGAATCCGTATCATCTCATCCAATATTCTATAATAGCTGAAATTGACCATATTTTAGCAATATTTTGCTAAGCAGATAAAGTTTACGGAGGTACTTGATACTTTGAATGAACTAATTAACAAGCAACTTTTTTATCGATGCTTCCATTGTAGTAGTATGAATGCATAATTTATTGTTAATTTATAATTTGGTTTTAATTTTGTTTCAGTTATATCCAATATTATAATACTTTATTAGTTTTCATGTTCATTTTGACATTTCAATAAAATAGGGTGATTCAATCGCATCACAGATATCAGTCCTACAAACCGCGCGCTGGTCGCATCATATCATCTGGGACTTATCCTAACTGTGGTAACAATTTGGAGACTAACGTCAACGTTGCCAATATTAATATTTCCAATGAAGCAACGAATGGCGCAATTCTCTACAGTAAGCGCGTTGACCTAATTCCACTGACATATTTGGCACGTGCGAATATTAATCTTCTATATGTAAAGTGGTTGGTAGACGTATTCAATTTAGTGTTACATAGTGACGGGTTTAATAAGCTGTGTTAATGAATCGTTTAATGGTAGCACCGAGGGGTAATAGCTTAGCGAATCAACGAGCGGACTGACCTCGTGTAACAAAACTGAGCTGTTTTGGTGTGTTTGCTAAATTTAGTATTCTTTTTCTCATGTTATTATATCGGCTTCGAACCATTTGAAGCCAGAAACAGGAAAGTGATATTCGGGGTATGGAAGAGGTCATGAAAAATATTGCATCCACTCATCCGAATTTTTATCGTGCCTTTTTCGATTCGGTTGATTTTTGATATGCGTAAGCCTGTGTTTAGACCTGTGTTTTGTATATTTTAATATTTTAGTAAATATTAGATACGCTTTCATCGTACTATATGGAGATAATATAACAAATCCTGTCAGTCATATACCGTCGATCAACGCGTACATTACACTGGTATCTTGATTGCAATGGGCGTAATAGTTGCAATATAATGTGCCTCATTAGATGATAGTTAGCCATTGTATTTACGTATATTATCCTGTAATTGCAATTCGACAGGCATGCTTCCTATTAGATTATTGTAATTCTATCAGCGGTTATTAAGCTAATGTTGCGCAATCTATTTATGACGTTAAAAATAACCAGTAATATGGATTATTATTATAGTACGTATTATTTTTATAGGGTAAAATCATTGACCTATTCTATGTCTGGTGGTGTATCTTGGATAAAAAATTTATAAGACGGGTGTGGACAACTGAATGCTTGTAAAAAAGTTATTGTTGACAACGTTGATGTTGCAAAACCAGTACTGACATACTTAGGGTGGTATGGTGTATCTTGGAAATGAAATATGTAATTCCTCAACGACTCAAAGTAACTGAACGGTTTTAAAGATGTTTGTTATTCATCATTTACCAACTAACGGTAACATGGCTTGGACACCAAATATGTAAGTCTTATATATAGAAATATAGGAACCATTTCTAAGATATTTGTTGATTTTAACGTTGATATTGGAATATCAGTCCACTATTGACCATAATTATTATGTAGGTCTCATAGTGAGTATCGGAGACTAAATATGTTAATACTTAACGGGTGGAAATTTTGAAACAATTTTGAAACATATTGTTGTTGGTAATGTTGAGATTGCTAAACTGGTACACCGATTTAATATCTTGTTGTGTATCTTGGAATTAAAATGCATCTTGAAAACCGGAACGGACAGAAATAAGGGGATCGTTTCTAAAGATATTAATTGTTCACGTCGGCATTGCAAAATAAGTAAATCATTGACCAATTGTCTGATGGTGTATGGATGAACATCAGCAACACCAAAGGCATCACTGATTCGTTGCCAGCCCAGATAGATAGAAGAAAAATAAAGAAGGAACTGGCTCTCAAGGCCCCGACCGGAACACGGTGATTCCTTTGACAGCTAACTCAAGCAAAAGGGTGGTAGCTATCGAGGCGAACCTCATAGTAACAATATTACCAATATAATCCCTAGAAAGGGCCCTACCACTAACAGGTCGGATTAAGTCGTGATATATTGCATAAGGCGATAATTGCTTGAAGGGGTTGTTTTTAAATAAAAGATGTGCGGCTTGCTCAACGATCTATTGGACACTGGTGTGTGTTGACAAATACAGACGTTATAAGAATGCGTCTAACATACCGCCCACCAAAAAGGGCTTAAGACCTTTTTAAAAGTATACAAGTAAATAATATGAAAGTAAACTAGTATACAAAGAAATGTTAAGTAACAATTAATCTGAGTTGAAGACTCCTGAAGTTAAATAAAGATTCTCGAAAAGTTTAACATACATAAATTTGAGTAAATAAAAGTGTGATGTACAGTTACAAATTGAAGCTAATCTTTTGTACAAATAGGTAATGGACATAAATTTGAAATCGATCTTTGAGTAATTTTTCCATTGTAACGCACAGTATAAACTCGCGTATTATTATCGCGTCCAGGATGTTTATCCATAATTCTTGCCAACGCCCATTTGCCAGGAGGCATGTTTTCATCTCTGAGTAATACTATCTCTCCAATTTCAAATTCTGACTTTCTCTTGAGCCACTTGGGACGTTGGTTTAAACGTGACAAATATTCAGTCTGCCAGCGTTTCCAAAAGGTTTGAACCAATCTTTGGGTGTGTTGCCATCTGGATAATAGGTTTATATTGGCATTGGAATAGTCACGATCTGGAACTGTTATGAGTGCTTCTCCAATAATAAAGTGTCCAGGAGTAAGTATTTCAATATCCTGTACTAAATCGACATCGGTATTTACTGGTGTAAGAGGACGAGAGTTTAAGCATGCTTCTATTTGCGTCAGTACTGTAGCAAATTCTTCAAATGTTAAATTTGAAGTCAGTATCTTTCGTAGATGCTGTTTGACAGACTTCACTCCGGCCTCCCAAAGACCACCAAAATTTGGACAATATGGCGGGATAAAATGCCATTGGGTGCCATCATTCGCTAGCTGTTCTGCTACATCGTTAGGTATATCAAGTCCAGCTGCCTTCAACATTGTATGAAGTTCCTTATTAGAGGCTACAAAATTTTTGCCATTATCGCTCCACAGTTCATTACATCTTCCTCTTCTAGAGACGAATCTTTTAAATGCAGCGATAAATGCCTCGGATGTCAGATCGCTTACCAATTCCAGGTGTATGGCTTTCACTGCCATGCAAATGAAAATACAGATATATGCTTTATGTGTTTTAGCACCTCGTCCTTTATTATTTAAAACGTAGACAGGTCCAGCAAAGTCGACTCCACTTCGAGAAAACGGACGAGAGGGTGTTACGCGTGATTCTGGTAAGTCACCCATCAGCTGTTGTTGTCTGGTCGCACGTTGCCGTGCACAGGTAAGACATTTATGTGTGTATTGTTTTACTAAACCTTTACAGCCCAGAATCCAGTATTTACTCATCAGGTAAGTAATCATTAAATTTATTCCACCGTGCATTGTTTTCAGGTGTGCATCAGCTAGTATGAGCCTCACAAGCTCGTTTCTCTTACCCAATATGACAGGGTGCTTTAGATTCTCATCAACTTCAGCGTTTCTTAGTCTTCCGCCCACCCTGAGGATATTTTTGCTGTCAAGGTACGGATTTAGAGTTTTTAAGTTACTATTTCTTCTTACTGCTTTATTTTCTTTCAGTCTACGTATATCCTCAAAAAATTCCTTTTCCTGAACTTGTCTTATGCAAATTTCTAAAGCTTCTTCTAATTCTTCAGTTGTAATATATTCTTTGAATCTATCGGGGTGCTTTTTCATATTCAAAAATCTTTTGCAGTGTGCTATGACTCTAACTAGTTCTGTAAGTGATTTATAATTTTCGATTTTGATGCAGCTTTCTTCACATTCTGTAATGCTTACGTAGGATTGTGTCTCCTTTCTTCTTTCTATGTTTGTAGATGGTATTGTTGGTCTAGTGAACTCGATGGTTTTATTGCTAAGCCACGTAGGTCCGTGCCACCAAAGGTCTTGATGTTGCAATTCTGAGATAGATGACCCTCTTGATGCTATGTCTGCAGGATTGGATGTTGATTGCACATGAAACCAATGTGATGTGCTAGTTTGTTCCAGAATTTCGACGACGCGGTTTGCGACATAAGGTTTCCAACGATTCGGTTCTCCGGAAAGCCATGCCAGAACTATTGTAGAATCGGTCCAAGCAAAAACATTTTCTGAAGAAATCCTCATAGCCTGGCTTACTTTGTGCAATAACTTCGCTAGTAAAGCTGCGCCACACAACTCGAGTCGTGGCAATGAAATTGTTTTTACAGGCGCTACCTTTGTCCTGGCAGCGATAAGGTAAGTTTTAATGCCTTGTAATTTGGAATCCACACGGCAATAGACTACAGCAGCGTATGCTTTCATAGAGGCATCGCAGAACCCATGTAAAGTAATCTTGTCTTTTTCAGTGCTCAATGTATCCAGCCAACGTTTAACTTTTATGTTATTAACATTTTCTAAGTCCTGTCTGATTGATATCCAATCTTCTCTTAATTGTTCGTTTATTTCCTGATCCCACAAGACTCCTTCTAACCACAATTTTTGGACTAGTATTTTAGCTGTGACAATTGCTGGAGCTATCCAACCCAAAGGATCAAACAACCTCTGTAAGTCTGATAGAATTGTTCGTTTTGTTATATTTTGAGAAACTGGTTCTAATTGCAATTGATATCGAAATTCATCTTCCCCCAGATTCCATGACAAGCCAAGTGCCTTGACAGTTCCGTCTAATTTAATATCAAAATTTGCCTTAGTAGTAATTTTGTCGGCATCCAAGGATCTTAAAAAATCTGTGTTATTAGAGGCCCATTTTTGAAGTTCGAATCCCCCTCGTTGTAAAATAGTTCTCAAATCTCGACTGATCTGAATAGCATGATCTACTGTGTCGCATCCAGAAATAAGGTCATCGACAAAAAAATCTTCGCGTATAATACGAGCAGCTTCGGGATAGTCAGCACCTTCGTCACTTGCAAGCTTTATTAACGTCTTGACGGCAAGGTAAGGAGCCGCTGCTGTACCGAAAGTGACTGTTCGTAGTTTATAATCTTTGATTTCTGCAATTGGTGTGCTTTTATCGTTTTCGTCGGTTTGTTCTTGTTTCCTTCGCCAAAGCAATCGCTGATAGTCTGTATCTTCCTTTCTCAATAAAATCATTCTGTACATCTTTATGATGTCACTCACAAAGCAAACTTTATGCATTCGCCACCTCATAATTATGCTACGTAAGTCTTCTTGCAGTTGTGGTCCGATCAGAAGTTCGTCGTTTAACGAGATACCATTTTCTCCCTTGCTGGAAGCGTCGAATACTACTCTGATTTTTGTTGTTTCTTTATCTCGTCGAATTACTGCATGATGTGGTAAGTAGACCGATGGAGTGTTTAATTCGTCCTTAGGTACTTCTTCCATGTGTCCCATTGATAAATATTCTTCTAATACCTTGTCATACTCTTTTCTTAACTCTGGCGATTTTTGAAGTCTTCTTTCTTGTTGATCTAAGCGTTTTTTTGCGATCTCTTTGGTATTTCCATTAGGCGATACTGGGTTGTTGTGTCGAAATGGTAGTTTGACAACGTATCTGCCTTCACTGTTTCTTGTATAATTTTCTTCATATATTGTTTCGCATAATTGTTCCTCTTTAGTGTATTTTCTTTTCGAATCTTGATCTATTTCCCATAATGTTTTCAAAAAATCTTCTTCTATGACTTGATGATGCATTACTACTACAGGATGTTGTTCTTTTATTTGTTCCAGTTTTCCAAATAAAATCCAACCTAGGTTTGTTTTATGAGCGCACGGAGAACCTGGTGGACCTTTAATTAGCTGGTTTTGAATTATTTGTGCATATACGTCGACACCCAGCAGTAAATCTATGTATCCTGGTTTGTGATAGCTTGGATCAGCCAAATCTAGTCCCTCCAAATGAGACCAGTTGCTTGTGTTGATTAGTTGGGATGGGATTTTAGTAGTCAGTTGCCTTGACATGATGTATGTTTTGACGTTTAAGTTGAATGATTCGTATCTAGATGCTATATTAATCTGAACTACGTGCTTGATGTCTTCTCTGGTTGAACCCACACCAACGACTGTGCCCTTGACAGGATATCTCTTGGCCTTGAGTAATTGTGCAGCTCGTTCGGTTATAAAGCTCGCCTGTGAGCCCTGGTCGATCAAAGCTCGAAGAGTAATCGTGTAGTTGTCTTCGCTTCTAACTTGCACGAGTGCTGTCGCTAATAATGCTGTGCTTTGTTTTGTAGCAACGTGCAGCATAGTTATGTCGGTATTTTCTTGTTGTTCAATCTCCTTCACGTTTGCATGTAGCGACACGTTGGGTTGTTGTATTTGCTCAGTATTGCCCGGTGTGCAATCGCTCTGTTTATTTTCATGAAGAAGAGTGTGGTGACGCCTTTTGCATAATCTACATGATAATGGTACTCGACATTGCCTCACAGAGTGTCCAGATGTAAGACAATTAAAGCACAAGTTGTTTGTTTGAATGTATTCACTTCTCTGAGTAGGTGTGTATTTCCCAAACTCTTTACAATGGCTAAGTGTATGACAGCCTTTACACTTTGGACATGTCTTTGTATTCTCCACGTTAGTTGTGACATGAAAGGATTTTTCACGTATAGAAGCTTGATTTGATTTTTGTGCTGCAGGTTCTATGAGCTCCAGGGTGCGATAACGATCTTCCAAAAATTTTCGAAACATATCAAGCGAGGGTAAGTCATCAGGTTCATTTAATTTACTGCTAACATATTCTTCCCAATATTTATGTGTTTCCGAATCCAGTTTCTGAACTATGACGAAAATAATTACTGGGTCCCAGTTCTCCGTCTCCACATTTAAATTCTTAAGATGATGTAAACATTCGAATGTAATATCTAATATTTTCTTAATTTGAACCGATGTGTGCATTGACATTCTCTTTTGCGAAAAAAACTTCTTCATAATAGCATTCACAGTTAATCTTTTGTTACCGTACCTTGTTTTCAATAGGTTCCATGCATGTTCGTAATTAGAATCCACAACTTGAATATGGTTCACAACTGAAGCAGCTTCGCCGCTGAGGCTAGTCTTCAAATAATGTAATTTTTGCACGTCGGATAGCGACTCATTGTTGTGAACTAAACTATTAAATAAATCGTGAAACGATAGCCACTGTTCATATTGACCACTAAAAGTCGGTAACTGTATTTTAGGTAATATAACTTGCTTGTGTTCCGAATTAACCGGTGTTGGCGTCATAGTACAACTTGAACTCGAACCTTGAGAAGAGGGTAACATATCCTTGACGTCAGTTACTAACGAGATGTATATTTCTTCATGTTCAAAAAATTCTTCGTTTACAAAAAAGGGTAACTTGTCTCGCTTGTCCTTCGGCGTGTTGCGTAATATGTCGCTATAAGTTTGCTTGTAATCCTTCCAATGGTTGTCGATAATTTTTAACCGAGCTTCGAGGTAATTTTTAGTTAATCTAGCCTTTGGGCACTTTTTCAAGTTGACGTGTGTCTTCTTCAATATATTCACGATGCATTCTAACAAATCTAATGACTTTTGCACTTCTTCAGCCATTGTAAACACGAAATAATTGCGATTGAAATAACGTAATTGAATAGCAAAACTTCTTATAACTCAGTAAAGAACTCGCTCGGTTCGTCCTTATCAGTAGCTGCATGCGATTCTTTTGTTCTCGGCCGGCCGGTTCACAATTACGTTGATCACTGCGTTCACTTCTATGCGGCTCGAATCTGGACCATATGATATATTGCATAAGGCGATAATTGCTTGAAGGGGTTGTTTTTAAATAAAAGATGTGCGGCTTGCTCAACGATCTATTGGACACTGGTGTGTGTTGACAAATACAGACGTTATAAGAATGCGTCTAACAAGTCGATTCATACGACATCCATCCGGCATGAGGCTGGGGTTCATATTCGAAGCCGCCTCAATACGTCTAAAAATTTTAGATGTTTGGTTCACAGTTATTAACTTATATCCCATAATTAAAAAGTCGCAGGTCTGCTGGAAGAAATTTCATTAGAGATAAGCAGTACCTTTGTACATTATATCCTTACTGTTACTGTCCTGTGAATTCTTGTGTTTAATTAATAAATAATAAAATAAATAAATAAATAAATAAAATGCTTTTTATATCGGAGATGGATCAGTTGCCTTAGCATAAGGGGTATAATTTAGTATGGAAGAGACATATGAGTAACGATGATGATGAAACTTCATTCCTTCAGGAAATGTTTCGCTATACCGACGGCGCTATAGCTGGAGGTGGCTAACCGATAACTGACAAGCTGAAAGCACTCAATCAGTAGTGATAAATTGCTACAGACGTGGTACAGATTCATGAATGCTTTGGGCATGTTCAGATTAAGAGGAATTATCATTAGCTTCTAAACCACTTAACTCCTAATGTTTCACTCGGTCGGGTTGGTCGATATAGTAATGAGGGGATCGCTATACACTAACGTCTTGGTATGTTTATGTTTTAAATGTTGCAAATTTTTCAATTGGTGCAAAATAACGACGGAGTGGTTATTGAATAACATGTCCATGAAATAATGATTTGATAATATCAGTTCCGTAATAATTATTTATTTACATTTGCCAGTCGACAGTTATGATTTTCAGAACTATACCTTTAGGCAGCTCTGTTATTCCTAGCAAGAAGACGTTGGTTAAACTTTCTCAAAATCTATTTTTATTAGGGCTTGAAATTTGTAAAATTGTTTAATTGCCCACTATTATAAATATCTCGTTTGTATATATTTTATAACAATATTTATTACTTCCAACGGTTCGGTAACGCCTTTAGTTTTTCTGATGGCCATTGGCAACGGTGTCTCTTACCCTCTGTTCCTCTCTGATGTTTAAATAAAAAAGAAAAAATAGACATAAGTATATCATCAGAAATAATTTCTCACCTCCATATAACATGAACGGGGAAAACTCGAGTGAATTAGAACCCCAACTAGCCGAAACTTTTGTACGTAATGAAGGCTATTAACATGTTAGTTGACTACCTTTGCTGGCCATTAAAATACCTAACCAGCTCATTTGATAATATATCGTTAGATTCGGCTTTATAACCCTAGTGTTCTTAGATAAGTGAAATAAAAAAAAACAAATATGGCGGCTGTGAGATGCCATTGTTTGAATTATCAAAAAATAAAAATATATCGAATAATGCAATATGGGTGCACCTTCGTCCTACATTCGCATTACGTACATGTAGTTTATTATATCTCACACACACAAACACTCACACTTATGTTTATCATATACATCACACATACATTCACACATGGGCGCACACACATAATATACAGGCATACATACCTGGGGTCGAACCTCGTGCGCTTTGGCGTTCTACGCGCACCACTTCACTCGCTGATTTTTTTTCCATTCTCCTTATTCATTCTCCATATGGGTATTTAATTAAAGAACTCATCATAAGAATTTCAAAAAGGTATATAATGATTGTTTTTTTTGATAACAGGCGGTTTTTTTTTTATAAATTTATACTAGTTGTTCAACATTATTTGACTTTTTTAGTAATGACATAAATAATGCATGGAAATTTCAATTTTCAGTGTCAGTAAGGTGAGTAAACTTCTTTAAAACATACAAGAATATCAAAGAGATCAGAGAATAGTGACACTTATGTAATGTATTCAGCGAAAATTCTGTTGTAATTTCAGTTATAACTAATCGATCTTGAAAATCACTAATTAAAATTTTATCAACGCGGACACTGAACATTTTAAATGCAACGGATACTCTTTATAGTAGTGCTAAAGTTTTAACTGTCCGACAACTATTTATACTTAATACCATACTCAAACAACACCGGCTTGCTCCATATTATCCTCAACTACTTCGCCGCAGCCACCCAGTCGTTAAATACGTACCCACCAAAAAATCTTTCACTCAACGATTCTTCATTTATATGGGCCCACATCTTTACAACTTGCTACATAAAAAACTAAATCTTTATCCGTTAACCACATATAAATGCAAAGAAATAACTTTAAACTTTCTCTTAAACATTAATTATGACACAACTGAATCTCTCCTTAAGATGGCAATATGAGACAATACAGCACAAATATAGGTAAGGATACTGACCAACATTTTCAGGCACATACATTCATTCACAAACACAGACACACACACAGAGAGAGACACACACACACACACACACACACACACACACATACACATACACACACACGCAAACACACACATCAGCATATATAAATGTAAAATTTGTACTTTTTTTTTCGCTATGTTTGTTTAATTCTAGGTTATTTAAGTCCCTTCGTTTTCACCTCGTTACAATATATTCCATGTTACATGTCAAAATATATACCTGTTGAATGATTTATAAGGCTATTGTAGCGGTGGGCCTGGTTTCCTGTGACACAGGTTTTTAAACCTAATATAGGGACCAGCTTCCACAAATACTATAGTATTATAACTTAGTTTAGTAAGTATCTATATAGTAACACTGATTGTATTTGTGGTAGAAATAAACGATTTTATTATTATTATTATTATTATTATGATTCGTATTTTATACTCGTACTACCGATATTTTGACCCAGTTACATGAATCGTGGTCATGGCAAGCACTAGTTAAGATCACACTAATGGTCGTAGCGCACATATCAACTCGGAAAGGGATCGTCACCGGATCGCCTCGCCGTCAACCTAACGTAAGCTCGTTACCAACCGACCAACAGCTCCAAATCGACTCGGCTACGGCTAGGCGACGCCGCGCTTACGGCTCGCATGACAGCAGTTCGCCGACGCAGCGGTAGCCGCGGCGCAGGGCGTGCACAAGGAAACGGAAAGTCGAAGGATAGCGTACGGTGAGACGTAAGCGCGGGTACGGCAAGTCGTCCACGCACCGTACCGTGGTTCGTGAGCTTGTCTCGAGGCGAGGCGATTACGTTACGAATCCGATAAGTGACAGTTACAGTAGGGAGTTTCATACAAAGAATACTGACATGCAAGAGTTGATACGTTTACGTTCCGTTTACGAGTTGATATGTGTGCTACGACCATTAAAGGATATAATAGTAGGTCCTCACAACATTTATTACACATTTATATTACTTGACAGTAGTTGTTACTTAATACAGGGACACTGATCGCATTGTATTGACTCGAATTCTTTGTTTGATTAGTTCTAAAACGAATTCATCTATATTTCCTCGATACAAAATAAACAAAATGTTTGCGTATTTATTTTTCAATATAAATATATTCGTGTTGAAACCAATTGCAACTTTTATTTTTAATGTGGGAAATTTTTAATTACAAGACCTGAGTTTATCACTGGTTATTTCATGAGTTTACAGATTTCTGATTGGATATCTGTTTTACCATTTTTATTTTAGGAATGAATGAATAACTGCAGCAAAGAAAATAGTTTTTGATAAAATTTACACAAAATTTACAGTCATTTAAATAGATTTCAATTGATCCACATCAATAACTTAAATGAAAATTTAGGTTAAAGATAGTGCACGTATTTAACCTTAAACATTTTGAGTTATGTGTATCGGTAGATAATAAACATCGTCAGATTATTATGGAGAAGTCCGCAATGTCCACTTTGGATGAAGTTGTCCTTCCAGATTCACCGCGTTATAAATGGATATGTCACCGGAAAATATTAAGAACCGTAAGTTTATAAATTTCCTAGGAGATTTATAAACTTTCGTAGGATTATAAACGAGACATAAATTGTATTATTTTACGGCCACATTTTCGGAAATTTATCAATCTGCGACGTCTCGTGGTAAATTTATAAACTAACGGATTGCCCATTCGTAAAATTCTAAACGGCTCGACCAATCACAGAAGAGCTTTTAATTTTACGCTTCTTTAAAATACGGAAAATAACACACTGCTCTCTGATTGGTCGATGTTGACAGAGGCGATGCTTGTGTCCATAGACTTAGGTACAATCAGACTTGCCAAACTATAAACTATAAATCTATCAGTTTCGATTACCTACTTATCAGTATTTTTACTTCAAAACTATTTAGGCACCTTTAATACAGGTTTACTTTTTTACATAATATACTAATAATCCCTACTTAAGGCGAAGCACCTCGCCATGAAAAAACAACTGAACTCAAATCAAAAGAAGGATAGGTTAGGTTATGGTTGTCTGATTTTATTTAGGAAAAATAGGAACCCCGCCAAGCGGGGTTCCGTCGACATCTATGGCGAAGCCCCTCGCCATGAAAAAACAACTGAAATCGAAAGAATCTGATTCGCCAACTTCGATTTCGTGTGCAATCATGTCATAGTTTTGGTCATGGCCACTTAAAACTTTCGTAGCTCTGTGGTAAATGTCACTTCGTCAACAAAGGAGAAGGAACACGTAACTTATTCAATTCAGGTGACAGATACAAGCCTAGCAACGGAAGTTATGGGTTTTGATGGTGAATTTCTTAAATTTAACTTGTCTGAAACACAAAACACAACTTGTCTGATTCACAATTTCGATTGTGGATTATGAAGGGCTTTTCTCAGTTCAAGTTTTGTATCTTACTAAAACACATTTTGTTTTGGCGAGTCGATGTTAATATATCCCTGAAATTGTTACTTATGTAGTTTGGTATCGAAGAACCATCTACAGAAAGTGAAAGAAGGATTGAGAGAAAGATAGAAAGAGAACCATGCCAACTTGAATTCACGCGAAAAAAAAACTTAGACGCATAAAGCCTAGTTAATTACGATAAATAATGTGTCGTAACCTACTTCGCGTTATATTTTGATAACTGCACGACTCGTTCCGCGCAGTCTAATTAGAGTTTATGCGATGTTCGTTCCGCGATAGTAATAATACGCAGGCCATTAGACGTGGTTTGCGATTAGCGGCGTGCGTGGAACGCGCCACAAATTGCTTAATAATTATTATCCTCCTAGTTGGTGCTGAGAATTTAGTGTGAATTAGTGTCTGATCTCATTAAATACAGTTACTGAGCTGCCTCTGTATACCATACGTTCGTTGGGGTCACCACTTTGGCGTTATCATTTCAGAATCTATATTTTAGGAATTAGTACTGAAAATGGTGTAGATAATTAAGTAAACCTAACTACTTGCTGGCTATAACTTACTTTGTGTTCTGGGCGAGAAATAATGATAGAGGTTTAAATATTTTTGGCTTATAATCGTATTATTCGGATCAGGTAGTAATACGTGATCTTAATGTTAATACAGTAACTTGAATAGCTTCGTAGCTTGCATGGTAATGATCCTCCGAGGCAAAGGGTATCGGTTCGAATTGTAGCTTCCCAGCTACACCACAACACATACACATACAAATACTTGACAGATAAATGTCACCCACGACAAAGACGTAGTGCGGATTATGATTGTTTTAGCATTTATTATTATTAATTTTTTATTAATTTCACAAAGGATGTAACCAGTCTCAAACTTTCAAATTATCCAAAATCTTGGTACTCTTATATCATTAATACGCGAAGAGAAATATTTGTACGGTCTGTATTTCCAGAACAATGCACGGACTTAGAAGTGTAGGATTTAAAATGTAGGATTTAAAGTGTAGAACTTTTAAAATTCACACAAAAAATAAAATGAAGAAAGCTTAATTTAAATCATGTTACAATACAAAGTTACTGTTAAATTAAACATCTTTTTAATTTCCTTAAATCTCATCTTCGAAATTCATTCTTTACTTCTCTGCAAATGCACATTACAGGACAAAAAATATGTGTTCTTCATAAACAACTTCTCTTTCCAGATCGTAACCCGTGGCGTTCGTTGTAAGAATGTAACGCGGGCAGACCAGGGAGCCAGAGAGCCCTGACCATGGTGGTCCAGTGCGCCAGACAAGGCACGGGATGAACGCCAGGATGTCCACCATGCTGCTCTCACTGCTGCTGCACTACTTCTACCTGGTCACTACCACCACAGTCGGCGGAGGAGGTTAGTGGTAGCTCTAACAGAAATTTATATTACAAAGGTTATCTTCTTCACATTGAAGTAAACTATTCTGTGTCCACTGTTCCCTTACTACTCATGTTTTTATTTTGGACTAACTATTCAACGATACGTAAGTATGGATAACTCTGATATAGCATCAATGGAATATCTTAATTTAAATACTTAACTTCACTTGTTAAGAAGCTGCAACAAGTTACTTTTCAGCTAAGTAAACAAGCGTGTATGTTGTGACGCTTTGAAATAGCAATCATTCGCCTCGAACCATATTAAACGAGGAGAAACATTGTAAATATATAACGAAGTCGAACATGTAAAGTAATACATCGAGACCAAACAGTCAACCCAACTTCGGAAGCAATAAATTAAAATTGAACCAACAACTCCATGGAAACGCGGAAGCCTTTTCATTTTACCGAATCTTTGATCAAGCGAAGCACTCCTGCCTAAGAAGCCTTTACTCCTTCCAAGAAACGATTCATTTCCAAAACATACATAATACATCGCGCTCAGTACGTACAACAATTCCTCATTCGGATCGTACTTAAATATTCCCTCTAAAACCTCCTGCGCTACTTAAGTTACTGCGTTTGTGAGATAAAACAAAGGGGTTTGAACGTTCCATCGCCGACTACAATTGTGGGTAAAAATAAACCATGAGAAGCAAAGATTTAATATAAAATGTGGGTAGACAGCAGACACTATGTAAATTGAACGAGTAAGGTTGGCGGTGACAAAGACTCGAGACTTGCTGTAGCGAGCTCTAGCGGCGACAAGCGAGGTGGGGCAATTGATGTAGAGGTTAATGTTCACCTCGTATAAGGCCATCTTGCCACGCCAAACGACCTGTAGGTGTGTCGCTAACCCATTTTACAGTCTTTATTTCTTTGTTATATTTGCTACTAATATTATTTTATGGTAAAATTCAATGTTATCTATACTAATATTATAAATGCGAAAGTAACTCTGTCTGCTACTCAATAACGCCTAAACCACTGAACCGATTTTGATGAAATTTGGTACAGACATATAATTGAGCTCGGGAATGAACATAGAATACTTTTTATCCCGGAAAATAGACCTGTTCCTGAGGGATAACTCTTCCACGCCAAAACCACTGAACCGATTTTGATGAAATTTGGTACAGATATAGAATTGAGCTTGCGAAAGGACATAGGATACTTTTTATCCCGGAAAATAGACCTGTTCCTGAGGGATAACTCTTTCAAGCCAAAACCACTGAACCGATTTTGATGAAATTTGGTACAGATATAGAATTGAGCTTGCGAAAGGACATAGGATACTTTTTATCCCGGAAAATAGACCTGTTCCTGAGGGATAACTCTTTCAAGCCACTAAACCGATTTTGATAAAATTTGGTACAGATATAGAATTGAGCTCGGGAATGGACAAAGGATACTTTTTATCCCGGAAAATGGACCTGTTCCTGTGGGATAACTCTTTCAAGCCACTAAATCGATTTTGATGAAATTTGGTACAGATATAGAATTGAGCTCGGGAAAGGACATAGGATACTTTTTATCCAGGAAAATAGACCTGTTCCTGTGGGATAACTCTTTCAAGCCACTAAACCGATTTTGATAAAATTTGGTACAGATATAGAATTGAGCTCGGGAAAGGACATAGGATACTTTTTATCCCGGAAAATAGACCTGTTCCCGAGGGATCACTTTTTCAAGCCACTAAACCGATTTTGATGAAATTCAGTTCAGATATAGAATTGAGCTCGGGAAAGGACATAGCATACTTTTTATCCCGGAAAATAGACCTATTCCTGAGGGATAACTCTTTCAAGCCACTAAGCCGATTTTGATAAAATTTGGTACAGATATAGAATTGAGCTCGGGAAAGGACATAGGATACTTTTTATCCCGGAAAATAGACCGGTTCCTGAGGGATAACTCTTTTAAGCCACTAAGCCGATTTTGATGAAATTTGGTACAGATATAGAATTGAGCTCGGGAAAGGACATAGGATACTTTTATCCCGGAAAATAGACCTGTTCCCGAGGGATCACTTTTTCAAGCCACTAAACCGATTTTGATGAAATTCAGTTCAGATATAGAATTGAGCTCGGGAAAGGACATAGCATACTTTTTATCCCGGAAAATAGACCTATTCCTGAGGGATAACTCTTTCAAGCCACTAAGCCGATTTTGATAAAATTTGGTACAGATATAGAATTGAGCTCGGGAAAGGACATAGGATACTTTTTATCCCGGAAAATAGACCGGTTCCTGAGGGATAACTCTTTTAAGCCACTAAGCCGATTTTGATGAAATTTGGTACAGATATAGAATTGAGCTCGGGAAAGGACATAGGATACTTTTATCCCCGAAAATAGACCTGTTCCTGAGGGATAACTCTTTCTCGCCTAAACAACTGAACCGATTTTGATGTTTGGTACAGATATAGAATTGAGCTCGGGAAAGGACATAGGATAAGGTCAAATTTTGTTATATGTAGTTGATAGATTCGTTATTTATGAAGAGATTTTTATGACTCTTTTTAGGGTTCCGAAGTCAAAACAGAATTGTCATAGTTTCATCATGCCCGTCCGTCCTTCCGTCCATCCGTCCGTCCGTAGCATAGCGCAGAGGCCCTTAGTGCTAGAAAGCTGTAATTTAGCAAGGATATACATATTTATTTAAACTTTAAACTGGTAGAATAACATTTTTAAAAATATGTTTTTAGGACACCTACCTCTCCTAGAGGTAATATGGGGATAATTTTTTTCCGTCACGCACGTGCGGGGTATCGTGAAAAAGGTCTCTCAAAAATAATATGGGTCTGCTAAGTCCATTTTTCGATTGAGGGGTCTGTTTGGGAAATATTTGTAAGTGTTGGACACGTAAAAAAATTCATGGCAATACCATTAAGATGAATTCAAAAGGAAAACTATCATGGATATATTATAAGCATACGAAGTTATTGAGTTCTATAAACTTAGAACTTCGGAACCCTATATAACCATTGACCTGACACGCTATAAGCCGGTTTTTTAACCAACTTCAAAAAAGTAACAGGTTCTCAGTTCTACTGTTATAAACAAAAATTAACTTTAACATAATTTGAAAAATCAATCTTTAAAGGGTTAATTCAGGGAATGTTTATACGAAACTTCGTAATTTTTAGGGTTCTGAAGTAAAATCGTGACCCTAATAGCTTCGTCATATCCGTCCGTCAGTCTGTCCGTCTGTCCAAAGCAAAGCGCCGAGACCCTTAGTGCTAGAAAGCTATAATTTGGCACGGATATACATATTTATTAAAACTCCAAAATTGTAGAATAAACTACTGAAAATAATTTTTTTTCGGGGTACCTCCACTACAGGTAACGTGAGGATTAATTTTTTATTTATCCCTATAGTGTGGAGTATCGTTGAAAAGCTTTTTCAAAAATATTATGGGTCTTTTGAGACCATTTTTGGATATAGGGCTCCGTTTGCGAAATACGTATATTTGTCTTGAATCATTTCATTTCATTTCCCCAACGGCTAAACGGTTGGAGTTGGACAAGTGAAAAAATTCTCAAAAATAGGTTATACGATGAATTTATAAGGAAAACTATCAAGGCTATGTTAGCATAAGTAGTTAATGAGTAATAGTCAATAAACTTACTACTTTGGAACCCTATGTTGCACGTGGCCTGACACGCACTTGCCCGGTTTTTTAAGTTAAAACTGTGAAAGTTGGTAGTTAGTATGTAAACAAACAAAAATAACTGTAACATGATTGTTTGGTAATACATTCCCTAAGGGCTAAAACTAGAGGTTGTAAGTTTAGAGTAAGTTTGGAGTAAGAAGTTGTAAAACGAACAGATGAGTCACCTCATGGTAAGTGGTCACTTTCGCCAATGAACATTAGCAACGCTAAAGGAATCACTGATTTGCTGCTGCCCAGAAAGAAAAGAAAGATATGTTTTTTGTGTATTCTGTAAAATTACAATGTAAATTAAAAATTCAAAAACTCTCAGGCCCTGACTTAGATAAACCTCTAAATTCTAAAAAGTTCAATTATTTTGGGACCTTTCCTATGGGTGGGTCATTAATGGCTCACTACTGAGCACTCACTCTTGAGGACGCCTAGAGCATACTCCACCACTTTGCTCCAGTATGGATTGATGGAGGGATTAGAAATCAACCCATGTGTCGGAAGTCATTACGCCGGGCGAGGACCTTCAATATGTCATAACGACTGTTATCTTACGACAACAACCGGGACCGACAGCTTTACGTGCCCTCCGAAGCTCGGAGAGCTCAAGAATTTTTTGCCACTAGCGGTCACCTATCCAACTACCGACCGCGCTCGCTATTATTTAACTTCATCGATTACTATTAGAACCGACACAAGCCGCTGCGCCCGGGCTATGAATGCTTCTCCCGATGGGTAATTAATGGGTTGTAAGAACATGTCACTTTTGCTGTAATTTTGGTGAAGAATTTAGTATCTTGCTGACTACCAATCACGCTACAATATCAGATCGTAGTTATCATTTCATTATCAACACTAAAGATTTGTTTAATATTTTACTCATTTACATAATACGATATATGTACTAAGTGTAGGTGTTTTAGCTTCAACCCATAATGGACTATTACAAGGCACGGGTCTCCTCTCTTCATAGTATGGACAAGTTTGCTGTCAATTTATGAAAAACATGTTTTATAATGAAGGGATCTTTATTTTCGGCGTACGAAGTCGCGGGTAACAGCTAGTGTTAAAATAATATTAAAATACGTGTTAGTATAACCACGGTATAGTACAAAAAATATAGCTAACTACCTATGAAAGTTATCGCTTACCAATATGTCATGTAACCTCTCGGTTACACTTACCAAAGCTCGCGAATTCCAACTATTCGGGAGTAAGCCAACGCTTCCCAGGTTAAGTGGGTTAGGTGTGACCCAGATATACTTAACTTTCCACAAGTTTCCCACAAGTTTATCGCAAAAATTGTTGCCTGTCAAAATTCGATTTAGATCTTATACTATTTCCAACCGGTAAAAAGATAGTTTGGCTTACGTAACCTGTTTTGTAGATCCAGCGATAAGCGTAATGAATATAAAAGGATATTCCTTAATATTGTTTGTCCTTTTTTAACGTGCTTTTACTGTAAATATTTTTATGACACGTAATAATTGAATTATAATTATAATTTAAGTGTTATTTGTGAACTGAAGTACTGACGACAGAATGAACATAACAAACAGCGAACATCTATTGAACATTTTATAACTCGCAATATAAATTTCTTCAAATCACATTTTGTTCTTTAAATCATTATTTATTTCCTGTGTCGACCGCAAATAAATTGGAAAATGTGCACGCCAAATAGACTTCTAAATTACGAGGTAAGACTCATGCTCAGCAGTATTTGGTGAATGAGTTGAAACTTATTGATAATCACACATGGATACTTAAGGTTCGACTACAGGTCAAACTCATTACTTTGTTTCGTTTTCGTAATCCTAATAATTACCTAATGGATGCCGTTTAACAATATCGATATCTAGAGTCAAAATTAAGAAACAAAATAATACAAGCAAATGTGCTGAAACCTTTCAGTGTGCACAAATAAATGCTTGGTCAGGGATATTGAGACCCAAAGTAAGGATTCCTATAACCCTTCTGTATCTATGTTATCCCTTTACTGTTATTAGCGACCCACCTAGCTTCGCTTCACTTTATTTAAAATTAGAAGTGTTACGAAGTTTACTTATTCGTTTCAAAATAACTAATAATTTACAGTGATGGGTTCAACCTTCATTAAACTTTGCTTAACTATCCTTATTTTATAAAACTGAAAAACATTTAAAAGTTTTGGGATGACAGACCCGGGATTAACAATTTTGCCACGCAGTAGTCTGCAGACTAGTCAACAAATTATACCTGTAGGTAAATCTCAGATGATGTGCTCGTGAAAAAGTAAAACTGAGGTTTTTGTAGAACATTTTGAAAATTTGTAACTGTAATTTAGTAATATGTTGTGTGTAAGATAGTAGGTACTATAAAATCATTATTATTTATTAATCATTATTAATGTTTATTTCCCAACACATCAATATAGTGACTGTCGAAATGAAGAAATCAAATAAATACCAATATTTCCAAAGAAACTAAAACATAGTTACCATTATATACTATAATGTCTTCTGTGACATAGTATAGGGTAAAAGCCGGATACTTGCCTCAGTGGGATATTTGCCCCGGTTTCGAATACACTATATTAGGGATGTTGGTGACATTAACACTTTACTACAATAAGAAGTGCCCCTCCCGCAGGCTTCAGTGCCATGTAAGCCATGAGAGTATATGCATTCGTTTTGTCCGTGTGAGCAAATATCTTCCAAGACGAAACTTTGACGGGCGACGAAATTATTTTGGTATGTAATTTCTATTGAATATTTTTTAATACTGATTGGGTTTTAGTCGACTTCTTGTTTCTATGGATGCATTATAGTTTAAATTATAGTATTTAGTACGTTTTACTGTTAATTTCTTACTATTTACTTAGAAAATATAAAGGGCAAGTATCCGTATCAAAAAGGATAGTCGCCCCATTTACTTTTGCGGATAGTCGCCTTTGGGAAAATTTTCCGCAAAAGTAATAATATAACTATAAATTCTTTAACAAACTAGTCAAATATTTTCTTTTGATGTTGTCTCCAACTTATTGGCTCTCTCGCCCAGCGCTACTGCAGGTACATAGTGTACCTGCCGAATGAGGGGTCCAGAGTGCGAATCCCATTCGGGGCCGACGTTATTTGTTATGTCTACTGTGTATGCCCACCTATCTTCCTATCCTAATCATCCAAATCATTTATTATGATTGCTGTAACCTATTTTAATAAATACCTACTTAGGTAAGTTTTTCATGCGTTTATTCTAGGTATCTAACCAAAATCCCTCGCAAGTATAAGTGTAAATCAGGCGTGATGCTGCGCCATATTACCTGGTCAGAAGATAGTTTAGTACTAGTATTCGAAGAATTAAAAAAACAAAAAGGAATCAACGAACCAGTTCTGAGGGTCTTCCGCCTTGTTCCAAAGTTTACATGCAAAAGAAATTGGCATATATTTCTTCAGATCTTTTTTATAAATGGCTGACTGAACATTTTATTTCAACATTATTGCAACATGTTGAAAAGTGAAAAGCCTAGCATCTGGTGTAAAATAATGCTACTGCCAAAGATTGCCATATTGTTCTCTTTGCGATAAATAATAGTAATTTTACTAATAACTTACGTAACTTTTAAGTTTCCAGGCTATTTTTGTTTTATTTTTATAGTTTAAAATGAGAAAACAACACAATTTTTTACGTTCTATTATATTGTGATTTTTACTTAATAAAGAATCTCAGTAAATAAAAAAGACCAAGTACTTAAATTGATTGTTTCTGTCTAAAAAATCATATTGAGGCCTCTATCCTTGCACGAGGCAAGTATCCCCCGAAGCATTTTTAACGTTAGGCTAGGATCCGTCACAGTAGGCAAGTATCCGCTTTTTGAGAGGTCAAATAAAACGTGATTTACTCAAAACCAATATTAATTATGTTTACAAAAATAGGCTAATATAAAAGATAAAAGACCTATGTACATATACATGTTATACACATGTATATACATGTATACATGTATACCTATATACATATATACATGTTGCATTATTCTTAGTAATTGCATATTTTCATATAATAGAGCTTATTTGAAAAGTGGGGGAACTATCCGGCTTTTACCCTACTGATTATAAAGGAGTTGAATACTGCTAGGAAACTTGTAATGCAAAGTTATTTCGCTACGGATTTTTCAACACTATCTATTTGTACTTACAAATAGTAAATAATTGAATAGCAGGGATTTAATTAAACTCATGTGAAAAGCAGTGACGAACATAAGAATGTCGTCTCCAAAAAACGTCACAATACGCACTGCGAGCTGAAGCTAGACTTTATAAAATTCCTGTTTTATGATGCAGAAAATTGCTTCCACATAGTTTCCTGTACCGGGTGGACGCCATTACGCTTTTCCAATGCTATTTGCCGCCTCTCAACAGAACAAAGTGGACCTTTCTGACCCATTAATAGACTGGACGGAAAAAGGCCACTATGGAATTTCACGAGCGGCCAGTCAGGAAGGATTCGAACGCTAATAGCCTGAAGATTCTTTGATGTCCCATGCTCAGGACAAACCATGATTACCCCTTTTGGCCTTTTTTACTTTATGCGGGTATGCGGGTCAGCAGCTGTAATACTCTTGCTTCTGTTTGGTGTTTTGTGTTGGTAACAGTGATTTTAATTAAACTATTAGAATTTCAGGGTCTCTGTTGGCAAGGTACACGTGAAACCTCTATAAAAGTAATTTGGCTTCAAACAATTAATGGCCTACTCCTGGAGACGGGTCTCTTATCTTGAGGAAGCCTAGAGGGGTACTCTACCACGCTGCTCCAGTGCGGATTGGAGGAAATTTAGTAAATTAAAAAAGTATTACAATTTATTCCATATAATTTATATCGATCGGAGTATCATGTAGTCATTCTTTATCTGTCCTGCTAAGATAAGTATTTCAGGTAAGGATTTCACTAGATATAGGTAAGTGGTTTCCAAATTCAATAAGGTCGACGGGTTTGTCGCAGTTCTGTAAATAACTTTGTAGGCAAACCAAAGTAAAGGGTGTTTGTGAAAATGTTTGATAACCGAACGCTGTATTAAAAGCAAAACTGATTTGCAGCTTTCAACGTGCACTTATGATTTAGTTTATCCATTAGATTTAGATTATTTTAATGTTTTTTCTTTTGATTTAATTTCTGTTGTTTCAAAAACGTTATTTTTCCAGCTGATGATATTGTACCATTGCTGCTAAACAACCTTAACAACAAAGGTATCACCGAACCCGTATACTTATTAAATTTATTATAATTATATCGAAACCAAATGTTTTTAATTTTAATATGTGTAACATGAACCATTCAATGCTCGTTAAACATGATATCATTTATTACTGAATACAATTTGCGGAATCATATCACATTATATCATTCCGCAAATTGTATTCACTAATAATTACAATAATATTCATCAATATTATATAGAAACTGATTACCTACAAATTGTTGCGAACATTGTATTTAAATCGATATTGCCCCATTTATAATACTTATACAATAAAACATTGTATACCTACAATAAATGACTATATTAAATGTATAATATGTTACGACTAAAAGTCGAAGTGCTGGTTACAAACTAGTTTTAGCCGGCTAGAACCAGTATGGTTCAGAACCAGAACCAGAACGGTTGGTTAGAACCGGTATCATAATATGATTATAACCGAATACAAGTAGGATAGAACTAAGTGTAGCCAAGTATGATCGGCCACACCGCGTTGTAGCCGGCTAAAACTAGTTGTGACCGCAATTTGACTTTTAGCCGTAACTTATGATACATTAAATTATTGGGGTCAGCAATTTTGATGGGGCTACTGAATTGTTTTACGTTTATCTAGTGAAGACAGAACCCAGGATTGTTCGATTTTTTGTAATGGATGAATTGTAATGTATGGATCCATTAGATGCATGAATTTGAGAGCCCAGTGATATGAAAAATAACAAGTATCTATTTTTAAAATCAAAAATCTTAAATTTGACTAAAATTATGAGTTTAAGTAAAATTTATTTATTTTAACCAGATAAAATCTTACTTAAGAAGGGGAGATAGCATACGTGTAAAATAGAAGTCTTATTTAGTTATTTAAGGGATGCGGTATTAGTATCGTAGTACCCTAATACGTAGATGTTTTTACATGTTGGTAACATGCCAATGAGAAAGGTTGGTTAGGGTTACTTTCCCATTCGAAACCTTTCAATATTCGATACCCTTCTTGTTCGATCCATATCAGATCTAATTCAGTTTCAAAGCGACGTTTTCCTCAAACGAGACAAGTATTTGACAGGGGTTTGCCAGAAACCGAGGAAATTAGAATGTCCAATTTCAAAGTTTCGCTTTTATTCTTTATATGTACGAGTAGTTCGTATTTATTTATAGTCCCCGAACCCAAAACTAGCCTCTGTGTTAAACGATATGGCGATTGTGTGGAAATGTTATTTTATCATTTTTTAAAGCAACGAGTGAAGGTTCTGTAATGGTCAAAAATCAGTCTGAGCTACCTTCCTGAGGAGATTCTGACACGATTGAATTGGAGTACACTAGAGCACTACGATTTGAATTAGAGTTGGAATTAAGAGGTGGACTCGAAATTGGATGAAGGTTTACACTTTCACACAGGCTAATGATAAACTTCATTTCAAAATACTTGGCTTATTCTCAGACTTGAATGAAGATCTTTACGCTTCAAAATATGAGAAACATCAAACGCTTAATTGTGGAAACCGTTAATAATTGACTGATTTGGTTGGCAACTGAAAAATAGCCATTTTACCAAGTTTGTAAACTTCTTCGTCCTTCAATCACTTTCATGTCTGCGTGTTGATATTGTTCCCTGAATAGTGGAGTCTTTGGAAGTGACTCAAGTGAACAGTTCCGATCTATTCAGAGGTAATCGCTTGGAACGGTCCGCCAGAGGTGTTGGGGATCCACGACGACGGGATAATATTATATTGCTACTGCATCATATTTTGTTGTTTCTTAATCGATTCCTTGAAGAAAATTGCTAAGAAATACAACGCTTAGGGACAGTGTCTAAGGAGGCGTTGAATTTACTGATGCAAAGGTTAGTAAATCATAGTATCAGTGATATCTACATGAATAAAATATTATTTCATTCATTTCACTTCATTGACTCATTTTATTTCATTTCATTTCTTACATTATAAGCTATACTTTATGGCTAATATATTGGGTTTGTACAGATAAGTCTTGTGCTATGAAGCCCTGTAGAATTAAGGGCTTGACTCTTCATAGGATCTAATAAAATTTTAACAGCGATAACGTTAAAGAGCTCGTGAGTCAAGACAACACTCAAGACTCACATTATCGCTGTGTTCAATCTATTTTTATTTATATAGCATTATTTTGGTAAGACGTATTATAGTATACGTCAGACGTATTATAGTATACGTAGACGTCATTTATAGTATAGTTAGCAATTTCGGTAATTATTATTATCCTTTTATTACATTTTCACAAAGACGATTGCACGAGTTGAAGTATTATTAATAACAGT
This sequence comes from Thymelicus lineola, assembly GCA_963932265.1. Taxonomy (NCBI): domain Eukaryota; kingdom Metazoa; phylum Arthropoda; class Insecta; order Lepidoptera; family Hesperiidae; genus Thymelicus; species Thymelicus lineola. The sequence continues at coordinate 15,761,742 of OZ010696.1, read as the reverse complement.
ATCAATATGTCCAACAATTACGTTCCATGGAAGTTATTAAAGGAAAGTATTGCAAGAATCAATCAATGGATCAATTGGACTCACGCAGGCGGGAGTCGTGACATCACGTTGTGGTCGGCACGTGACATACCAAATACAGAATAACTTTTGAGAAGAAAATGCTAAGAGTTTCGTATTGTACTTAGCAAATAGGTGCTTCGGTAGCCCTTTATACAAGTATATTTTGTGAAACTTCTGCGTCTTTAGGGTACAGTTCCAAGTGTTAGTTTAATAAAGTAAGCAAAATGTTCTCCTTAAAATATAAATAAGTAAAATTTTAACCGATTATATTTTCGGAACATCATGATATTAGTAGAGGTCGTTGGTATGTTTGTATGCTAAAATAGAACTGACTGTTAAATCTGCGAATGTAAAAGATATGTAAAAAAGAATGTAATATTTCAAGTGTGGGGATATAGGTTTACCGAAGCAAATCGAAGGCAGAGGGCAGTAAATAAATAAAATTATCGAAAAGAGAGTCCAGTGAGATGAAATCGATCGGAACTGAGTACGGGGAGCGTTGGGATTCGTGACAGCGGGATATATCGCCCCAGCGAGCGCCCCAACGTCGCGTCCTGTGGTCTCGTTCGATTTGAATGTAAAGTAGTTGTTCGGATGCAGTCTACAAATAAGTACAGTACCGAGAATAGTTTTTGTTCAACTCTACTGCGGTATGACCGAACCAATGCGATGATCTCTCAATGTATTGAACTGTCCTTACTACGAGTAACTATACCAGATGTTTGGAGAAAACCTTTTTTACAATGTTAAACAAATGATAGTCATCAAATTCATTGTGCGATTCCAAGCCAAGACGAATCTAACGATGATCATTAAAATCGGTTCAGCCGTTCTTGACTTATAAGTGTTGTAACTAACACAACTTTGTTTTATATTTATATAGATGAATTCTTTTGGTATTACACAAAATATCCATTACAAACTCCAAGAATAATGGAAGTTAGTTGCGCCGCTAACGCATATAGCTTCGTATTTTTCTGATTCCACGTAAGCCATTTTCGGAATCTCTCTTTGATATATTACCACTCTTTGAAGAGAACAGAAATATTCTGCTTTCATGCCCGCGCATATAATAAAATGTAACGATGCCGGTTGTAGGTAAAACTATCTTTTATTTTGGCATTTTTTTTCTAAATCTCCCGTGGCTTACCGCGCAACCAAAATATATCGCATATTTTCGTATGACGTAGTCACTGCAGCATGTAAACATGTTCGGCTACAGGTGAAATAAAAGCAATATTTTTTCACTTTTTGTGGTGTTCTAAGGCTGATAACGTTCGTCCTGGATGTGTCAGTAAACAACTTTGGACGTGGTTGACAAATAATATATCTTCGTAATGCTTTCTTTTTGCATGTTCATATCATGTTCATTCTTATCCTACTAATATTATAAGTGTGAAAGTTTGTTAGGATGTTTGTTATTCTTTCACGCAAAAACTACTGAAAGGATTTCTAGAATCTAGAACAGTGGTACTCAACCTTTTCTTCATACATTTTTTGTAATTTCCTGACGATTTAAACACGTTACCGTATCACGGACACAACACACGATGAGCCATATTTACAGATGGGCCAACCACAAAAGCCCGGCGGCGGGCCGCAGGTTGAGTATAGCTGATCTAAAATTATATATAGGGTACATATTATCACGGAAAACCCGGGTAAAGCCAAAGCCGCGGGCAGAACGCTAGTCCTAATAAAATCCGGGCAAGAATGTGAGTGTGAAAATTTTGTTATTAATTATTTCAATACTTAAGAAATAATGCTCCTACATTTAAAGCCGAAATGGCTTATATTATTATCTTATTTAAGTGAAGTTGGCTCTTACTACTCTTAGTCTCTCATAGAAACATTAAGCGCTAAAAGCTGTTTTCACGGTGAATTTAGCAACTGTGTCCCTGAGATCGTCAAGTGTGATGCTATTTGACGGTCCTGTGGCCATTTATTAGAATTACATCTCTACAGATTTGTGTCAGATTAACATGGTGTAGGTTAGTCTTAGAATTCTAATATTTTAATTATAAATAATCTACTCAATACAATACTGGATTAGTTGATCAGCATGGCGGATAGTCAAGCCCAGCCCTGTCACGACAAAGAAAATGTAATTGAAAAATCCAATAACTAAAGAATTGTATGTAGTAAAGTTTTTATAACATCTATATAAAAATGTAATAGAATATTCAAAGCTTTCGTAACAGCTCTAGACATTTGGATCCCTGAAGATTTATTGTGCCGGCCCTCATCTACTTGATGGGCTACAGAACGGGCATCAAAAGGTACTTGCACTAATCTTCTCTAGCGTTTTATTGTTCGTTACTACTAGGAGTAAAGTCCAGGAACGCAAATTAAGAAAGATTAATGAATACACGCATGTGAATGTATTATTAAAGAGCGACTGTATCAGGTTCAAAAAGGTGCTTTGTTAATATAATAAAATAACCGAAAAAACAAGATTATTGTGTTATTGTTCAAGATGAAAGTTCAGTTGCCAGCATACTTAGTAAGTTTATTTACACTACACAGTATACACTCATAGCCCCACACTGTGTCATGGACAAGACAAGAACACACACACTCAGACCAAGACAATGAAATTAAAGTCGTTCTGATACTCCCCTCGCTGGGAATTGAACCTATCCTGGGTACCCTCTGGTAACCCATAATTGGTACGGCGCACAGTGGGACGAAAATCGGGTTTCATAGACTTAGGATTTTTATGTTAAAATTTGTTTGTTTCTTGTCGCAAACTGACGTAGAACCTTTTTAGAAGCCACAACTTATTTATGCACCGCAGGCGACTATAAGACGAAAAAAAATTTTTTAAATTAAATTTGTATGGAACACAACAGAAAAACCGATTTTATTCGAGACTGAGGAGAGTGCCCCTAATTCCCTCTGGTACGATTATTGCCACTATTTTTCTCTATTTTTTGACATATCGCACGTTGCGCGCACTCGATAGACTTTGGGTGAAAAAAAATGAAATTTTTTTTTTATTTTTTTTCACATTGTGCACGTTATTTTCTATGCTTAAGGGCCTTCAAGGCCCTATTTGGTACTTGACACGTTGTCTAAAATGAGCTACTGCAATGCCTAACCTATTTAATAACAGTTTATCGACTAACCTGCCCTTGTATAATAGGTTACATGGTTATTTAATCAGTTACTAATGACGATCCCTGTGTTCATCAATTTAGTCAATGAACTCGACTTAATGTTGTCAGTACTCGGCTCATTATTGTTACTATTTTAATTATTATTGCACCTATTTATCAACCATTATCTCATAGTTCCAATTACTTTATGATGGGCATTACCTTACAAATCCCATTGCTTTTTAAGGTTTAAAATTAATTACCTACAAAACTACAAATGGTCCTACTTATATAATCTACAAGTTACTCACTAGGTAAATTACTACAACAGGCTAAATTCTGTATGGTTATTTAAAGTTGGTCCCAAAAAGTTCATTTCTAAAATCTTAAGATATAAAAGCTAAGGACCGTAGTAACAACACAAGTGACTATGTTAGAAAAAAAATAAACACATTGATACAACTACCCATCCATTTCGTATCCTGAATCGCTATCTGTTTGAGGATCAATGTTAACTACATCGAAAAATTCTATTTCAATATGTTCTGTACAAAGTTTTAAAAGTCCTAGGGCTTAACTTCCTTTGAGCTGCATCGAGTACATGTCTAGTGGAAGAAATTAATGGGTCAGATGAAAGAAGGATCATGTTCAAAAGATCTTGGTTAGTATTAACTCTGCTAGACTTCCGAGAATGACCCTGTACCTGTGGAAATCTTTATTTCTAGCTTCTGAGGCTTCTTCGGAAAGTTTTCCGATGGGTACAATTGCTACATTGTCTATGTCAGCACCATGCATAAGGATCTTATGTACCGTTGCTGTCATTATAGTACCAATTGTACAGCTCTATATAAATTTCCGTAGTTTTTCGAGTATATTCTTTGAATTTTTCTGTCAATAATTTCGCCCGATGCTATCACTTGTAAAATTACTGCAAATCTTCGTATGAGCTCTTCATCTAAGCCAATAATGGCAGCAGTTTTTTTGAAAACTCAAAAAACAAAATTCTTGCTTTGTTCCCATCGTTTGTTGCTCCTGATCCTTGTTTTGCTTTATCGACCAGCAAACCTAATTCTTCCCGGAATTTAGATTGAACTTCCTTTTTCTTTGCCTCTAATATAAGCTGGTTTTCTCCTCTTATACGAGTTGACAAAGTTTTCAAATATAGTCTGTATGAAATATGAAGCAGCCATTCCACAAAATTGATACGAGCATGCAGAGAAGATAATTCAAATTTGTAGAGATCAGTTTGCACGTCTTTGCGAAACTGTCTCCAATTCATTTATTTCGGAAGGTTTTGCCAAGCACAAATAACAAGTTGCAGGAGATTTAGCATCTGAAAGATAGGTGCATACCTCACCATCGATCGTGGTCATTGTGACTATGAGTGATTTGATTATTGTCGTATTGGGTAACTTTAAGGCTCCTCATTTCGTCTTCCATTTTGGCCAACTGTTCTTGCACTAGAACTTTAGACTCTTTAAGAAGGGGAACTGTATTGGACGGCAATACGCCGAACAGGGTCCCGGGTTTTCCCATATGACTTCTTCCGCAACAGTAAGTTTTAGTGGAACTAAAGTTGTCATAAAAACTGATTAATCACTGTCACCGCTGCTTTTTTTCCCTTCGTTCTTTTGTTTATACCCACTTTGAAATCAAAATCATACACTTGCCTTTAGTTTCTTGTGGTTAACTTTGTATAATTCTAGCAGCAGTAATATCTAAAAGTGCTTGAAGGGACACTTTGGCAATTACGTCTGTTATCATTATTGCTTATTTTGGAGGGTAACAATCCAACTTAGCTTGTTAGACTTTGTAATACGAAGGATATCTATCTGTGATATCTTCACGAAGAGTAGATTCCCTCAAAGTCATATACTGCCACTACTAGATGATTTAAGTGATATTAATATGCCGAGTGATTTCGCAGGAGTAAGTGTAAACTTCTTCGTTCCTTTTTTCTTCGTTTCCTTTGCTTTTTTTGCTTTATACGCCAATTCAAAGCCTTCTCGGTCTTGATATTGTAAATTTTCAATCCTTCGTATCTTGTTGCGTTCCAATATCTGTAAAAGGTTTACGTGGACTTAGAGTTGAAAGTTGGTGTTCCAACTGATGCACTTTTAGAAGGTATACAAGAACCGGGTTCACTCGTTACTTGAAGTCCAGTAAAAAACCACTGTGGCCGTAGATTTTCACGTACGCAAATTGGCCATTCAATGTTCTATTCCAACCAATCTGCGTAATGTTTTCGGAAATAGTCTGTGTTAAATTTCGCCAACTTCCATTTCTTCAATACAGACTGGCTAAATCTTCGACAGAATTCCTGGAGAATGTCTGTATCTTCTTCTGACAAACTTAGATTTAACTGAGACTGAATAGTCTCAAACATTCTTAAATAGTTTCCAAGCTTTCCAGATTGCTTCAGTATCAAATATAGGTCCAAATTTGTTTTTAAAATAGAAGTTTCCATATTCACAATTAATACTGGCACAGTTTTACAGAGATTAATTAAAATTAAACTAAAGTAAATATACAGTGCTCCCTGTATTTATACTTGTTTTACCCATCATAATGGGACTGGGACTATTAGGGGATAGGTTGATAAGTAGGTGCAATAATTAAAATAGTAACAATAATGAGCCGAGTACTGACAACATTAAGTCGAGCTCATTGACTAAATTGATGAACACAGGGATCGTCATTAGTAACTGATTAAATAACCATGTAACCTATTATGCAAGGGCAGGTTAGTCGGTAAACTGTTATTAAATAGGTAAGGCATTGCAGTAGCTCGTTTTAGACAACGTGTCAAGTAACAAATAGGGCCTTGAAGGCCCTTAAGCATAGAAAATAACGTGCACAATGTGAAAAATAATAAAAAAAATATTTCATTTTTTTTCACCCAAAGTCTATCGAGTGCGCGCAACGTGCGATATGTCAAAAAATAGAGAAAAATAGTGGCAATAATCGTACCAGAGGGAATTAGGGGCACTCTCCTCAGTCTCGAATAAAATCGGTTTTTCTGTTGTGTTCCATACAAATTTAATTTAAAAAAAATTTTTTCGTGTTATAGTCGCCTGCGGTGCATAAATATGATAATGTTGTGGCTTCTAAAAAGGTTCTACGTCAGTTTGCGACAAGAAACAAACAAATTTTAACATAAAAATCCTAAGTCTATGAAACCCCTATTTTCGTCCCACTGTGCGGCGCGGCGGCCACACGGGACGTCAAAAAATTAGTCAGTTCATATTTTCTCTGAAGCTTTTATTTAACTTGATTTATTCGTTAGTTTTTTATCATGTAACGACGTCAAATCTTGCAAGCTTAATTATAACTTCTTTCTCTCATCTTACAAAGTTGAAATCTCACCTAAGCATTATGTTATATTTCACTTAAAATTATTTATCTCAATAAATTTTAAGTATTCTCATCATTGCCACCAACAGACAGAAACTATGGGCCATAAAATGACCGACCAATCATTCCAACATTGTGAGCTAAATAGGGGTACTACGATATTTGAGCTGCAGTATTTGATACCCCTATTTGCGAAGTTTGAACAAATGCTACTTGCGTAACACTTAAATGGCTTTTATTACTTGTCAGAGTAGGAGTTAGAAGTTTACTTTCACATAGTTTTAATTTTAGTGTTAGTAATTCAGTGCAGTGTAAATTGAGTATCAAATTTCTAGCTTGAATCGAACCACTTGTCGTGTTACGGCTGGAGCTTAAGAGTCAGTTATTTATTTCTTTCTCTTTCTTCTTTCTTTATCTGCAACGCATCGGTGGTGGTTTTGGTGTAACTGATGTCCATGGGCTACCATGGCCAGCATCAAATGGATCTCCAGCTCATTTTGTCGGGTAGTTACGGAAAAAAATCGATTGATGATTACAATAAATTTTGATCAGTAGTCAAACACTGGTATTAACATAAATAGGTAATTTGTGATATAAAAGCTAAACGTTTGAGTAACAGTACATTACATTATTATGAAACGTACAAAGAACATGATATTCTAGTCGTTTTATGACTAAACTCTCAAACAACAATACCTGGCTTAGCGAATAGGTGTCGCTGTTAAATGTTCGGTACTTAAGAATAATAGGTAGCCACTTGTACTTGACGCTCTACAGAATAAGATTCGCGCGCTTTGTTTGTATAAATAACACAGAAATAAATGCCATCACGTTTCAGCGGTGCTTTAGAAAAACGGTGCCGCGGTGTACTAAAATATCATGAATGCCGCTTTATTGCAACCAATGGTTGACATTAGGTTTTAGAATTTCTTGCTGTTATTTAACGATTATTTCTTTGCGATCTCGATTAAATTTGATCTTAATTAAAGCTTCAAATTTATCCAAATTGTTTGTATCTATGTAGTTTATTTCCATTCTGGAAATATATCCGCGATTGATATTTTGTTATGCATCACTTTGGGTTTTACCGTCCTATTTTTTGTTCATCATGTGCAAGTGCCGTCGTCCAAGTTAGTTCGATTCGCGACACAATTTGCAACAGAGTGCTTTTGCAGTTGAGTACAACAGAAGGCAACTGCAGTCGAAACTACCATGGCGACCGCGGCGGGGCGCCGCGGTGTCGGCTGACGCCACGCGACGGAACAAGGTTGGTGGATTCCTGTTTTGGTGTGTAAATGTTGATTTTTGTGCATTGCCCAGAAAGGGACATTTAAATCCCTATGATTTAAATACAGTCCACTTTCTTTTCAATTCATCACCACCTCTATTTTAGGAAACCGGGTTCAAAACCATTATTACTTGATTCTCGAGTATTCCATCTGACTATCACCAACACAAATAATAACTACAAAATAAGCAATGACATTCGATTCTAGCGACTTGAACTTCAACTGTCTTGGTGAAGACAACATGATTATAGATGAGAGTTCTCCATCATGTTCCCTGGTGTTTGAAGTCTGTTAATCGACACTTGCCCATTTATAGGGCTTTCACTTCTCACATTATGATACTAACTCTGCTGTTGTGTGTAGAACAGTTATTTTAAAATCTGTATATATAAAAGGCAAAAGTGATTGACTGATGTATTAACGCACAGACCAAACCCATATGGCTAGAAACTTAAAATTTCGCACATGTATTCCTCTTGTGACGTAGGCACACACTAAAGGATTTTTCAAAATTCAACCCCCCACGGGGTGAGATAAGGGGTAAATATGATAAACATAGTAATTTCCACGTGGGAAGCTGCGGGCAACAGCTAGTGATTAATAAATATTTTTACATAAGCTTACCCTGTTTGTATGGGTCAAATTTTGTGAGTTTAATTAGACCTACTTCTTATCCTAAGGAGTAAAATTTTTTCATATTGCGTTAGTTCTGATAACAATGCACTCTTGTGATAAGTATGACCTGATACTGCACACAGATTTGGCTACAGCCGAGGGAACTCCTTATAAGTTAACAGCTCAGACACATTTTTTTTCTTTAGTACCTACATTGACACTATAAAACCGTGTATTTACAATAGTTTTGAAACTATTACCTTGTTAAAAATACTAAGATCACGTTACGCCTGTATCGTCTGAGTAAACAGACAACCGTCAAACAAGTTTAAGTAGTGCCGTAAAATAACGATATAAATAATGGTAAAGTTTATATTGCGACGGTAGTAAAAAAAGGTTTTACTATTTTGCTTCGCTAGATATTGTTTTATTTCAAGGTTCAACGCGGAAGTTCACTGTGCTGGTTACTCTCTTAAACAAGTAACAAAAACAGTTTTATTCAGATGTGTGTTGTATCGTAATATACTTATTTATGTACATTTAAGATACTTATCAGTGCTTGATTTTACTTCAAAAAAATTTCTAAATCAATACAACACACACATACATCTTTGACATCTATTTGATGCAAAACCAGACGAGTAAACATGGATCTCTGTAAAAAATCGTTAGTGTAAGTATCGGAAATGTGGAAATCCTAATTTATTTTGGATCTTAGTGTATCTTGATTAAATAATTGACCTGCGTGCATTCCAAATTTTTATTTAATATTGTTTTATTATTATGTTATTATTAAAAAATTTTCATAGCTAAGACTCATTTTATGTTCTTGTGATCGATTGAAACAACATCATCACCATCAACAACATAAATTAAGACACAATCGGAAATATATAACTAAACTTTCAAATTATCAACAAACAATCAGGATATAACCCTTAGGCCCCCTTAGGGACCCTTAGGCCTTTGATGTTTCTCATACTTCCCGAAGGTTGACTGGTAGAGAATGCTTTTAGCATTAAGTCCGCCTTTGTACCTCTTACGTTGTTTTTAGGTTCAAAAGTTTAAATAAATAAATAAATAAATAAATATAATTTATCCCACCTGCCAATAATGGATATGGCTTTTAAGTTGGCTAAATGTAATTACAATCTGTATAATGGTTTCACATGTATAATATTAGTAAGATTATGTATTACGATGATATCAATATGAAATACATTTACAAAGTCAAAGTAATCGAACTTATTTTGTTGGAAATGTGCTATTTACACTGTCTTCGCCAAAGCACAGTTCTTAATTAGTGCTCTGCAAAGGCGCAATATACTCGTATGCACAGACGGGCCTCCAATTAGGTCACGAATCACGATACAAGTTGCATAGATACTGAATATACGACATGGTTTAGTATATAGAGGGTTTATTACATTAATATCTAAGAGACAACAATTTCATGCATGTATTATACTGGAGTTTGGTTTGGAATGTTTGAAGACGTTTTAGGTCTGAGGAGTAAATGTCAAAAAATCGGATTATTTTGAAGTAACAATCATAAAATTTAAGAACTTAATAAAATAACATGAATGGCATTGCAACCCAAGTTTTGTTCTGCACCATAAATCAATGTGCATATTTTTATAAACAAAATTACAATTAAACTATAAAAGCACGGTTCCAAAATTAATACTTACAATTATTTCAAAAGCAGTGTTGACAAATTGCTGTTAGCAAAGATCAAAGTACCGAGCCAACGTAGCGCTAATTTAATTGTGTTATCATCTATTTCCTTATTTTACGCATTAAAATTTTGTTAATTCAATTATCTTTAATTCTTGATTAAACTATTCAGGAATTTGAAGGATTCATTAACTATAGGATAAATTACTTGTTGTTTAATTTGTCTTTGAAGTTTCTTGCGTTTTGAATGTTGTCAGGCTCACTAAAGCTTAGAATGCCTTCTATAACTTTTACTAAAACCTTACAATCTCGTAAAATCTACTCAAATAATAGAATCGTGGAAACTAAGTGAAACGTTGATTGCCTTCTCCCCGTACCTATTGTGTATCTCATAAACAATCCCGAGTTATTCACATAAAATTTAATGGTCCCAAAAAAATGGGAACTTCTCGAAAATTGTATCAAAGTTTGTTGAAACCAAATAACACTCGGTTATTCGCTCAGCGAAGTAATTCCATAAATGGGACTCCGAGAGGCTGGAGAAATAGTGCTCGAATACTACCCAAGGAATTGCAACTACAGGGAGTTTTAAAAGCAATTGTCTGAATATCTCCGTAGGTAGGAGAATTTGGTTAAGTGAAATATTAAAATTTGTCTTCCAGTATTTACGGAGAAGACAAGTCTAGTAACTAGCACGTATGTACGGACAAAATGTTACAAATGGAGTTATAAATAACAGAAAAGATATTATTTCATAACTTGATAGTTATGAGTATTACCAAATAATAAAAATATCGACATAACCAATTAAATTATGAAATAATTTTTCACGAGCTGACTAATCAAATGTTTTAGCAATCTTTCTCAAATACCATTTCTACTTAGTATGAAGAATTTAATTATGATCTGAAATGTTAGAATGAAGATGATGAACTTTCCACTGAAAATGTTGAACAGAAAGTACATTGAAACTTTTTAATGATTTTAAGTAAACAACGAGCGGTTTACGATCACAAAACATAAAAGCAAATACTTCACCTACTTTCTTAATAAAGAAACTTAAAAATACCTCAAACCTCGGCATTTACTGCAATTGAAACTGAAGTCAGGAAATATTTTATCGTTCCGTTCGCTATAGAGAATGGTAACATTCCATACATCATTTTAAACGTCCAAAACTTGGGCCAGCGCTCGTGTGAAATGTTTGGTAAAATTAGAACAAAACTCGCGTTGGAATCTTATCTACTATTGGGTTCTTTTTGGTTCACGACCTATAACGTAAATCTTTTTAATGATGTTTGGACTTGCTTTTGTTTTTGCCAATTTTTTCTAAGGAGCGTATTCTGAGAACGTTTTTAACGTTGCCAAAGTTTTTGAGAAATGAGTTTGACCTTGGTAATGACACGCCGCTAAGTTTGACCAAAACTTTTAGACCAAATAGGTCTTCCTCAATTCACTTTACATAATGGAGCCTTTAGCGAAATAGTAGCTCAACTTAAATGTTAAGGCCGCATCAGATGGTTGGTTTTTTCAACAATGCACTTTCAATGTAAGTTAGATTGTAGTCAAGCATTAACTTAATAATAATAAAATAATAAGATATAAAAATAACAGAAGTAGGATAACTTTTTGTACTGGCACCATTGTATAAAAATCTAGCTGTTATATAGAGTGAAAATATATTACAGCAATGAGAAAACATCAAATCAAATACAGTGGAAGATTTTTCCCAGCAGCCAAGTGCTTTTATGTTGAAACACAAAATTTCGCTTGCCCCACTTTTGTGGTTTTTATAAATTTCTGATTCATTTATTATGTTTAATAATAAGACTATGGACTATGGATGCGATGAAAAAGAAATGCAAGAGCAATGATAAAGTTAGCTGCCTATTTCACTGTGGCCTAGAGCACAAACAGTACATTAGTTTACAAATGCATAAGAAAAAACGCAAGAGAAATATCTAACAATGATATTTTATGTCTCACCATAGTTCGTGCTGATGAAATGTTTCTTTTATCACGTGCCATATTATTTTTCTTTAGTAGATGCCCAGTGAAATTGTTTTTTCTAGTGTAGCGTACCGAGATTGTCCCACTTAAAAGTTCCAAGTGTCGAACAAACAGGCGGTGTTATAGCCGAAAGTATTCAGCTAACATAACCTAAGTAAGCATAGTCCTCTGAGCAAGTAAAGTTATGCGCACACACGCAGTAGGCGAGATATTTGGCACGTTCTCCAAGTATGAATAAGCTATAGAGAGCTGTCGCCATCTTTCGTACCTTATGCCAAATGTATGCTGATGTTATTGTCACAGGTCTGAATGCACCATAATATCTTTGTGGTAAAATTTAACTAGGAGGTTTTATGACACATTTACAAATACAACTGTGTTTGTGTACTAAATATTGTTCATGTTATTGTACAGTGAATTTACCCTGATTGCGGAATGTTTACTTTTCCCACCAATAGTCAATAGTTGTTCAAATCATAGCCGTTCAATGAGATTTGTGTTAGAAGTTTCCAATGTGTATTGATAAATAATGCTTTATCGAATCGTGTTGAATCGTGGTAGCTAATCATTATCTAAAGTGACCGACGGTAAAATAAGCAAACTTTGTTATTACATTATCTGAAGTTGTATTTATTCAAGGATTGGAATAATGAAATGTTATTATTACGTATTTATTCTTCATTATATTTACGTTAATGTTTGTTTTATTTACGTTCGTATGTTTATGTACAACACTGGTTTTAGCCAGGAGTATTTCTTGATACTTTGTAACTGAGCTTCTGAATTCGGATACCAGTTAGTATAAAGAGAACATGAAGATAATTTTACCGACTTCAAAAAAAAAGAGGATGTGCTCAAATCGGTTATATTTTTGAATATACCTTTTTAGAAATCTCAGAACTCGTTATTTATCAATCGACTTGGAAGATTTTTTTCATTTGGCTTTACGATGTGACGGAATTCTTCTTCTTTAATTAGTTTCTGTATTCAGTGGCTAAATTAGTTTCTTTTCTATATTATAACCAGCTATCGACTACTGATCTGTATCTAACAATACTTAATAAGATTAAAAAAAATTAAAATGTGTGCAATTCACACGTGGTAGAAGTGAAACTTTCCAAAATTTTGGTTTCAAGATAATAATCTTATTCCTCGCGCCATCTATGAATACAACTTAGCATTTTTACTGTCGCGATGTCGTTTTTATTTATTTTAACTGACGAATATTTCTGTCTCATTCTTTCCTGGCTTCATCCTACACATTTTTGTATTTGTGTCTCTTACTTGTCGTTTTTTCCGTTGCATCCGGTTTTCAAATCACAACGATTCTAAAGAAGTTTCACTTCAAAAATCATTGTCTGTCACAATATTTTTACGGCACACGAGAGGATCATCCTTAACCCAAAAAACTCAGAGGTTTTTGTACAAATAACCTCAATACTATTAAGTCGTTAGGAAAAATGAGAAGCCCGAATTATGAAAATGTTTGTTTAACGTGTCCTTCTTGTTATTCTGATTATTTTTTTCCCAACTCAGGAGCTCACTTCGTAAAATTCGCTAGTCTTTTAACAATTAACGGTTACTTAAATCGCTCGTTAGTACAAAGTTTATTTTTTTAAAACAAATAAGTGAATGCTTGACCACAACCCCACCTGATAGTAAGTGGAGATGTGGACCAAGGTGGTGAGCACATTAACTTAGTAAAAGCTTATTCACTCTTTTCTTGAAGACATCCATGTCATAGGCTAGAACGCCGACAAAGGCAAGATATTCCAGTCCTTGGCGGTGCGTATAACGAATGACGAGGCAAACCGCGTCATCCATACTGCATTCTTTTTCATAAAATCGATAGTTTTGTTGTAAAAATCGACCGTTGAAATTATTCATTCGAAAAATCTAATTTTTAACTTTTAAATACATTCCAGTTGTAACTTTATATTGTTCTTGTTATTCAGGCAAAAATCTACTTTTTTTTGCAGGTATCATGGTTTCTGTAATGAACAATGTAGCTATCCCAATTTTGGCGATCTTCTATTACATATTACGTCATATCGTACCCACCTTGCTCTATTACTATTGATTTTCAAGAGTTTATTAAAATTTGACATGTCTTCACAGCAAGTATCAAATTTCATTAAAACTCAAACTTATAATCTAAGGCGTGCACTGCCAATGTTTCTAACAAAACGCAAAGCAATTTCAGAAGCAGAAAGTGGTACCAACCTAGTAAACCGCGTCACGTATCATGACACACAATTCACACACAATACCATCCGTCATCGTCAATAACGTCACCTTATCGCTAAAGACCCAATACAGCGCTTAATCCGCTTAAAGGGAGCAATGGGAACAAACAAGCAAAGGTAAGTCATAACCCGGATTTAACCCTCCAGTTGTCGTCCTCTCGAACAAACAGTGCCTCACCCGGAGCGCCCTGAGCACACAAACCGAAATATAAAGCTCATAGCGAATTTCACGCTTTTATTTATTGTTCTGTACGAAAGTCAAAGGATTTCGTTTAGTGAGTGAATTGAAAGAAAATATTTGTTGTTTCCCAGTTCAGTTCGATAGCGGTTTAGGGCTAATATTTGTCGCTTAGAATTAAGGATACGTGGTATTTAGCGGGCTTAAAAGTTTGCTTGCAAAAACGCAAGGTCTACAGTACTGTGATATAAATGTCCTGTGCAAGTTTTATGGTAAAAGTAATAAAACAAAGAATCGAACATATTTTTATTGTTATACAGACTTCAAAATACTTTTTTATTTCATTGGGATTATTAACAAAAATATTGGAGCTTATAAATTTTCTATATAATATCTGCTAGAGGAACGCCACCTTCTTATTTTTGTACCACGGAGTAAAGGCACAATAAATAGAAGCATAGAATGATAAACATCATCTAATCAAAAGTAAGTTCGAATAATAAATAAAAGTTTACACACTGATACCCCCGCAGTAGGTTTTTACTTGTGTCGCGGGTGGCATGGACGACACATACACGCAATACATACATCACAATAACACCCTGCACCCGAGTACAAATATTCTCTCACATAAATATCTGCCCTGACCGAGAATCAAAGGGGACCCCTCGCTTCCAAGCAGGGTCGCTACCAACTAGGCTACAGGGTCGTCTTATAAAACAACTTTATCGTCTTATCGTTTCTTTATCCCCAGCGCTTCAGCTACATCCTTGATGATTAATAATAATGTATTTCTACATTAATTAGCAATTCTCATAATAATCCTTCTACCTTTATTAGTTGTTTGCATAAAATTAGTTATTACTAAATTTATTAGCTATTAAATTTATTTGTTATTTAGTAGTTATTGTAATAACTTGTAACTTGAAAAATTTAATAACAAACTGTTATTAAGCATTGATATCTATTAACAAATTTAAGAAACTTGGTTGATCACTTGATATCTATCTAGTGTGGATGTGACCGCTCTTTAGTGAGCGAAGTTCCTGTTACTGACAACATTTAATGAACCCTTTCACGCTTCGGAATTTTATGCAACCGATCCAAGTTATTATAGTTAGATATTAGTCGTAAAGTTGTAAGGGTTTGGAACGAGATGAGGACATTGAAAACTCAAACTGGATTTTAATGATAGAAGGGTTAATTGATTTTGCTCTTATATGGGAGTAGCCGGCAAACGAGCGAACGATCCATTCGGTGGTAATTGGTCACTGTTATCCGTGAACAGAACATACAACAAGTAACAACAAAAGTATACCAATAACTTATCGACTAATAAAAAAGAAAGAACAGAGAACTGTCTTCCTAGCCAAAAACTTCTTACTTTACTTATTAAATTCCTTTTTTAAGGGTTCCGAATTAAAATCGGAACCCTTATAGGTTCGTCATGTCCGTCTGTCCGTCTGTCCGTTTGTCCATCTGTCCATCCGTCTGTCCGTTCGTCCGTTTGTCCATCCCTCCGTCTGTCCGCAGCAAAACGCCGAGCTCCTTAGTGCTAGAAAAATGTAATGCATGGATATACATATTTATTACGAGTAAAACTCCAGTATCGTAGAATAAAATATTGAAAAACATTTTTTTTTTCGGGTACCTCCCCTACAGGTAATGTGAGGATGATTTTTTTATTCGTCACGTTACCCTATAATGTGGAGTATCGTTGAAAAGATCTTCCAAAAATATTATGGGTATTCTAAAACCATTTTGAAATTAGGCATCCATTTGCGAAATATTTGGCTTTAAATTGCTAATGTTGGTTAGAGTCAAGGGTTCCTCCCCCCTGATAGATAATCAGTTGGTATATTTTTTTACTTGTCAAGTGAAAAATTAAAAAAAAATAGGTTATAATATGATGAATTTACATGGAAAACTATCACGGCTATGTTAGCATAAGTAATAGTCGATAAACTTACTACTTCCGAACCCTACATTGCATGTGGCCGGACACGCACGGACCGAAGCAGAGCGATCTAGTGAAAAGAAAAGCTTCGGTCCCATACAAATTTTAGCCAACTCGCATTTACTTTGCGAGCCCGTTATTTCACTTAAAACTCGCACTAAGTACACTGAGACATTCGGTGCAACCACAGACTAAATGTGATGCAAACACAAAGTACGACTGCGTCGTTAATAATAATAGAATAATATAGTTAGTTATGTTAGACTATATGTATAAAATATTATTTTACATAATACGGGTATTCATGATAGTAATTTTTTAATTAGGTTTAATATCATGTAACTAGAATAGCCTATTACGCTTTTGCACGCCTATGGAGGCAAAACAAGGAATTCGTAAAATGTAAACTACCTGTATGACACTATGTTCTTACAAAATAAATATGATTAATATACTTCCTATACTCATATAACTGTAAAATTCTCACCATAGCGTCTGTAACTGAACTATATTTATAGTAGATAAAGATACATGTAGACCCGCTAACATTTAAAAAGATTTTAGCCAAGCACCCCAACAAAAATATTTCATTTACGATAAAAGCACCGAAATCCTTTGATACTAACCATTAAATCCCAGTAAATGTAGGCAACAGCTGGAGGTAAATAGTAGCGAACAGATAAAAACCATTAATTCATCGTATCGTCCCCGACCAATACATTCGTGGAAGAGTAAACGGAAAAATCGTAGTATTTAGTGGGATTTCGTCACGTATCCGAGAATTGTGCCACACGTGAGAATGAAGGATTTTAATGGAAAATGAGGACAGATACTGTGTTCATCAAATCAAATGTAGCTGTTAACATACTCAATAACTTGCCTGTTTATTTGATTGATTGGGGGCCAAAAGAAATCATCAGGTTGATAGATTTACCTAGTGCAACATAGTGGTAAATCTTATATGTAAAATCGTGCTCAGATTGGTCACAGATGAATGCTACTCTTGAACATATTATAATATAAAACTTTATCTTGTTAGTACGTTAAACTTTAATGAAAAACTACCCTAAGACTGATGAAGAACCTCACGATATTCTCTATCATGCCGTTTTCAAATAAATGCCGAAACCTAACGCTATAATCCACGAAACGCTTGAAATATGTAGCACGTAATGTTAATTTATATATTATTATGAATGTTTATGTATGTATTTCGACGGCGCAGGGTGTACGGTAAAACTCAAAAGAGTTTATGTTTACACCCAATTCATATGTTTACTATGTTACTTTATTGTCAATGAAATAAATAAATAAATAAATAAACATTACGAGTATGCAATAGTACAGAATGCATCCATTCCGGTGTTGTCTCATCAGAAAAGGTACAAAGCAATCGAAGCCGAATCGAATCGTCGGTATTGAGCCAATTTCGCTAGACATCGGATCACTGACATGTCTCACTCAGTACCAGCGAGTTTGATATGGAATACTCTTGCTGACATCCATCTTTCAGATATCGCGATGCCTGTTCAATACTATTAAAAAACCGATGATACTAAACTATATAGAGTAAGCTATGCAACACTAACACTTTCTTTATTTGATACTCACCGTTGAGTCCTGAAATGCATAATTATTTATTTATTTACTTACATTTCTATGTAAACATAACAGATAAAATCTAATGCGGTTATACAATTGATTGAATATAACTACTGGCAGCTCAGCAAAATACAGCAGGCGTGGATGTAAAGAGGTCTAGAGAGGTCTAGGGCGCGGGCCACACAGAAAAGACGTAAGACGAAGACGGGGCTCGGACCCGTCGCAGACAGGGCGCCGTTAAAACATATAGAAAAGACAAGGAACGGGCGTGACGGTCGGTGCACACTGGGCTTTTCCCGGCCACAGAGTACTTAATCAGTATAATAAGTTGAATCCTAAAAAAATTTTTTTTTTTAAACGCTTTTATTTCAATGTTTAGTTTATAAAATTAGCTACAAGTTGTGAAAATTTCAAGTCTCTACGTAAAATAGAACATAGAGAATTATGCGTCTAAAGTCTGAAAATCGTTTTTTTTAATTTAACAACAAATAAACAATGAAAATTAGTTTAAAATATGATTTTCGTGTATTGTCATCGGAAATACACATGTCTGCCAAATTTCATCAATTTTCATTAAAGGGAAGTCATTCAAATTAACGTTACAAGATTTGATCCTTTGATGCTTTGATGCTCCGAAGTGAAGCTAAATAAAAGCGTTTAATAATTAGAACCTGCTCTCCGCGTCCTTTCCGCACCCCCGCTGGCGCCTACGCAGGCCCGCGTCCTGTCCTTTCTGTATGTTTTGCAATAGGGCGCCGACGAGTCGGCGTTCGTGTCGGCGTCCCGTCTTTTCTGTATGTTTTACGTCGCGACGGCTGCATACATTTTGTATGAAAGTAGATTAAACGGGCGCCGCGACTGCGACGGGTCCGTGTCTTGCGTCTTTTCTGTGTGGCCCGCGCCTAGGTCTAGCCAACAGTGACTCGCGGACCAATACCAATCTATAAGGAACCCTGAATAGTTTGTATGTCCGAGCTCTTTTGTGTATTTCAGGAACGTTATTAATATTAATTCCAGCACCGTGGGCTTATTAATGTCATCTATAAAACTTTGGAAACTGAAAATGTTTCCAATCAAATTGTAGGTATTCGTCACCTTAATCAACGATTACAGTGATTTGTCGCAAAAGTTTGCTGATATTTATTTTACTCAATGTTTAAATAGGTCAGACGAAAATCTCACCTTTCAAAGTTTCCTTCTTATCTAATTTACGCCTTGACGAATTAATGACTTCCAAATGTTTTTTCGAAACATTTCAAGAATATCTGGGGTACTCGAGGTAATATATTGCTTTTAACAGAATTTCGTGAAAGCATGGTCGTTAAAGATAGGCAAAATTCACGAGAGGATATTTCGGTGCGGCAATTTAATAAAAAGCCCGAGCGGTGACTTCGGCGTGCCTCGCAACGGTGACTCGGATGCCACATGGGTTTAACGAACGAATAAAAGGTTATGGAGTTATTAATTAGTGTGCACAAAATATTAACATACTGGAACGGTCGGTTAAAGCGAGGGTACGGTAGTTATGTCAACGAAATTTTCTTTTATGGTACACAGGTGCGCGTCCCATCTGATTTAATATGGTAGGTGTAGTAGAGCTGAAAGTAAAGGTCCAGAGTCGAAGTTATTTTTTTTAAACTTAATAGTTAGCAAATAAAATGAAAACAGTCACCAAGTGCCCGTCACTGTTTATCCACGTTAACAACATAACATGAAGCTCTCAATATAATCTTTGCTGGCGACTGAATTGGAGTAACTGTTTTCTGTTTAAATTTTAGTATATAATTTGAACAGATAGCGTGCTAATACTAACCCACGAGTACGAAATAAGGTCAGTTTTTTGAGAAATAGGTAAAAATATTAAAAAAGTTGGTTTAGTAGCCCAATTTGTTTTATATGTTTGTTAATTACATGAAGGACTAACATTACACAAAAACAAGGAAGTAAGAACTGGTGCTCGACTATTTAACTGAGCTCTTCGACACGCTGATTTCCGTGTTGTAGTACCAACATAAAATATCCGACATGGACAAAGTAGCCCCATCTCGCCCCGGCGTCCTCTTCCTAAATCTCAATTGCTGTAAAGACACCGGACGCTTATTCACCCAATACAGAACGCACAAATAAAGTTCTTGCTCCATTAATTCTGACGGAAAGTTGGCGCTACTGATGTCTCAGTGGGGACGGTGAAACTATGGCGAACGGGTTAGAGGTTTCACGGTGCAGATGTGGAATATGATATTCTCTTACTGGTGGCACGCGTCGATGATTCCCTGCTGTAACAAATGTCAACAATAACAACAAACCAGGTTAATCCTTTACTTATTTCTTGGCTACTGAGATGAAAAGGAAAACGTCGCAAAAAAACACATAATTAGTATTTTCTGTGATGCTCACAAAATGAGTGCCTACAAGAGATATCATGGATCCGTAGCCATCGATGGTTGGCATTGGTATTTTATTATTCTATCTATCTAACAGCTTTTTTTAAGTCCACTGCTGGATTATAGCCTTCCTCCAGCGCCACTCTGACCGGTCTTGGGTCCTCTGAATCCATCGGTTTCCCACTATTTTTATATTTTTTTTACTCGCTAACAATGAATTGAATGGTTTGATAGCTCCATTGAGAAGCCAGTCAGTTTCAACCCCATTCTTCGCCGTAGATGTAACAGCCACCTTACATAGGAAACCATCTCTTACGCACTGCTCTGTCTGCCGTCGAAAATACTCGGAAACGACGAAAGTGGGTCTCATGTAAAACTCAACGAAGGCGTTTCGGCAGTTACTTACAATTTCCTCTCCCTCTTGCGTTATTTATGTCTCTGCACAAAATAAATTTACTATAAGTGGTATTTGTGTGAAAGGACATACTTCGCGAGAACGAAGTTTTATGAACGATTAGATATATGTAACGTGGGGGATGAGTTTTTTGTGCCATAAACCGATAAGGGGAACGTCTTAGCGATCCATATTTTATGGTGCTGACGTAAATAACCATTTGGTTAAGCATGTTTTGATTAGACAAATTATTTTATACGTTACATTGCGTAAACTGAGTGAGATAAGCGACCCCTTAGCCTAGTTGGTAGTGCCCCTGCTTGGGAAAGAATTCCGGGTTCGATTCCCGGCCGGGGCAGATATTTTCGTGACAGATGAATAATTATGCTTCTCGGATCTCGGGTCATCGTTGTCATAGCTGTATTGTAAGGTCCATGCCACCTGCTACACAGGTAATGCGAAGGTATGAGCGTGCATGCGCTTATTTATTTGTTTTGATTTAACAATGAAACGCTTCTATGAAACCAAAGGTTTGATAATCCGAGATTATTACATAGTACAGATGATTGTTTAGGAATATTATCATTGTTTCATTCACATTTCACTCTTGCATATTTTGTCACTAAATCTTTATGGATGGATAGATGAAATGTAGTTAGTTAGTCTGTTAGTGTTAAAAAATATATGAAGACATAAGAAAATAAGCGCTTTGAAGGTCACGTAACTTGGTCGGTTCCAAAGGTTACTAAGTGTTTTAAGGTATTATAAGTAGTTAAGACAAAAAATATAAACTATCTTTACATAATCTTAACTAATAACTACCTAAAGTTTGCTTCTCTACAAATATGATAATGATTTCATGACGATAACATAAATTAAATATCCAAAATTACTTAAGATTTAATTTATTTTATTTAAGCTCATAATAATTATTCGTAGCTAACTGGCGATGTGACCTATTTGCCATTTAAAGTATTAAATTACATTCCTTTATTAATACGTAATCTAATTATCACAAAAAACGTTCACTCAAAATTAAAAACTGCTATCTAAGTACTCGCATTTTTATCACAATAATCCTGGTATTATATAATTCAATTCTTTGCGGCAATTCTCATTTTCTTCAACAAAGTTAAGTGGAAATGGGATCTGGCAGCTTCAATTTCAAATCAGAGGCAGGGCTCGCTGTGGGGGCTCTAACCTGTCGGAGTACTTCAGACTAACAATAATATTAGGTATCACTTTATTTATTTCATAATTTCCTTCTTTTACTATGGAGTAGATGAAAAATACTGCCAATTGAACCACGCGGTGAGAGTAGGGTGGCATGTTAACTTTTAAAAAAGGAACACCTCAAAAGAGGCTGAAATACTCTTTGCGTCGAATTATACTGTTGATGACTGAGGTAACACACCAAGGGGTTCTGCCCCGCACGTGTAAATTGTGGAACGAAATTCCTGCATCGGTGTTCCCTCCAAACTATGACATGGGGTCCTTCAAGACCGGCAACGCATTGGTGACGCCCCCGGTGTTACTAATGTCCATGGGCGGAGGTGATCACTTACCATTAGATGACCCATTTGGAAGGAACACCGATGCAGAAATTTCGTTCCACAGTTTTTACACGTGCGGGGTAGAAAACTACGCGAGAACCGAAATGTGGACGAACGCCATCTTTTATTTTATAATAACTCGGTTGTTATTTGTTTATGTTATTCATTGACATACTCATGCTTTTTATTATAATGAATTAAGCCAAAGATATATTTTACCACATAGAGAAAAATTCAAAATGTTTGAAGGTTTCAATGTTTTTTTTTGTTGATCACAAATTAAGACCCCTATGGTGCAACGCCGGTTACCATGCCGGATAGCCGCGCCAAGGGTCCTGGGTTCGAGGATGTAAATGTCCTTGTCTCTGTGTGTCCATGGCACCCACGACACAGGGAATCCTAGTGTGGGGCTATGTGTGTGAAGCGTTATTATTATTAAGAAAAAATTCTCTAAGAAAAACTCAATGTCTCATACGTCATAAAAATACCGCTGATAAAGAGTTCTTTCAATTTTATTTTTTGGTGAAAACTTTTCATGAATAATAAATGAATACGGGCTTCATTTCGTCGTTATAAAGTCACGTGATTTAATTAAAGTACATTGCCTCCGTTCATGAATTCAGATGTACGATACATCTGATCTCATATATCTTATTAAGCTGGAACACAATTTACTTCTGTCGTTGATTCCAGCGAAATTAAATGACTACTAACAAAAAGCCCTCGAAAGTTTCATTTCCAAAAGTTCCACGCTCTATTTTAAGTAAAGCGAACGAACTGTATTACTAGGTCGTAAGTTGCGCAGTTAACCTGTATTAATTGTATTGTATGGTAGAACTATTATAATTATGTAAATGGTTGGAGTTCTAACTTCTAGCGCTTTGTGACTAAGCATTTGCTGACATTGCAATGCTAATGCTGATTGCAATGCTGTGACGTAGTTACCCGTTTTGTTTGGGCATTTGTAATTGCAAACCCTTTTCCTTAATTAAATTACATAATACAATATAGAGGTGCATTTTTATAATTTATTGGGTAGTTTTTTAGTAAAGCATTTAGATTATTTACCTAGATTTTTCGATAGACGTATAATTTCAGTTAAGTACAAAATAAGAAATACTGTTCAAAACTCTCTCCATTTCAAAAAATTGGTTGAATATAACTCAAAACTCTTTTGCTCCCTGTTTTAAGCCTTTTTTAACCAGGCTGAATCTATAAAAAGTTAACCGTATTTCACGTTAATACTTAATGTTCCTCTATATTGTTAACATTAGAATTTTTTACCATTAAGATATTCATCGGTGTCTCCAAGTCGCGTAGGGTCGTTTGAAGGATATCTCTTTGCGGTGGTTAAGAAAAATGTGTTTCAATTCCATTACATCAGGTCCTTTACGCAAAAGCAATATCAGCTGCCGTGATATACTCAGAGGATGGTATAAATTACCGTAGTGTCCGAACATCCTTCATAAATATGTAATAGCCAAACATAAGTTGGGTTGGACAGCTGAATATTACTTGCGTAATGTAAAGATGGAAGTTGAAAGGGGAGAACTTGGTGAGGCTAAATTGTAGGGAACGAAGATGTTGGTTAAATACTTCAATATGCATGGCGAACGTTATTGGGCAGATGATCAAGAATGCAACAGAAGATGCACGTATTACTACTCCGATTTACTATTACTGTCCGCGCATATTACTATTTCGTTTTAAACACCGCAATCTTAACACTTTAAAAATAATATTACCATGGGCAGTTCTAGAAGGATGGTTGTGAGAACCAGGTAGGTAAATCCTTGCCATCCACTAGTACCGTTTGAAATAAATTGTGGTGGTAAAGTTCCCGCGACCCTAAAGAGATAGAGCCGTTTGAGTATAGTGCAGTATGAGCCGATAAGGTTGGTCGAAGCT
This sequence comes from Thymelicus lineola, assembly GCA_963932265.1. NCBI lineage: Eukaryota > Metazoa > Arthropoda > Insecta > Lepidoptera > Hesperiidae > Thymelicus > Thymelicus lineola. The sequence continues at coordinate 15,737,417 of OZ010696.1, read as the reverse complement.
TGGTGTCATGGGTGAATGGAGTGATGAACCCTTCACATCACAAATGCCATTTTCATCATTATACTACTGCCCGAAGATTTAAGTTTTCACCACATTCTTACATCTTGAAGAAAGCGGAAATGCAAAAACATTGAAAAATATATTCTTTGTCGCTGAATCTACTGAGGTTTTGAAACCAAAACAGATTAATGGTCCTCAATTAAAGTTGATCAAATACTTCTGATAATACCTTTATTTGCAATCACAACCCATTTGTCAAACTGCTGGGCTCGGTCTTTACTTCACAGGAGTTCTTCGAACATGTTTCAGAAAGTTATCCTTATTGAAGCAAGTAATAAATTAATTTTGGAAAAGCAGACAACATTTATTTTTAGAATTGCAAGTTTCAAGCTCCTCTGTGTGCATGTAAACCACTGCGCACTCGGCTATGACGGCTCGAACCCCTATTCCTCGCAAGTTCAATTCGGACTTGATCGTATATTCTATTTTGCAGGAATATTCCCTAGATAGAAAACGAATTGTGTTTCCTATTACGTTTGGAGTTTAACATTTTGACGTGATAACGTCTCTTAAAACGATGAACGTCGGGTGCACGCACGAAAAAGCATGACTCATTTGTCGCGTTCTGCGAGCGAGCGAACAATGGAGATAGCGCCACCTATGAACAAAACTCAAGTCAGAAAGGAACTTGCTGAAAAAATAGTTTAGTTCAGGAGTTCTAGATGGCATTGTAGTGTAAAAATAAAAGTTTCTAATCTATAAAAGTATGCAATCATTTCATCAATGTTTTGTCATGACGTTGTCACGTTAAACTACCGTCCGTAAACCAACTTTACAGACAACCATTTTTTGTATGGAACCTGGAATACCTACAAGTCAATGCTATGTCGTAAGTAATGTACTTTCTAAGATATTTGAGTTTAAAAATAAAAATAATTATTAATTAACGTTTTTGAACTCAAAAATCTCAGAACGTATATCACATACGACATTTCATCACAAAATACTTTTTAATCGTAATCACACACACAATACCCATAATATTGTATATCAATGTCCGCTGAAATGAAGTTTTTTGCTTAATTTTTCAACGGATTTGATCTCAAATATCTCAGAAAGTTAATCACTTACGACATTTTATCACTGAATACTTTTTAATTGTAATTACTTACTCCTTCGATTGATACATGTTTCATCACTGGCTGCCAAAACGAAGTTTTTTCAAAATGGCGTTACTTGAAGGTATGCCAACTAGGTTCAATGCCCTTTCTCATCTCAATTTTCAGTATTGAATTTTCAAACATGACATTCTTACAGATTTATCATAAGACATCTTCCAAATGAATTGTACTTGTATTAGTACACAATATTCCATTTCCGTTTAACATACCCACTTAGGCTTAATTGAGTACTTAATTTTAGTGTACACGAACATTGGATATTGAAACTAATATGTTACGTGAATGTAAGACCTCGTGTTAGGCAGTACATTGTTAGGCAGGTTCTGTACCTTCACACATAGACCGTTATACAATATTTGATATTTCAGCGGCATCTGACCTTCCACATGTATAGCGGGTTCATGAATATATTGCCTCTATAACACAACTTAAATAGAGGTCCAACTAGACTTGCCATATTTTCTGTTGTTAGATATGAGAGCACAGATGAGAGATATGAGATGTTTTTTCTATAACATTGTATGATGTTTTTAAGAGATGAAAATAACGTTGTGTAAAGGGTCGTAGTTGTTGTGTAAAGAATGCGTAAGAAGATTATTAATTTTTAATGAATTTTGACTTTATTCTTTATACTTTATTGAGTATGTAAGGTTTAATTCCTATTTAAAATGCTGATATGTCTATTATATTTTGCCCTTACACGTATGTAGATCCACAACCATATATACTAAAACACCAAATTATGTTTACAATCAATGGATACAATTTTTTACAGAATGTTAGTGACACTTAGCTTTAAATAAGTTAGGCATTTCAAAAGATTTATTCGTATACACATAGGATAATATTTATGTTGGCGCGAGTGAGAACATCACTAATCGCTACTCGTCCGCGGTGAACGACTTACTTGACTAACTGAAACTCGCAGTAATACTGGAAGCCCGCTAATTACGGTCATATTTGTTAACCGTTCTCCGATTGGATATTAGCTCCAATACTTGATATAGAATTTCATTACGACTAGAGCATGTTCCATTCGAACTTCTCTAATTTATAATAATACTTTTAACGACTCATAACATAAACCGTATGATGAACAAATAATTTCAACATCTTTAAAAAGCTTTCTCTTAATTAAAAATATATTTTGTATCGTAATTGATATGAAAATATACTTCTTTAATTAATCCGTGATGTTGTGGTCAACCATTTACTTATTTTAAGAAAAATAAAAAATAACGTGCTTTACACTTTATTATTTATTCCTTCTTTTTCTTCTCTTTTTCTTGGCCGGCAACGCATAAGTGGCAACGATAGCTAATTACCATTATATGGATCGTCAGCTCGTTTGCCAGCTATTTCCATTAAAAAAGTTTATCGACTATTACTCATTTACTACTTATGCTAACATATATAGCCGTGATAGTTTTCCTTGTAAATTCATCATATTATATATCTTATTTTTGAGAATTTTTTTACTTGTCACTTGTCCAACACATGCCATTTAGCCAGCAGGGGGGGACACATGACTCTAACCAAAATTAGCACTTTAAAGCCAAGTATTTCGCAAACGAACTCCTAAATCCAAAAATGGTAATAGGATACCTATAATATTTTTTTAAAACCTTTACTATGGGATACGCAACGAAAAAAAAATATGATCACGACGGACGGACGGGGACATGAAGAAACTAAGAGTTCGGATTTTACTTCGGAACCCTAAAAAATTACGTGCATAAGTGTATCAGTGATGTCGACATGAATAAATGATTTTGAATTTATTATTTTCATTAACTACTGCATGCATGAATACGGCTAATATAACCTCTGATACCTAGTGTTTACGCTTGTGTGTATTTTCCTACCAGAAAACATTACCTTCGTCGTTGCTTCACTTGGCACTTCGCATATTACTAGCGTCAATAGCAAAAATTGAATTTATTTAGTAACAATTATATACATACCCACTTTCGAGCAAATAAAAAAGTTTGAATTTTAATTTGAACAAGTTGACATTTTATTATTGACTATTTCTCATAATTATTGTCTAACCTAATTTGATTGTTGTTTTTGCCCAATTAAGCAATAGTAATAGTGTACCATTTCGTACTATTACATCTGACTGAAATATTTGAATTGATATATCAGTTATGATATTTTTAACATCATTTCCACGAAAATTAATGGATATAATAATAACTTTGGCGTTCAAATAAAATTATACTCAGAACATGCGCACTAAGAAAAGAATTGTTGAGGAATAAATAATTACATGAAATTAGAAGAGAAGACGTAATCACAGAATGGATCTCCCAATCATGCAGAAGCAATTCTGAAACATTTGAAACTAATTGAAACGCTTCAGTGACGTCTCAAAGACGACAATAGAATTAAAAATTAATGTCTATTCAAATTTATCACAAGTAGTATACGACATCACAAAGATAAAAGTGAGAAAACAATGATTCCGAATGAATTATCTCGCTACAACTTTTGTGTCAAAGCTGTGTGTAAAAAAATGGGTTTTTGCAATACAGTTTAGTATATTGGCGACAGCATTCCACGCCCAAATCATCGGAAAAGCTGGTGGGATTTGGGCGGCAAAATGTAGCTCTTTTGTCATGACTGGGAATAGTCAGTCATTATAGTCAATCAAAAGCTGTGACACACTTTAGGGTTACTTAGATGTAATGAAAAATCTGCATACATAAGAAAACAAATACCTATGCATCAAAATCATAATACCTATTTACTCTGTACATAAATACTGAGTAAATAAATATTAAGATTTACTAATATACTTATTGGTTTACTGCTCAGTACATAAGTTACATCTGAAAATCGAACTCGGACCCTTCTACTTGACAGACTCATCATGGGAACGTACGTTGGCCAGTAAAACAGCAGGAGATAATTCAGGAGACGCAAAGGGAATAAATTCAGGAAAGTATTCGCCCTTTGTCACCACACGTCGAGGAAAAGCTTCGTATTAACATTATAAATGTTAGTTACAGTTGTCCGCTGTCTCTTACTGCGAGGTGTGTTTTTTAACCAACTTCAAAAAATGAGGAAATATTCAATTCGACTGTATTTTTTTATGTTTGTTACCTCAGAACTTTCGACTGGGCGAACCGATTTTGATGATTCCTTTTCTAATCGAAGGCTGGTGCTTGTGATGTAGTCTTACTTAAATTTGAGCGAGATTTGACGAGAAGGTTTTGTGTTATCCCTTATTTTATAGTCGGTTATTTTTTGTCAAGAATTATTATATTATAATAAAATACTGATTGAAATATTTGTGCTTTTTTATGAAGTTTAATTAATGTCGTATACATTGCGATGATTTTGATATTCCTCTAACTAAAGATAGCGAACATGCGTGTCGAAGGTTCTGAATTTTGATTTTTTGGTGAAAAAGTTTTCTTTTTCGTGAAACAAACATATGAAATACCTGATGGTAGTGGTACCCATCAACATCAGAAACATCAAAATCACCGACGCGTTTGGTTGTCAACCGAAATACAGTGGAATATCACGCTTGCAGACTTTGTCGGTAGGTGTAGGAAGATCACATCAACCTTTTTGAAAATTTTTAGGCTGAAACAATAAATAATTGTTGAAATTATGTGTAAAATAAATAAAATTTCTCCACTTCTAACAGCCTGATACTGATACGACACCTACACGTACCTATAAAATCATAATAATAAAATTAAAGCATCAAAAGTCCTTCAATATTCATGTACTATAAATATAAGAAAAGGTCAAATGTAATACCAATCGTACACGAGAGACATCGAAATATAACGAATATGTGTGATTACCTCGCGTAAAGAAGGCGTTGATTTTTGCTGCTATACGAATTTGTTCCAACTCACTTAGTCCACTGCAGTGTGTGGATCTCGTTATATAAAGGTCAAAAATGTTAAAACGCTGCTCCAGAACGGTTTACTGAAGGAATTAAGGTCTTACAGGACGACGTGCTTACAGGCCAGTTGCAAAGCACGGTAGATCACGGAATACAGAGACAAGAGGGGTAGATCTACAAAGCGACATATAACGATCAGACGTTTATGTGACAGATCTAGAGTCGTTAGTGTTTGTGATGTCCTGTTTGTGTTTTCCATGCGACCTATGAAACAGGAAAATTAAGCGTTTCTTTTATATTACTAACGCTTAACGCATGATTTAAATTCTGTCAATCAGTCATGTTATTTATAACGAATCGACGGTAAAAACATATCCTCTAAAGCACGGAAGCGTTCAAAAAAAATTCCACTAGTGGTCACTCACCCAATTACATCGCACCCAATCTTATTTAACTTGATCGATCACTAAACACACGATATACGGATTAGCGAATGCTTAGTGAACACCTAATAGCATCATCATCATCCTGCCCATTTCCCAATTTTATTTGAGGTCGGCGCAATATGTTTTCCTCTTCCACACTTCCCTATCAGCTGTCATCTTTACACTTTCTTATCTTTCATACCTAATAGCATAAATAAAGTAATATCTTTTTTGGAACTACGAGATATTCATTGTGTTTTTCAAAAATATTCATCATAATAAGTTTTTTGACAGCAAGCGGGTATTTTTAAATGTATGCTAGTTGTTTTCTCATTCGTTTATTATCTGGATTCCGGAGGGTTAATTTGTATTCGTAATTGTAAAAGGTTTTCTTTTATTTCTCTGATGCAATGATATTCTCTGATGTCAAATATACGATTCACGGTGAATATTGACGCAAAAATTAACTTTTATAGCTGCTTCATATAAATATAATTAATTTCTTTTCATTACAACTGACGCTTATAATAAGATAAATACACAAATGTTACTTATAAAACAGAAAAAAATATTCACAGTATACTTAACAACCTATATAAAAATATTAACATTTCGTTACCTGCAGTATACACGATGGTAACTATGTATACTTTTCGTAAAGAGAATCCGGCTTTGAGTTTCCGACTTGTTCCGCCTCTAGCGTTCTAAGAAGATTTCCTCCGCGCAAATTGTATAGATATCACATGACTTGGTTTTCTTGCACCTGCTCATATTTAAGTCATGACTTCCAAAGCTTTCTTCTCGTTTAGAGCTTATGCTTCTACGTGTTTTAATCTTAAAAATACATAGTATTAAAATGGCTGGTTTGATACATTTATAGCTTTTTATTTTAACTCTTTCTTAATTGTATACTAAAGAAATATACAAAATATACTGTTTATTAGTAAGCATAATACAAAGGGCGTCCTATAGCTTACAATAAATTTCTTCATACAACCCAAAGATACAAGAGGAGAGTCAAGTCTGGGAGACATCAGGGTACGATGTACACATAAAATACATTAAATAATTTGCTATACAATAACATTAAAGTAGGTTTTGTATTTGAATAGCCGGTAAAGGAGCAGAGTCACTGAACGGTAAGTGGTCACCGTCGCCCATGGACAACAGTAACACCAAAGGAATTGCTACGTCCTGCCAGCCAAGGAACAAGAAGAACGAGGAACTCTTGGATATTGCAATTTGAACACGAAGAAAGTATTTAGGTACCTACTCTTAAATTCTTCCTTTGTAACGGTAATAATTTGTTTTAATATTTTTTTCTTTTTCTACTATAACGCGTGAGTTCCGTCGGGATTACCCTGAGAAGTAGGGGGTCCAAAAGGGGGATCTGAAGCCATCAGGTTCCATAGCAATCAGATGTTGTCTTGGATTCCGAAGAGATCAGGTGAACCCTTTGCCGAATCAACGCAGGTAAATTCTTATTTCAGGTCGTTCCCGTAATCGTTACATAGGTCGAGTAATTGCACCCTTAGTTACCTTGCTTCGGGATACATACTATTAAACTTTATAGTAAGTTCCCGTATATTATAATAATATTATATAATATCGGTGAGGCCATGAATCTCCAATGAAGATCCAGGAACGGACCTCTTTATTCTACAGTGCTTGTCTGATGCAGAGACTGGCATATAAGAAATATCATGTCATATTTAGATTAGGGAATTGTCACTAATGTAGAACAGATTATTATTGATCACGTAGTGTTGAGAACTGGAAATATATCATGGTGCAAAGTAAAAGGAATATCATAGCATACCTATACCTATACCTATCATATATACCATAGAATACATCCTTCTGTTACATACATAAGGTCAAACTGTGTAATCTGATGCCTTCATTAGGCATCAGGCTTTTGAATTTAATTGTGTAGGTATATGGACATCAGATTTTACATCACATTCATAGCATATTTTGTTTGTTCGGAGCAAAAAATTTTTTTTTTCAGTTGGATACATTTACCAGGATTAACAAATGATCTTACACAGCTATTTTGTTATTTTATGGTTAGCACAAAATCCTAAAAAAACTACTTAAAAACTCTATATAAAGGCAATTCCATAATGACCGCGGTTTTACATTCATTTTCACTACACTATTGTGGTGAGTGGCTCCGGGGCTGCGAACTGAATCTAAACTCTATGCGCATTAAGATAGAGCCAACATCGCTAAACACGTTCACGATCTGATCGACCGTACGAAGTACTCGTGAAGTCAAAATTTGGTTCACATACAATTTGAATAGGCAGTTATAGAGACGAAATAATTAGCTGGTTCGTTAAGGCTATCTGTTTGAACATTGCCTCATTCGGTGAAGTGGGTTAATTGCTTAACAATAACTGTGCGGCTCGGATCAACCATAAAATATTTTCTTATTATTTTTAACGAAGAGACTGTGAATATAAATGAGCTGAGAAGATATTTACTATAAATATGAGGATGGGCTTCAACCCTTTTAGCTATCCACTGCAGTGTACAGATTTTCTTAATGTTCCTTAAAGTTCCTTAACTGTTTCTATTATACGTATTTACTATTGTCGACTATCATACTCTGGCTGTTTGTACTGTAATACATTATATTTAAACGTCTCATAAACAGCTTCTGTATTGTAGAAGTTATTCCTATACAGAAAGATAATTTGCCAATAATTACGTTTAACGGGTACTACTATAGTCATGATATTCGATTCAGTTAGATTAAGTGAATCCTAGTGTGTTTAAAACTATTCAGCTCTAACAATTGTTTAAAAACTTTTTTGATAGCATCGTCTACCAACTATCCGATTGTTGTTGTTTTTACTTTAATAATATATTTTACATTTCCCATGAAAATGGTTTCAATATCTCTTTGTTTAACAAAATTCATGTTTTATACTATGAAATACTTCTCTATAAAGCTTTCAGGCAAATTACATAATTACATATTTCTGAAACCACTGCACTCAGCTGGAATTTAGAATATCGATTAAATCCGCTTCACTATCGGTGGCTAGTCTCGTCAGCAAATTTTGGTCCGTGCCCTGAATTATCGCGCAATAATTTTAGTTTTATAGAATCGAATAGGTAGTTTAGAACATCTTAACCTGACGGTTGTACAATATTATGATTTGACATTTAACTTGATGAACATTATTTTCTCGTTTTGATTAGCAACAAAAAAGTGTTGATTAACAACACGTTTCATTTTGTGCGATTTTACCTGTACCTAGATTCCAAATCATCATTTATAGATTTCTTAAGAGTAACAAATCTTTACATTATTTATGTCCAAGTGCCAATTTTTAAGGGCCATTTAGATTGATGCAGCCCTAGTCTATAAGCCCTTGTGTTTAATTTTCGACAGGAGCAACACATATTTGATCTTTCAAATAAATTCAACATTAAATGCAACGCTGTTTTAACCTATAAAGGCATTATTATCAAGCGCTCGAGGCGACTTTTCGAAAATTACCTCTTTTGGACCAATTTAAATTTTACTACTAAAATTAAACGAAAATATTTGGTGGAGAGCTGTTAACTGTTGAGCGTTACGGCCGCCGGCCATTTGGTCATTATTGCATATTATAAGCGCGGTACAACCAGCAATTATACCGGAAATAAATTCATATTTACCGCCTACATTATTATGTAAAGCTATCGTAATACATGCAGATATAATACAGCCCAATAATGCTCTTATTACCGCTGGCGCAGAGGCAAAAATGGCATGCACTTGTGTTAAACTGAAGCGTTATCTTGTCGCTGGCTGTAACGAATGACGGTGGAAAAGCAGCGAAATTGATTCGACTGAATGTTTTAATGTCCCAATTAATGGATAAGATCGTTAATATTAATTCGTTTGATGCAATCCACCCTGTAGCCTCTGTAATTCCAGTCATAAATTACTGGGAATTACCTGACACCCGCGATAATTAATTACTTCAAAATGAAAAAAGTTTCATTTAGGTCAAAGCTTAATCGAAATGAAGGTTTTCTGAATGAACTGCGTTTATACAGATACTGAATACAGGATTCAGTTTTACACAAATGTAGGATTGAGTAAATATTTTTTATTTTCATTAAAATAGTAGTAGTAATAGTATTTGAGTAATTAGATTAGCAATTATTTATTTTGTAAACGCTGTTGGATTACCGATTAAATAAATAAATAAATAAATAAATAAAATAATAAGTACACCCGCTGTCTTATTTCATGGATCACATGGATTACATATGTATCGGGCATGATAAAAGGATTAAATTTAGCATTTTTGAGTGCTTTTCCGCCTTGTTCCATGGCAAAGCTATTCATAGAAAACTTATCATTACGCACATTAAAACATCTGCCACGCTTAGTAATTTTTGTTCAGTCAAGAAGAATTAAATGGCCTCGCAGCACTTAGACCCGCTCGCAAGATTTCTTAAGTATTCATTTTCACTTTGCTTCATCTATCTTAAAGACTGTTTCTTCAATAGCGATCTAGTACTGCGAAGGAAAAAAAGAAAGTCAAAAACGACGTGAGCAATCAAGTTTTAATATGCCTGTGATAAATCAATCTTTTTTTCTTTTTCTTCTCTGTTTCTTAGCCGGTAACGCATCAGTAATGCTTTTGGTGTTGCTGATGTAATTGGTGACGATATCCACTTACCATCAGGTTGATCGTCAACTCGTTTGCCAGCTATTAACCACAAAAAAATTCTTAAGTGTGAAATCTTAGGTCATTAGTGCCTCATCGTGTTCTCAGAAAAAGATCCCTGATGTTAACTTTGGTATGATTGTCCTTTATTACTGCTGTAATTGTTTGAAAGTGCAATCCTTTGGCGGGCCACCAACCCCTTAAAGTCGTATCTTTTAATAGCATGAGATAAGCACCTATGCCAAATTTAATTAATCTTTTATCCAATTTTTAATGAGTTTTTTGATTTCGATTATGTGTTTTATTGCCGCTATTCAGCGGTCCTAACCGCTGAAATATTTCATATTTGCTTATTTATTTTACCTAACATGTCCAATTTCGATATTCAGCACAAAGAAAGTTATATATTTTAATCAAATAGTAGAATAGGTATATAAAATAATATATTATATTAAAAATAAGATTTCAAAATTTTGCATTTGTGTAGTGTTATTTGTAGTTCACTAAGAAAATTACTTGTATTCAGCCATTCCTTACTGCGGCAGTGAGGTTTTGATGGTGTTTAGAATAAAATTTATATAAAATTATATAAAATTTCATGCCTGTAATATAATCCAACGAGAAGTTATCTCGTTTGGAGCTTACTCTGAGCGTAGTATCAGGTAAACATTATCATAAAAATACATCGTAACTCGGTTAGTAAGAGAATGTAGTTCAAATTCAGCTTTCAAGATTTGACAAAGCAAGTTAAATAAAACATTTTAATAATAATATTGCATTGTAGGTATAATGTCTAACCACATTCCGACAATACTGTACGACAATACTCTATTATTGTTGTTGCAATGTTAGCATCAATTCACATTTCAAACCACGTGATATATCTGTGGCAATAACTGAAATGATATGTCTGCTGATTAATACGCTGTATAATAATAAATGTTTTAAATAAGAAAATAATCTATTTTGTATAGAAAATGGTAAAATAATTACGTACTCACAGCTATTTATTAAAAAATGAACATTAGAGTACATACACACATTTAGGCTTTAGGTCTTTGTCATGATAGCTATGTAAACTACAATACGTGATTTGAAGGTTTTTAAATGTTGCTTGCATTACTTGAACTCAAGTCATCTGTAAACCCAGTCATCCGTTCAACCAGTAAACTAAACCTCTAGGCTATCACTGTTTACTTTTCGTGTAATTAGTTAGTACCTACAAACGCAACTCAACACAAAGCGACTTTGAGACTTGACGTATCCAAGCTAAATGGGTCTGTACTGACCAGCTGATTCCACCAGTAACTTCTCGCATGATCTTTGTGTAGTTAGCCAACTTTATGCACATCAAACGTGAACTTCGTCAAAGCGGAATCTGTATATGAGCTAAGTTACCAACTGCCAACAAGTTTATTATATTTCGTACAGCGATGACATGGTTTCACATGTTTGTGAAATAGAATTGCATTTGCATTAATTTATCCTCATTACGCTATTCCCGGAGTGGAACGGGATGAGAATGTTAATGGTTGGAGAAGTAAATACACAGGGCTGGAGTTGAATTTGATACTTAAATCCAATGTCTCAGAGATCGGTCAAAACCATTGTCTGGGATAATTATTTTCATGTTTTGCGATGTCATTTGCGTCGCCGACTTCGTCACATAAGTATTATTTGTATTACAGTATTAGTTACACTGGCAGTCGTAGTTCAAGAATAATTATTATTTATCAGCATGTTTTTATTAAGATGAAATGAAATAATAATGTTTACAATAAGTTGACTGAAATATTGCGTGGTGTCAAAATAAATTTTACTTATGAAAATTAATTTAAAATATTTCAGATCAAAATAATTACAATAGACGCCTAGTACTAGAACCTTTTATAATCTCAAGTGCGAGGTCAAATACTTCTCAGTGATAAACATTTCAATTAATATAGCATTGAACTGAGCTCTTTGGGAAAATGAATGTAAACGAAGTACACTACAACCTGAAATAGTTAAATTTTATTAAAATCATTGATGTTATACGAATTACAATTTAGGAAGTTTCGAAAAAATGTTTTATCATTTAAACGGTGAATAAAAGTCCACAGTAAATTTACTGTGTTAACAAAATTGAATATATTTAGTACAGAAATATTTCATAGGCTCAGTAGAACCACTTACATGGCAGTCAGTTCACCCTGTAATTTACATATTCATCTTTTTTACAGTGGACATTGCTTACATCCGACAGTCACAAAATCAACCAATTATTAAGTTTTGTCTAAAAAGTTTTGCCTTACAAATGTCATTTGTACTGACAAATAACTTAGTTTTTTTTTATAGTCTGAAGGGCAGACGAAAAAGCATACGGGCCACTTGATGGTAAGTGGTTACCGTCGCCTATGGACATGAGCAATACCAGAGGAATCGCCAATACAACGCCGGCCCTGAAGGAGAACTCTTTTCACACACTCCGGGAATACCTCAAAGGAAGCCCATTCCACAGTTTGCACGAGCGTGGCAAAAAAGTTCGTGAAAATCGGACTGTCGAGGTACTCCACGAGTCCAATCGGTGTAGATGGAACTTCAATCCTCGGCGAGTGGTGCAACTTAGTGCAGGATAATGTAGTTTTCAATGACACAAACAAATGAAACAATCTCAAATCTTAGGATTAGCAATATATTTGGATTAGGATACCTACTGTTTCATTACACGATACAGTTTTATTGAAGTTTAAGAATAAATCTTTTGAAGGTAAAGTCCTTTAGAATCAATTTTCATATTTAAGCCCCGGGGTATTAAAATTTATGAGGAGTAAAATTAAACTTTCTCAATTACATCATGCGTTATATTTTTATTCGTAACACAGAATCAAGATCGCGTTGTTACTGATTAGTAATATTGAACGAAGATAATAATAATGTCAAAATTAGATATTAGATATTAGATAATAATAATGTCAAAATTCTGATTGCCGAGGATAAGACCGAAAACAATAGTTAGGTATCGAAATCTTAAATATTACTCAGTCGCAAGTGGAACTTTACTTTCACTGAAATTGTTTCAATATCAGAAGTAACTATATGAAAATTCAAAGTAACATTTCAAAGGTAAAACATCCCGAACACTAAATGTCAGGAGGCGCCAACGAGATCCGGTCCCGACTCAATGCTGACGTTTCCGATGTGCATGCAAATTACGAATCAACAGCGGCATTTCACAAACCAATATCAACTCACCCGCTTGGCGTTAAAGTTGTGATTGCAGGAGCAGTGCTCCACGGACCCACGTCGGCCGTCATACAAGTCTCGACATCCGGTGATGATGAGTTAGAACTGAAGTTCTATTTTGTTTCAGACAGTACTTGCGTGTACTCGACTACTCGTTTAGAACGGCTTCGGGAATGGGGTCACTGTTTGCGGAATACCTTTTGTGAGGGTGTACACTACACTGTACAGGCGAAATTTATGATGCCCACTTGCAGTCAGAGACAGTTTGTGCTACGAGATCTACACGTTTATGTAGACTCTGGCTAACTTGGAGTTTGTAACACATGTGTAGCTTCTTCTACCACTGTTAGAAGGTTATATTGGTATCTCTGTATGTTGCTTTCTAATGTGGGATATAAATTAAAGTTTTAAATGGTTTGTACTTTGTAATTTTGCGTCTGTTTTTAATTTAATAAAAAAATTGTGAACTGCTCCAATTTTATACGTTTCAAATAGAGCTCAGTTTAAAATCAACATTGAAATAAGGTGAATCAGGCTCAACGCATAAATGAACCCATTGCGAACTTGTAACTTTTAATGGAAAGCTTATTTATATTTATGTTTAAAACTTCCACTTTTCACTTATAACTGGCTCCGAAGTTTTGAATCAAGCAACAACTCCAAGAACTTCATTGCAGTTAAAAGTAAATACGTTAATGCATTCGGCTACATTAAGTTTGTTCCGAGCAGGAACAAATGGAACAAACGTGCTCACTTAGAAATTTAAGACTTGCATCGCTAAACAAATTGTTCTGTATACAGTTATTCGCAATAAAGCATGTATGAGCCGCTGCCAACTTTTAATTAATCGAGTCAAAACTCACAAAACTGAATCTCGATTCTCATGAACATAGGCCAAATCTACTCGGTTATGCTGAAGATAATGTAGAAATAAATGAACGTCGATTAGTTGAAGTGTCATTAAAGTCGTTACAACTGAAAAAATAAAGATTTTTTTCACGAAGTACCAAAATCTTATCATTCGATTATAATAAACATTATAGGTTACTTACAATCAAAAATCTTAAATTTTTCAAAAGAATATCTACTTCCTTTAAAAGTCTGTAATAAAGAAAAAGTACTGATTCAAAATTGTATAATAGTAAAACAAAAAAGTTTGTGAATCTGAATACCAAATGAGGCCAACAACGGTCAAGAGATGGGAATGCCTCAGGCTCTATTAATAAAAATTGTGCTAAAAGGCAATTTTGCTTTTACGTAACTTATCTTTTGGTTTGGTAATTATGAAATAATCTTATATCTTCGACGCTCCTGCCCGGCTATGATTTGGTTTTTTTAAACAGACGAGTAATCAATAATAATAAACACTAATACTTGTAGCCCCACACTAAGACTCCCTGTCATATGGGTGGCATGGACAACACATAAAGGCACAAACGACCAAACTGCCGTGCATGGAATCGAACCTAAGACCCTCTGCGTGGCGTGGTAACCTTTTACGACACGTGTGTCATTGAAATTGAATTGAAAAAATTGAATTGTCATTAAAAGTGAATGTTGAATTATTTTAATTCGTTTACTATTCTGGACGTTAAGCATTAGTTAGGTAACTTATAATAATGTATGTAATCGTATGACTTCAAATTTCTTAAGATTACATAAAACTTTATACACGCGATAAAGTTGAGTATGAGAGTAAAAGAGCAGAAACTTATCAAAATTACTAAACTATACTGTACCATTGCAGTTGTAATACTTGATATAGCTTCCACTCAACACTAATACCCATGTATAACAAAGATACAGGTAAAGCTATCAAACATTATAGACACTCTATACCTCCTAGACTAACCATCCAATACAGAAGTACAGATTAAAGTTGAGGCGGTCGAGCAATGCGAGTTCAGTTCAGCAAACGGCCAATATCTTCGTTTTGTTGGCCTGCATCCAACTTTTAATGAACTGACTGTAAATTTAACACGTAATAGAATAACTAACCAGTAAAATAACGCAACTCATACGTTACATCTGGCCGGGATGTTGTTTAGAGCAGTGTTAGTGTAATGGCGGGCATTAAGGATTGCAGAGTTATGCAAGCTCTGCGCTCTTTCGGACTTGCTATGTACCAAATGAGAGTAATGATAACCTAGTGAAACTGTACTTTTGTTGTTAAAAGGGTCATTGTCATTGCATTGTTGGTCACGTTCTTGCCAATGTAAGGCACAGGATTCAACTCCCAGAGATGTGTGTGATTGAAAACAGTTTGGGTTGTCCCTTTTTGCAAGTCCATTGTGCTCTAAGTATAGAGAATGTTTGTCTGATTATTTAAGTAAGCGTCTTTACAATACCAATTTAATTATGGTAGTTCATTGATATTTCACAATAATTCCACTTGATGGTAAGTGGCGATGAAGTCCAAAATTATGCAGCAACTTATTTAAAGCCTCTTAAAGAGTAACACTAAAACCAACTTATTCAAACCAATTTAAACATGCATAAAAAGGCGTGTAAACTAAATTAAATTTAAACAGAGTTTCAATTCTCAAAAACATTTTAAATTAATTGAAATGTGAATTCACGTAGAAATAAACTGAGCTCTAAATGTGTACAAATTGTGCTAACAGATGCGGGCTGCGTCACCCGTTTCCGACATAATATCTACAGCTCTCAACCAAACTGTTGGAAAGTCATGAAAGGACGGACCTATCAGATACTGTTTATCAATGGCTGCGCGAATAACTGTCGTATGAACTTAGAATATTACATTATTATATTTACCCAAATGACAATAAGGTCCTCGTTTATTAACTGTGTTGTGCTCATTGTATCTGAAGTTAACGATAAAAACTTTAGATTTAATCTTTATTTATTCTTGTATTTTAATTTTATTGTAACATATTTATTTCATTCCCCCATTATTAAAACATCATTGAACTATCCAAATAAAAAGGAGAGTGTTACGGTATGAGATTTGATTATCTTATTTTAATCTTTGCCTAGCGTACTACAAGTAATCCGTAAACTGAAATATCCGCTTAATGGTGAGGATTCGCATGAGTACATTACGAATAATATTATGATGTGTTTTATAATATGTGTCTATTAATATTAACGTGAGGACACCCAGGCTAGCTTCAACAACTGCTCGAGCCAGCTGCCAAACTTCTCATTGTATTCCGAATTGGGCTTGGGAGCTTGTTGCTTTTTCTTTCTCTCTCTTTTTTTAGTCGACAGCACAATGACATCGCCATTCTATGTTGTTGACACTGTTACCTCGTGGAACAACTATGTATGCACCACTAGTTGTGCCATCCCAGAGTGTTCCTATTGACACAACTACGTATAACTACGCACAACTGAGCATAACTATTTTCTAATCCATTCCTCTCTACACTGCTATTATGAAACAGGAAATCTGTCTATATTAAAATCGAAATCATAAAAACCGCTGATTAAATAAAAAATCACAAAAAAAAGATGTGTCAATGTATCTTCTTGTACTTGTCAATGTACTTTCTGGGATGTATAATCGAACTCGTCAATACTTCCATAGTTTACCCTTTCGCTTCATTTGTGTCTATAAACAAGTGTTTGTCACAAATGAAATGTAACACACAAATGTAAAGGATGTTTTGTTACAAAGTATTCAAATAGCGAACGAATATCTGAATCACTTGCAGAAATCGCTTTCGAACTACGAGTTACAAACAAATCTATCAATGGCGCTGCATTTGTGAATCTCTGTCAAACGTGGTATTGTAGGCGCTTCATTGACTCTTTGTGCGCGTCCCAGTTGTGGTCCATTCGTTTGTTGGAGCGTCGTTGTGACGCTTTTTCTGTTGCCCCAGCTTTGTCAGGAAATTGCGATATGGAGCCTGTCTCTAATGTGCCGTGATGAAGTGACTACTGCAAAGCAAGTGAGATGGAGAAAATTAGGGAATTGGTTCAGAAATGAGGTGAATCGTGTTCTGGTAATTTCGTTTGGCATGTTTTAGATCTCTCGCAGTATTAAAAATTATGAAATTGAATTATGTAAAGATAATAACAATAATAATTGAATCCCTGTAAGTGCAAATTTAAAATTAGGATTAATTGACTAGTCTAGAGAAAACAATTTATTTACAATCATGACATATTATGATTGATCTTAATAGGACTACCATCATTTTGCACAATAAATAACAAATAAGGATGGAATAACCCAAAATAATATTATCTGTTTTTCATATTTAGTGAAGTTTAGCATTAGTTAATATTTATGTTAATGTCTACAAAAATTAGGAGTATACATATTTTTATCAGATTATCATACGGTTATATAAAATTAGATCAACGACACGTAGTTATATTCAAAATTTTCGCATATAGTTGTCGAATTTCTCACTCGAGCTGGTTTCAGATTCATACAATAACCGTCAGATCTGTCAGCCTGTCTGTCTGACGTGCGCCAGATTAAAATGATCGCTACGAGAACTTCGTATCTACTTCAATCTGCTAAATTGCGTTTGAATTACGAAACAGCGGTTCTGGATATTCCAGATTTTCATTAAATCAGTGATGTAGAAGATAATTTCAGATTTGTTGGATTAAAAAGTTTGTTTTTTTATGTGAATGGTTTAGCTTGTTTGTCGGCCAAGAAGCAAGCCTCTTATAACAACAGGCTCTTAAACACTGCAACCAAAAAACGAAATGAAAAATGAAATGAAATGAAATTTTTTATACAAAATACGAAATTACATAGATGGATGGTACGGAGCCTAGCAACTTCCATAGTTCCAACCTTTGAGCCCCTTTCATTATAAGATCATTATGCTAAATATGAAACTGTTTAAATAAAGTAAAAGTCTGAACATGAAATTCCACTTCAAAATCATTTAATTGTACAGGTATCACTGATACACTTATGCATCATTGAAATACGTCGGTTTGTCCAACACATTTGGTTGTAAGGCCCAATTCACCTCAATTTGCTGAATTGTAAATCTGACGTTGCTATCCTTGTATGCACGTATGATATTTCCCGTTCGTAGCGGTTCTACCAATTCTAAAATCAATACTGGTAACACACCTGAATTGATATGATATTGTTTCTGATCTACTAACTTCGCAGACTTGTTTTTAACCGACTTCGAAAAAGCAGGTAGGTAATTAACTTACAAGACTTGTTTTATTTATGTTCTTTAGCACTGTACTTTCTTGCCTTATTAGTAGTTATCAGCTTTTATCCGCGACTTCACCCGTGGTACAGTGGTTTCGAACCAAAATTTTTAATTAATTTAGATTTATATTAAATTGAAAACTGAAATTTTGCGGAATAAAAATTAGTCTTTGTGTTAATCTAGGGTGTATGCCATTACACACTATATCCAAGTATCCAATCATGTTCATAATCTTTCACATTTATAATATTAAGAGGATAAGTAGTAGGCTACTTTGGAAAACAAAAATAATTGAAAGTTTCAACAATCAATCTATTATAGCATATTTTTTTATTTTTTTATTAATCTATGTATCTGTTATTATGATGAGAACCAACAATATAACTTAAGTTCTAAGTATTTTGTTACAAACTTTGATTAATTTTATAATTAAGTTTCAAATTAAATGGCAATGTATTGAGTAATAGACAGTACCTAGAAACGATCATTAATTCCGATCGCTACAATTTTCCGAATAGTGTAGCGATGCAAAACAGTCTTTGGTATGTCCGGATTGTGCTATTAATATGAGTCGTAACCAGACCGGACATTGCTTTATCTCCAATGTCCGTTTTATTAATGGTCTGCCAAATTCAAGGAATAGAAGACATTTTGAGTTATCGGTGCACTTACTATGCGTAGAAACTCTGCTATAATGTTAATAATTTGATAATTTTGTTGTTGTTACAGATACCTTGTGTTAATAATTGATGGATAGGTACTATAATAATTAATACATTACTTGAATCTATCAAAATCAAAATCACAAATCTTTATTCATATGGGTTTCACTGGTACCTACAATTTTTTTAATTTACCCGCTTTTCAGAAAGGTGCTTTATCATGGAGAAGAAGAAAAGCCGTAAAGAAACTGTTTAGTGCATCATCAATACTAATATTATAAAGAGGAAAGATTTGATTGTTTGCATTGAATAGAACCGATTTGAAAAATTCTTTCACTGTTGGGAAGCTACAATATCCCCGGGTGACATAGGCTATATTATATATTTTACTATTTTTCCCAAAGCGAAGCGAGGGCGATTTCCTAGTTTAAAATAATATCATCAAAAATATAAATGTGAAATGAGAGCCATGTTCAAAAAAAGAATTGAGATCTAAATGGGTGCCAAGTTCTGTGTAGAAAAGCCTAAAATTTTAGTCACAACAACATGTAATTCACAGATCTCTTAAACATTTAAATCATAATTATGTCCCACCTTACTCTGTTAAAGATAAAAGTGTTGCCCAATTTGATTTTTAAAAGTTTATTAAAAAAAATTAATCAGACAAATTATACATTGAAACATTTTCACGTGTGATCCAATCGTCAAAGTAGAAACATTTGGGCCATATGTGTTCTTGAATTGATAATGTTCTATACTTGTACCACTTTCACCTTCAGGTCTTCAATGAAACGTCGGAGGTAACCTTGTTCTTTTGTCCATGCGTAATCGCTATTTGAATAGGTACGTTTCTTTCAACCAACAATTACTTTGAAGCTATTTGATTCAAAGGATAATTTCGCAGATTATGTCATCAAATCTTGTTTATCTACGCATCATTTTGAATATGAAATACTGGAGAGACTGCATTTCAATGCTATTAATAAGATCCGACTGGAGAGGTTTGACACACCCATTTGTAGATCGGATCGCTAGGATGAGAATGCCAGTAGATTCACTGTAGAGTACTCTAGCAGCCATCAGAAACTGGAATAGATCTACGACTGATCTTAAGATTATAGCAAATGACGATTCTCGCATAACACGGTCCTTAATAATACCTACTATGTGAAGTTATCTATGAGTAGTAGTATGTCTGTTGAGCAATTCAGAGACAGTTAATTTCAGTGTACAAAAATAGTAAATTACAAGTAATAGTCAACTGTTTCCAAATAAATATCTTTTGACACTGCAGAGTATGAACAGACATGAAAAAAATAAGTTTAAATAAATAATATTCTTGTATTCAATATTTTTAACCCACTTCAAAAAAGGAGGAGGTATTCAATTCGACTGTATTTTTTATGTTTGTTACCTCAGAACTTTTACTGGGTGAACCGATTTTGATGATTCTTTTTCAGTCAAAAGCTGATGCTTGTTATGTGGCCCCACTTAAATTTGAGCGAGATTTGACGACTAGTTTTTGAGTTATCTCTAATTTTGAAGTCGGCGATTTTTTGTCAAGAATTATTTTGTTTTAAATTCAACAAATATTATAAATATGAAAGTTTAAATGGATGATTGTTTCTCTTCGATAATTATCTTCTCATGATCTTTTGCACACAGGTAGACCATTATGATAGGTAAGAATATGCTAATATAAGAATTTAATAAGTTGGTTCTAAAGTTTAAGAATTGACAGCTTAAGAATTGACCATTTTAACATAACCAATTCGTAGTACAACAAGCAATAACTCGCCTTGTTTTAATCTACGATATTACGCTCCCTTTCTC
This sequence comes from Thymelicus lineola, assembly GCA_963932265.1. Lineage (NCBI taxonomy): Eukaryota > Metazoa > Arthropoda > Insecta > Lepidoptera > Hesperiidae > Thymelicus > Thymelicus lineola. Next base: position 15,716,385 of record OZ010696.1, on the reverse strand, counting down.
GTTGGGTATCAAAGGCTCCAATCAAGCTGGATAAGGTGATTACGCAGCAGATTTTAATATCGATACGAGTATGTTGTAGTATGGCTTCTCAAATATAAATATTCGTATCGTTATAGTACGTCGTGATTTCCATGCCATCTTATTAAGCACACGGATTAAACATACGTACCTTTCGTTTAAGTTTTAATCAATTTATATTATTATTATATTACGTATAAAATTTCAGTAAACACTCTTACATCAACGTTTTATTTTTTTAGAGTTACTCTCAATATTTGCGATATATTATTGAAACCTGATGTAATCATTTCTCATGATTGCTTTTATTCAAGAGAGGTACAAAGAAATAACTTTATTTTATCCAATTTTCGATGACATTAGTGCCCATTATTGTCATGGAAAAGTGGCGAAAGCACTTTATTATTTCGGTAAACCATAATTTCAGATTACTGTAGTAAAGATTCCAGACACATCTTGAATAACGATATTATATCCCATTACTTCCAGCGCTTACGTTTAACGTCTTGTTTGAACGAGACCAGAAAATTCTCGACTAGTTTTATATTGAAATCACGTATTTCTTCAAATCTCTCAATATCAAGGGTAATGAGTATAGCTCCACACGCATGGAAGGTCACTTCAGATAGATTATTTTTTATCATCTAGAATTTCGGAGATCTTGGAGTTTCTTCAATTATTTAAATACAAACAATACATACATAGATACGGGCCTTACTTGAAATTGCTTAACTTTTACGATTTTTAAAAGTTAATTATATATTTCACTTTCTTTTTTTATTCCATTTTAATCCAAATGCCATGAAGACTGGAGAGAAGGATGACTCAAAAGCGCTGCAAATAAATTAAAAGTTCTCGATCATTTAGTTTCGAACACTATGGTATAAATATTCTCATTCATCTACGTATTATAAAAGCTGGAAGTCTAAGTCTAAGCACTTAAATAAAATATATTTCAGAAGATGATTACGTGATAAGTGAGAAAAAGTTAGCGAAAAGTAAGTAAGAGATGTGAAATGAAACTAACCGGCGTTTTCGAGAAGCAATGGCAAAATCCATTAATCAAGCCTAAGCATTTATATAACAAGTACTCTAACCACCTTACTTATTTATTCATGAACCTATCTGTCAACTGACATGCGAACAATTCATTAAAATTTGTCTATCAAACAAAATGTACGCCCATTTCCAATGAAAAGTGAACTGTAGTGTTCAGTCCACAGAGATCGAAATAAAAAGTTCGTTCATTAGGCTCGTTGACAACGAACAATGCTAATTGCATTCTAAACATAGCCGAGGGGGATATTGTTTGGTTGTCAGCTATTTTATCGGAGTAACGCCTCGTCACCGACCGAACGACGCTTGTCGACTGATGTTACGAACGATTAATTATATGAATACTTGACTTATCGCTATTATGCCTTGTAATTAAGCAAAAAGGATATTAAACGCTTTTATTCGTATGTACACAATAATCACACACATAATAATCATGTTACATAATAATCTTGGAGACCTTGTAGATAAAAAATTACATGCAAAAGTGTTTCAGTTACACCCATATTATGAACTAGGAAATCGCCCTCGCTTCGCTTCGGGAAAAATAGTAAAAAAAATAATTATATAGCCTATATCACCCGGGAATACTGTAGCTTTCCAACAGTGAAAACATTTTTCAAAGCGGTTCAGGAGTTTCGGAGCCTATTCAATGCAAACAATCAAATCTTTCCTCTTTATAATATTAGTGTAGATAAACGATTTTGAACAATGATTTTTTTACTTATATCCTTACTATTTCAGTTTGAATTCTTAAAATATAATTAGATATATAGATAGATAACTCTTTATTGTTTGCACATCACAGAATAAACAATCATACAAGGAGAACAGAATCAATAAGAAATACAAAACAGGCGACCTTATCGCTACGTAGCAATTTATTCCAGACAACCTCATTAATAGAAGGAAACATTGATTAGTTTTGCCAGAATAAAGCAAATTTAAACCAGGCTCCTAGTCAAATTGTGACACCTGTACCGCATCCTAACGTCTACCATAATTGATTTCACGTAGAACGTAGGTAACTCATACAATGCACGTACTTACAATAATGTACTTAGACTTACCTACAAAACGGTTTTAAATGATCACAAAACACATTCCGCGTGCTCGAGGGGTATGATATAAAAGGGATATTTAAAATAAAGAAATATACACTTACTCGATCATGTCTAACAGTTCTCAGTAGATTACACCGAAACAGAAAAAAATAAACTTCAACATTTTTTTTAACTAAAATTTTCATCTTCATTTATTTATTATTTATTCGAAAATATACTTGAAGCTGGTATAGAATTTAAAAATAGATTAACAAGGTAGAAGGGCTTTAGCGAAGATGCTTAAGATGCTTGATCAAGCGAGAAATCTATTCAACACTTGGAAACTTCCACGAAGTAATAAGCTACAAAAAAAGTTCGTATTCAACGTAGTCATTTACAAATGGAAATAAACAAAGGAATTATTGAATGAAACTGGATTGTAAGAGATGGCTACCATTGGTTACTATCGGACAGTTAAAAACTCAAACCTGTTGATATGAAAAGTTAGATCTATCCATTTCTATGGCTGTAGTATCGATTTACTTACCTCTATTGATTAACTTACATCTAGAAACTCAAAAGCGATATTAATTTTTATACTTTATTTGGATATCATGAAATCATGAAAATATTGACGTAATTTCAATCCATTTCTAATAATTAAATACCAAAATGCTGATTTTAGTTGAATTTAAGTCATCTTCGTTTAGTTTAGTTTTAAATATCATAATCTTCAATAGTGGGTGGGTTAGGTTAATAGTCGTAAAAATATTATGGAATTTTGAATTTGCAAGACTCTTTTAACAATATAAAACAGATAACTTATGCATTACTCTATTTTACTGAGTTTTGTGATTATAAAAGAGAGGTGATATATAAAGTTATCAACATCAAACTTCAAAATTTATTTTCTTTAATAATTATAATCATTGCTAATGTGTATTTTAGGACGATACAAGCAAGCATAGCAAAACCAAAGCAACAACCCATAATTGTCCCACTGCTGGGCTCGGGGTCTCCTCTCACAATGTGAGGGGCCATAGTCTACTACGCTGGCCAAGTGCGGATTGATAGACTTCACACACCTTTGAGAATTTTATGGAAAACTCTCCGGTGTGCAGATTTTCTCACGATGTTTCCCTTCACCGAAGCAAGTGATAATTACCTTCTATAATAATAACAAACAAGTAATATGTAATAATAGGTAAGCTACGAGTAAATCCTGCGAGGGAGACAGGAGTAATTTCTGCAAGCTCTAAGCTAATGACGTTATAGAGATCTCAGGTGTTTCAAGAATACAATTTTCAAGAACTCAAAACTCCAGTTTCATTTTAAATTGCCGTAAGCAGAGCGCCTAGACAGTAACAAATAGTGGTGCTTCCCGGCCATGACGGGCTGTTATAAATGTGCGGTAATTACTTTTATTAATTTTATGATACACGTACAGTTGTGTACGTACACATAACCGCACGTGGGCTCTCGTTAACGTCACAGCACCAAATCCCGGAAATTACGCACAATACAAAATTCCGAACATTGTTAACGACAGTGTTCGGTTTAGTGGCGTTATTGGGAATATCGATTATATCGATGTCACATGTTGTAACATGTTTGAACTTTTGATGTGAGACTCGATGCTCGACTAGTTAGTAGCTTTATCTTATGTCATAAATTTTTAACAAATAACAATAATTTATTGTACCCTAAACTAATAATTTGGGTCTACTGCGATTAAGTGTTTAATATTATTATAAGACAAGCATCAGTTTTAGCAATTCATACCAATCAAAAACGCAGTAAATGAAACTGATTTATTTCAAAGAATCGAATTCTAAATCCCGAACCCATTTAGGGGCATTTATGCCTTTCACCACAAAAACTGGAGCCGACGCGTTCACAGCCCTATCTCGCTGAAATAACGAGATTACACAACAAAACGAGCGGAATGACACGGCTCGACTACAAATCGAGCTCGCAAAATATCAATTCGTATTTGCGATGTTAATTGTCAGCGGCTAGCTGCGGTGAATGACGGGGTCGATTGGGCCGGTGGCAGATGACGGGTTAGGTTAGCGGATGACAATCACTTTATGAAGGGAAAATTGTTTGCGAACGAATGATATTGAGATGCTAGGGACCGCGCGGTAATGAACGTATTTCTTAGGTCTTTATAATGATTAATTATCTGAGACACAGAGAAATGAACAATATATTTAAATACTTTTCTCTTCGTAAATCCTTTATAAAATATTAGTGGATTTTTTTTAAAATTTACGTAATCTTTTTTACTGGTTAACAAACTGAAATAAAACAAACAATGTAACCAGCTAAGTTTAATTAATATGTTAAATCGTTTTCTGATATTAATGAGAACAAACGCACATACAAAAAGATAAAATTCTTAAAGCAGGAAACTTAGAGATGACAAAATTAAAGATGCTACCAAATGCACTCCTTCCTGCCACGAACCTACGAGCTTTGGAACAAACTTCTCGCTAAGGCATTCCCTGTGCGCTATGATACGGATTTTTAAAAAAAATGTGTATATTCAAGGCCCTTCAAGACTCGCATCGCACTTGCAGCTCCCTTGATGTGGCACGTCTCCATAGGCGACGGTAACCACTTACCATCAGGTGGGCCATCCGCCTGTTTTCCCGTCTTTAGCATAAGAAAACTGAAAATAGCTCTTTTAAGCAGAATAAATGACAGAGTTCAAAAAAATGTTAAAATGTAAAACGGAATTCAGAACCTCTACTTATTCTGATGTCATCCGCCTGTTTTCCCGTCTTTAGCATAAGAAAACTGGAAATAGCTCTTTTAAGCAGAATAAATGACAGAGTTCAAAAAAATGTTAAAATGTAAAACGGAATTCAGAACCTCTACTTATTCTGATGTCATCCGCCTGTTTTCCCGTCTTTAGCATAAGAAAACTGGAAATAGCTCTTTTAAGCAGAATAAATGACAGAGTTCAAAAAAATGTTAAAATGTAAAACGGAATTCAGAACCTCTACTTATTCTGATGTCATCCGCCTGTTTTCCCGTCTTTAGCATAAGAAAACTGGAAATAGCTCTTTTAAGCAGAATAAATGACAGAGTTCAAAAAAATGTTAAAATGTAAAACGGAATTCAGAACCTCTACTTATTCTGATGTCATCCGCCTGTTTTCCCGTCTTTAGCATAAGAAAACTGGAAATAGCTCTTTTAAGCAGAATAAATGACAGAGTTCAAAAAAATGTTAAAATGTAAAACGGAATTCAGAACCTCTACTTATTCTGATGTCATCCGCCTGTTTTCCCGTCTTTAGCATAAGAAAACTGGAAATAGCTCTTTTAAGCAGAATAAATGACAGAGTTCAAAAAAATGTTAAAATGTAAAACGGAATTCAGAACCTCTACTTATTCTGATGTCATCCGCCTGTTTTCCCGTCTTTAGCATAAGAAAACTGGAAATAGCTCTTTTAAGCAGAATAAATGACAGAGTTCAAAAAAATGTTAAAATGTAAAACGGAATTCAGAACCTCTACTTATTCTGATGTCATCCGCCTGTTTTCCCGTCTTTAGCATAAGAAAACTGGAAATAGCTCTTTTAAGCAGAATAAATGACAGAGTTCAAAAAAATGTTAAAATGTAAAACGGAATTCAGAACCTCTACTTATTCTGATGTCATCCGCCTGTTTTCCCGTCTTTAGCATAAGAAAACTGGAAATAGCTCTTTTAAGCAGAATAAATGACAGAGTTCAAAAAAATGTTAAAATGTAAAACGGAATTCAGAATCTCTACTTATTCTGATGTCATCCGCCTGTTTTCCCGTCTTTAGCATAAGAAAACTGGAAATAGCTCTTTTAAGCAGAATAAATGACAGAGTTCAAAAAAATGTTAAAATGTAAAACGGAATTCAGAACCTCTACTTATTCTGATGTCATCCGCCTGTTTTCCCGTCTTTAGCATAAGAAAACTGGAAATAGCTCTTTTAAGCAGAATAAATGACAGAGTTCAAAAAAATGTTAAAATGTAAAACGGAATTCAGAACCTCTACTTATTCTGATGTCATCCGCCTGTTTTCCCGTCTTTAGCATAAGAAAACTGGAAATAGCTCTTTTAAGCAGAATAAATGACAGAGTTCAAAAAAATGTTAAAATGTAAAACGGAATTCAGAATCTCTACTTATTCTGATGTCATCCGCCTGTTTTCCCGTCTTTAGCATAAGAAAACTGGAAATAGCTCTTTTAAGCAGAATAAATGACAGAGTTCAAAAAAATGTTAAAATGTAAAACGGAATTCAGAATCTCTACTTATTCTGATGTCATCCGCCTGTTTTCCCGTCTTTAGCATAAGAAAACTGGAAATAGCTCTTTTAAGCAGAATAAATGACAGAGTTCAAAAAAATGTTAAAATGTAAAACGGAATTCAGAACCTCTACTTATTCTGATGTCATCCGCCTGTTTTCCCGTCTTTAGCATAAGAAAACTGGAAATAGCTCTTTTAAGCAGAATAAATGACAGAGTTCAAAAAAATGTTAAAATGTAAAACGGAATTCAGAACCTCTACTTATTCTGATGTCATCCGCCTGTTTTCCCGTCTTTAGCATAAGAAAACTGGAAATAGCTCTTTTAAGCAGAATAAATGACAGAGTTCAAAAAAATGTTAAAATGTAAAACGGAATTCAGAACCTCTACTTATTCTGATGTCATCCGCCTGTTTTCCCGTCTTTAGCATAAGAAAACTGGAAATAGCTCTTTTAAGCAGAATAAATGACAGAGTTCAAAAAAATGTTAAAATGTAAAACGGAATTCAGAATCTCTACTTATTCTGATGTCATCCGCCTGTTTTCCCGTCTTTAGCATAAGAAAACTGGAAATAGCTCTTTTAAGCAGAATAAATGACAGAGTTCAAAAAAATGTTAAAATGTAAAACGGAATTCAGAATCTCTACTTATTCTGATGTCATCCGCCTGTTTTCCCGTCTTTAGCATAAGAAAACTGGAAATAGCTCTTTTAAGCAGAATAAATGACAGAGTTCAAAAAAATGTTAAAATGTAAAACGGAATTCAGAACCTCTACTTATTCTGATGTCATCCGCCTGTTTTCCCGTCTTTAGCATAAGAAAACTGGAAATAGCTCTTTTAAGCAGAATAAATGACAGAGTTCAAAAAAATGTTAAAATGTAAAACGGAATTCAGAACCTCTACTTATTCTGATGTCATCCGCCTGTTTTCCCGTCTTTAGCATAAGAAAACTGGAAATAGCTCTTTTAAGCAGAATAAATGACAGAGTTCAAAAAAATGTTAAAATGTAAAACGGAATTCAGAACCTCTACTTATTCTGATGTCATCCGCCTGTTTTCCCGTCTTTAGCATAAGAAAACTGGAAATAGCTCTTTTAAGCAGAATAAATGACAGAGTTCAAAAAAATGTTAAAATGTAAAACGGAATTCAGAACCTCTACTTATTCTGATGTCATCCGCCTGTTTTCCCGTCTTTAGCATAAGAAAACTGGAAATAGCTCTTTTAAGCAGAATAAATGACAGAGTTCAAAAAAATGTTAAAATGTAAAACGGAATTCAGAATCTCTACTTATTCTGATGTCATCCGCCTGTTTTCCCGTCTTTAGCATAAGAAAACTGGAAATAGCTCTTTTAAGCAGAATAAATGACAGAGTTCAAAAAAATGTTAAAATGTAAAACGGA